>CM060950.1:215204541-215242041 GCA_030765055.1 Mantis religiosa
TTCTCCAAAAGAAGTCACCCTGGTTTACCAGCAAGGTATTGTGGCGAACCCGTTACTTACGATAGCGCGGCTCGGAGCGATAAGCGACAGATAGTGTCGGGCGGAGATAAAGAGCTTGCTTAAGCATATAAATACACCGCAGAGATCAAAGGCCTGACAAAACAGATAAATTTAATCCCTGTTGCATACAACCTTGCACCGCTGACATGTATCACTCTGCGTGCAACTACCTTCCCTCTCACCCTAATTGGCTAATGCTTTCGCGCCAAAGGCCATAGGCGGTGCCTTCCCGTCACATTTAAAAATGCAGTAAACGTCATAATAATTTCCAGGAAGATAGATAAAATCATACAAATAAGAATATGAAGGAATGCAAAAATAATGACACTGAGCAAGTTGAAACTGAATGAATGAGCAATGAAATTGAAACAAGTTTATAATGAAAGGCCTTCGGCCTTTTCCACTGATTTTTTTTTTTAACCAGAACATATTCCTTGCAAAAATGCTTGTCTTTCTGTCTTAAAGTCGTGTCACGCCATACTTGTGTGTCCTTCTTTCACCCAAGTTTCGTCAAGGTAGTATATTTTACGATTTGTACCCCGGTACAGTCTGATTGTCCTTAAATAACGACTTCACCACAGAGGAATATCGCCCTTGGCCCGCCTTGGTAGCATAGATGGTAGCGTATCTGCCTCACGTTCAAGAGGTCCCGAGTTCGAATCTCAGTCAGGGTGAGTTACCTGGATAAGGGTTCTTCCGGGTTTTTCCCTTATCCTTCAAGACGAATGTCGGGTAACTCTAAGCTCCATGGACCCAGGACACATCTGAGCATCATTTCACGCAATTCTCCACCATCCGATATGACTTAACGTTGGAGGACGTAAACTACAACAACAAAAATCGCCCCTGGAGTGGTAAGTTTTCCTGCTGTCTAAATTTCATGTCACGATGCTCCTATGCATCTCACATACCTGTAAGTTCAGAGCGCAGCTGTTCCACTTCTCTCACTGATCAAGACCGATTCTTCTCTGTGAGTACATTAAACACATGCACCACAATACTTTTTTCGCCGCTTTGTAAAGGTTTTCTCTTACGATGCTTCAGAAAAACATTGGTTGTAGACTCTGCCATTATACATATAAGTAGACGCGCAATAAACGATCAATAAATTAATTTCGCCCTCGCTCTCGGCACAACACACCTTCGAATGGCGATATATGATTAATCCAGTTCAAAACAAGGTCAGTGATAAAAGTCATATAAACAAACATGTCATCACTACCGCTAAATCACGTGCTATCGTGACGTGCTTGAGAGCAAAGGAACCTCTTCTTCACTTCGTTTAAGAATAAACATGCATTTCAGAAAAATCAACTCTGTTGTGTAATATATTTCATTAAAATGGTTACGAAAATATAAATTTAAAAATTCTCTTCCTACATATAAGGATATACCACCATGTTAACGAAATAATTTTTACCGCACAACAGTCTATACTACAATAGCAGCCAAAGAGTGATGATGACGTCATGTGACCGTTAAGAGATACGAGGCAAGTAGGGTATTAGAGAGTGTTCCAGCGCAGACCCAAATGAGCAAGATGGCGGCCATGCGCAATCTGTATGTTTAGTGGATTTAGACAGTGTTTAGGTAGACAGTCAATCCTCTTAATTTGCTGTAACTTATAATGTAGGGTATTAGAGAGTGTTCCAGCGCAGACCCAAATGAGCAAGATGGCGGCCATGCGCAATCTGTATGTTTAGTGGATCTAGACAGTGTTTAGGTAGACAGTCAATCCTCTTAATTTGCTGTAACTTATAATGTAGGGTATTAGAGAGTGTTCCAGCGCAGACCCAAATGAGCAAGATGGCGGCCATGCGCAATCTGTATCTTTAGTGGATTTAGACAGTGATTAGGTAGACAGTCAATCCTCTTAATTTGCTGTAACTTATTTTGTTGTGTCCTGAGGTATGATCAGAGCTTGTCTTGAGCTATGATCTGGGGCTCTAGGGTTAAGGGTTGCAGGTTTTAACAGGTAGTACTGCTGGCATGGGAGGTTAATAGCTATAGGATTTAATGGTTAGCTCCTGTGGCATGATCTTAGGCTCTAGGGTTAAGAGTTTCACAGGTGATGTCTGTTGGTCTGGAGGTGAAGTCTGTTGGTCTGGATGGTTTAGAGCTGTAGGATTTAGAGACTAGGTCCTGAGGTATGATCTGGGACTCTAGGGTTAAGGGCTGCAGGGTTTCTTAGGTAAAGTCTGTTGGTCTGGAGCTTGAAAGCTGTGGGTTTTAGAGGTTAGGTCTTGAGGTATGATCTGGGGCTCTAAGGTTAAGTGTTGCAGGTTTTAACAGGTAGTACTGCTGGCATGGGAGGCTAATAGCTATAGGATTTAATGGTTAGCTCCTGTGGCATGATCTTAGGCTCTAGGGTTAAGAGTTTCACAGGTGATGTCTGTTGGTCTGGAGGTGAAGTCTGTTGGTCTGGATGGTTTAGAGCTGTAGGATTTAGAGACTAGGTCCTGAGGTATGATCTGGGACTCTAGGGTTAAGGGCTGCAGGGTTTCTTAGGTAAAGTCTGTTGGTCTGGAGCTTCAAAGCTGTGGGATTTAGAGGTTAGGTCTTAAGGTATGATCTGGGGCTCTAGGGTTAAGAGTTGCAGGTTTTAACAGGTAGGGTTGCTGGTATGGGAGGTTAATACCTATAGGATTTAATGTGGCATGAGCTCTAGGGTTAAGGGTTGTAGGGTTCATAGCTAAATGTTGTTGGTCTAGAGGATAAAGACCGTAGAGTCTTTTATCTATGTTTTATAGGCTGAGGTATGGTCTTATAAATTTGAAGTTAAGTTTGCTAGTCCAGCGATTAAAGGCGGTTAATCTTGGGGCAAGTACTACATTTATGCTTTACTATGTCATCCTATTATAAACTAACCTAATATACTCCCTCATTTCTACCTTCTTTCATCATTCTTTATTGTAACCTAGATGTGTTTTGCTAGAGGCTTCCTTTGTTGCATCTGTTAACCTAATTGTTCTCTTTCCTTAACTTCCTCTATTCTACCACTTTAACCTAACCTAATATATCCCTTGGTTTTAACTTCTTGATCATTGTTCAAGCTAGGTGATTCTGATATTAACATTGGTTCTCTTTTCTTAAGCTGGCCTATTTTTACCTCCTTAACCTATCCTAAGCATGTTTCTTTTCTCCTCTATCTTTTAAACTCAACTATTTTGTCTCATGCTAACTACTTGTATGTATGATGCAAATTTTTAGGCATATCGATGTTAGAGCTATCTTCGCCACTGCAAGAGGTATATATGCTGATTACAGATCTTTATACAGTAAATTTAACCCTTTGTGTATCTGCTTCTCTTTTCCTAAAAATTGAGCTTCTTTTGTTGCTAGGGTTTCTTGTTTTTCGTACCTTATCTATGCTTTCAGGAACTCTATCCCACTTTGTTATGTTTTGAGGTCTTATGCTTATATCTTAGGCTTTTTTATTATGTCTTTTGATCTGAAAGGCTATGTATATTGGTTATGTTCCTCATCTCTTTTGCTCACATGGTTAGATCTTGAGCCATGATCTTAGGTTCTGTGGTTTAAAGGATGTAGGTCTCATATCTTAAGCTCACAGGTCTGAAGGTTAAAGGCTGTAGGTTTATTGGTTAGGTCGTATGGATTCAAGGTTAGATCTCTCGGTCTAGAGTTTAAGGCTGTAGGATCTGGAGGTTACGTATTGAGGAATGGTCTGAGGGCTCTAGGGTTGAGTTGTAAACTTCATAGCTAAAGGTTGCAGCTTATGAGGTTAAAAGCTATAGGATCCGGAGGTTAGGTATTGAGGTCCGATCTCGGAACTCTAGGATTAAGAGCTATAGGTTTCATAGCTACAAGTTTGGCAGCTAGAGATATCATCGTTACTGTTAGAGGTATATTTGCAATGGTCTATGCGCATAGTTTTTCATACGCTTTTCATGCAGATTGATGTTTTCATACTCTTGTGCCTTTTTTAAGCCTTTACTCCCGCTGCATCGTCCTGTAATAAGTCGTAACGCTAAACCAATGTTCTAATGCTATTTTCAAGCTTTTTTTCAGATGTTATGAGGTTTATGCGCGTTTCAAGGATTTTTTTAGACCTAGTTAAGTTACTTAAATCATTTTATAACTAATTAAAAGGTTTTTTCAAGGATATTTCAATTTAAGAAATAGCTCCTTTTTCAATTTACCTATTTTTAACACTAACTAAAGTGCGTTCAGTTAGCTTATGTGTTGAGGGAGACGTCCCTCGTCTTTTTCTCTGGACTTGGGACCATTGTCAGAATTTGTTTTCTGAACGGTAGACTTAACGCCCTCCTCTGCTCTTATTATTCAGCTCTTTTTGTGCTTAGATGTCAGCTACGTTCCAGTGTTTGTTGTTTCTCGGAAAGAAAATTGTTTTTTTTCTGCTCTAGGGTTCCTTCTTTCATTCGCCGTTCAAAATATGGTAATGTCCATGGGCATATGTGGATACTCCATCATCTGCAATTACTCTCTTGTCATCATGTGGAGATAGGGATATTTTGTTCACTTCCACTGACGCAACATTATGTTGATGGGACATAATTAGGTTCATTGGTGTTCTTATGATTTCTCTGCTTTTAAGACAGTCCACATAGCTCTCAAAGGTGATGTACTGTTTAATGGCACTATGTTTAATGCCTTTTATCTTCTTGATTATGCCTCCATCGATGTCGAGTACATACATCTTCGGTCTCAGTCCAACAAAACGACGAATGATTTTTCCATTGGCTTCATCTTTAAATTTTCCCAACACTTTCTTGTTTTTTGTAGAATGGCATATATGGCCGCCAGGATAATCAGCAGTATCCAGATGTTCCAGAAAACGTAACTTATCCTGGTATATATCTCCGGTAGTCACACGATGGATGAAAGAGTCAGTATCCATGTACATGAGCTTCAGATTTTCAAGCCCGTAATACGGCATTAGCACATCATAATGATACCAATACATCAAGGTCTTCGAGATATCCAGCACACACATCCCAATGTATATAGGCTTGTTGAAGACTATCTCCCGTGACGCCATGTGTACTGCAGCCAGATTAGGTCCATATATAGTTCTATCAATAAATGTAGGCTTAGCAACCAGTTTTTCCAATGTCTTCCAATCGGTGACAAGTCGTATATTCAGTCGGTTTCTGATGTTTTCAATAGTTTTACCAAACATGGCATTGTTAAAAAGTTTGTAAAGGTCCTTCTCGAAATCATTTCTCTGTCCTTGTCGTAGCCGGTTATTGAATTGCACATAAGGCTTTAACCAACATGACTGTTGAAATTGTAGCACCCGATGGATTTTAGTCAGTTGTAACCCATAACTAAGGGCCTGCTTCATGTAATGCACCACATACCTAGTTCGTGATCGAAGGTGAGGAATTAGTTTCGTTGTAGAAGAACCCGGGGTCTTGATACACTCAGGTAGGAACTATAAATCATTGTGCAGTTCATGGAGTTCTGTAGGATATTGAAGGTCCACTTATAAAATGTATCCGAGATGGTCATCTTCTCGTAGTATATCTAGGTTGATATCTTCTGGAGAAACCCACTTAAAACCCCCGTAAGCAAGGGCCTTCCCCATCGCCCACGCTTATTGGTTATTTGCGTCCTCGTACGTAATATATTGAGAGGGCTTACTTGAGTCATACCCCTTCATGTAGTGATTGTTCGCTTCTGCATACCGATGAGAAACTTGGCATAATCCTCCTCTTATACCTGCTTCAAACATGAGTAGCTGGTCATAATCCTGTAGTAATTCCAGTTCAATTCCTGTGTACAACAGCATTGCATCCCACGTAAGTTCGGGTGATGTATAATAATGTGCAGGATCAACTTTATGGGTTTTCAGGGTCTGCTCTCTGAATGTTTCAAACACATCTGCTAGTAGAAGGACATCCGAAGTTAAGTAGAGCTCACTGTAGTCGCCTAGTGTTCTGATGTTGAAGTGACTCCATACGGTTTTTGCATGCTGATACTCTGCATCACTAATTTCTTCTTTGTTTAACTTACTGTAGAATGCTTCTCTCGGAGGAAGTTCTGTTTCACTCAAAACATCCCATGATGTAACGTAATCATAGGGAAACACACCTTTACGCATCATCAATTCGATCTTCTCTGCTCCAAAGTACTTCTGGGTTTCAGGATATGATGTTATATTTTTTGCTAGTTTTTCCAAGCTGGTACTAAGAAAGCGATAGGTATCCACAAAGCGGAGTTTAATGTCACCAACATATTTGGAAAATGATATATAACTTTCCTCTGAGTTAGGAATAACTTATACTCTCTCGCTAGTACATCCTAACTCCTTAACAATGAAATGGGAGTCATATCCACTCAGGTTATGCATGAAGACAGGAATATAATTAGGAGTTTTACAGGCTAGATTACACTTATTATGTAGACTTCCTCGGTATTCACCGGTTATATGGTCATGATCTCGGACCTTCCAGTTCTCTCCGGTAAATTCTTTACCACATAAGGAACATTCTGTAGAGCATTCGAAAGAATTTTGTTGGTCACATGTTAGTGTTAATGGAGCATCAGTTTTGTATATACTATTAATCTTCTTTGCAAGAGAAGTTAAATACTCCATAAACTTCGCAGCTGCATCATAACCGCGATATACGTAGAGTTCAGTAGGAAGATCGGTCTGTAGGCCTTCCATCGAGGCCGACGGTTTGACATATACACAGAAACTCATAGGGATATGATTCTGATATGGAACTGTATCAGACGTTTCGGGATTTGAAGAACAGCTGTGATAAGGGCTAAGAATGCTTTCAAAGTCGGCATAGAGAACATAAGGCAATTTCAGCATCCTTTCAATGTTCTTGAAAGTAACGATGGATTTCTCCGCTGTCGGCATAACAATCCTGGCAACTCCGTGCTGATTACATATTTTTCTATGTTCATTCAACTTCTCAGCTCCACCTCCCCCATGCTGATCATCAAAGTGCGTAAAACAGCGCTTACAGATGTAGATCTTTCCGTGACGTCTAGTTTTTTGCTGATGAATAAGTTTCTCAAAATGCTTTATATAGACGTAATGCTGGCGTCCAGCAGCGTCGCTTAATAGATGCAGGTTGCGATGCTCAGTCAGTTCTTCATTGACAACTTTCATAGGAAACACTTGATTCTTTTCATCCAAACCGAAAACATTAATGGATATGTTATTTTTTCGTTCAAATTTCGGGATATCACTCCAGCTCATAGGAAGCGAGACGCAGTTAAAGTCATATCTTTCTTGAAGATCCTTATACTTGCTAACACGTTGAGGATCCTTGTGAATGAACTTGGCAAGTACGGCGTACATAAAACATTTCTCATCATCATAGTTCTGCGGATTTATACAGGCTCCTTTAGCTCCAACAATAGCCGGTAGAGGGATGTAACTGCTCCCTTTTAGACCATTATTCTTGTTGATTCTAACACGCACACCATCAACAGCTAATAAAGCCCAGCTGCTTCCTTTAAGCTGACTTTCCTCCATTTCAGTACAAATTTTCTTAAATTTACTTTCCAGTATGGCGTCCAAGTCACTTTCTAAAAATATTGCTTGATTTGGTGTTTTAAAGGCTTTGTCAGTAGTATCACCAACGGAATTCACAAATTTACATTCAGCCATGAGGTTAATTTTCACTCTTTTATGCATCCCCAGTTGCTACTGAACGGCTTGAATTATCCGCTGTTTTGATTCCTGGAGATATGTATTCAGGTCTTGGCATGTAGAGCACTGGATGAAATATGATTTCAGTCGATCCTGGAAAGCTGTTTCATATTCTACGACATCGTCTTCATCAGGAACCATTAACAGCAATTTATGTTTGGTAGGCTCGATCTTGAGTTTCTTAAAGTTTCCTTCTAGATACAAGGGGGGTGTGAAGGGGAGGGAGGGGGTTAGACATGTCTCGGCATGTGTTTGCGACATGTGTGGGAGGATTGAGACAGAACATCTGGAATGGAAAGAACGTTCTTCTACAAGGAAACTAATTCCTCACCTTGGATCACGAACTAGGTATGTGGTGCATTACATGAAGCAGGCCCTTAGTCATGGGTTACAACTGACTAAAATCCATCGGGTGCTACAATTTCAACAGTCATGTTGGTTAAAGCCTTATGTGGAATTCAATAACCGGCTACGACAAGGACAGAGAAATGATTTCGAGAAGGATCTTTACAAACTTTTTAACAATGCCATGTTTGGTAAAACTATGGAAAACATCAGAAACCGACTGAATACACGACTTGTCACCGATTGGATGACATTGGAAAAACTGGTTGCTAAGCCTACATTTATTGATAGAACTATATATGGACCTAATCTGGCTGCAGTACACATGGCGTCACGGGAGATAGTCTTCAACAAGCCTATATACATTGGGATGTGTGTGCTGGATATCTCGAAGACCTTGATGTATTGGTATCATTATGATGTGCTAATGCCGTATTACGGGCTTGAAAATCTGAAGCTCATGTACATGGATACTGACTCTTTCATCCATCGTGTGACTACCGGAGATATATACCAGGATAAGTTACGTTTTCTGGAACATCTGGATACTGCTGATTATCCTAGCGGCCATATATGCCATTCTACAAAAAACAAGAAAGTGTTGGGAAAATTTAAAGATGAAGCCAATGGAAAAATCATTCGTCGTTTTGTTGGACTGAGACCGAAGATGTATGCACTCGACATCGATGGAGGCATAATCAAGAAGATAAAACGCATAAAACATAGTGCCATTAAACAGTACATCATCTTTGAGAGCTATGTGGACTGTCTTAAAAGCAGAGAAATCATAAGAACACCAATGAACCTAATTATGTCCCATCAACATAATGTTGCGTCAGTGGAAGTGAACAAAATATCCCTATCTCCACATGATGACAAGAGAGTAATTGCAGATGATGGAGTATCCAAACATGCCCATGGACATTACCATATTTTGAACGGCGAATGAAAGAAGGAACCCTAGAGCAGAAAAGAAAACAATTATCATTCCGAAAAACAACGAACACTGGAACGTAGCTGACATCTAAGCACAAAAAGAGCTGAATAATAAGAGCAGAGGAGGGCGTTAAGTCTACCGTTCAGAAAACAAATTCTGACGCTGGTCCCAAGTCCAGAGAAAAAGACGAGGGACGTCTCCCTCACCACATAAGCTAACTGAACGCACTTTAGTTAGTGTTAAAAATAGGTAAATTGAAAAAGTAGCTATCTCTTAATCTGAAATATCCTTGAAAAAACCTTTTAATTAGTTATAAAATGATTTAAGTAATTGAACTAGGCTAAAAATCCTTGAAACGCGCATAAACCTCATAACATCTGAAAAAAGCTTGAAAATAGCATTAGAAAATTGGTTTAGCGTTACGACTTATTACAGGACGATGCAGAGGGAGTAAAAGCTTAAAAAAGGCACAAGAGTATGAAGACATCAATCTGCATGAAAAACGTATGAAAAACTATGCGCATAGACCATTGCAAATATACCTCTAACAGTAACGAAGATATCTCTAGCTGCCAAACTTGTAGCTATGAAACCTATAGCTCTTAATCCTAGAGTTCCGAGATCGTACCTCAATACCTAACCTCCGGATCCTATAGCTTTTAACCTCATGAGCTGCAACCTTTAGCTATGAAGTTTACAATTCAACCCTAGAGCCCTCAGACCATAATTCAATACGTAACCTCCAGATCCTACAGCCTTAAACTCTAGACCGAGAGATCTAACCTTGAATCCATACGACCTAACCACTAAACCTACAGCCTTTAACCTTCAGACCTGTGAGCTTAAGCTATGAGACCTACATCCTTTAAAGCACAGACCCTAAGATCATGGCTCAAGATCTAACCATGTGAGCAAAAGAGATGAGGAACATAACCAATATACATAGCCTTTCAGATCAAAAGACATAATAAAAAAGCCTAAGATATAAGCAAAGGCCTCAAAACATAACAAAGTGGGATAGAGTTCCTGAAAGCATAGAGAAGGTACGAAAAACAAGAAACGCTAGCAACAAAAGAAGCTCAATTTTTAGGAAAAGAGAAGCAGATACACAAAGGGTTAAATTTACTGTATAAAGATCTGTAATCAGCATATATACCTCTTGCAGTGGCGAAGATAGCTCTAACATCGATATGCCTAAACATTTGCATCATACATACAAGTAGTTAGCATGAGACAAAATAGTTGAGTTTAAAAGATAGAGGAGAAAAGAAACATTCTTAGGATAGGTTAAGGAGGTAAAAATAGGCCAGCTTAAGAAAAGAGCACGAATGTTAATATCAGAATCAACTAGCTTGAACAATGACCAAGAAGTTAAAACCAAGGGATATATTAGGTTAGGTTAAAGTGGTAGAATAGAGGAAGTTAAGGAAAGAGAACAATTAGGTTAACAGATGCAACAAAGGAAGCCTCTAGCAAAAAACATCTAGGTTACAATAAAGAATGATGAAAGAAGGTAGAAATGAGGGAGTATATTAGGTTAGTTTATAATAGGATGACATAGTAAAGCATAAATGTAGTACTTGCCCCAAGATTAACCGCCTTTAATCGCTGGACTAGCAAACTTAACTTCAAATTTATAAGACGATACCTCAGCCTATAAAACATAGATAAAAGACTCTACGGTCTTTATCCTCTAGACCAACAACATTTAGCTATGAACCCTACAACCCTTAACCCTAGAGCTCATGCCACATTAAATCCTATAGGTATTAACCTCCCATACCAGCAACCCTACCTGTTAAAACCTGCAACTCTTAACCCTAGAGCCCCAGATCATACCTCAAGACCTAACCTCTAAATCCCACAGCTTTCAAGCTCCAGACCAACAGACTTTACCTAAGAAACCCTGCAGCCCTTAACCCTAGAGTCCCAGATCATACCTCAGGACCTAGTCTCTAAATCCTACAGCTCTAAACCATCCAGACCAACAGACTTCACCTCCAGACCAACAGACATCACCTGTGAAACTCTTAACCCTAGAGCCTAAGATCATGCCACAGGAGCTAACCATTAAATCCTATAGCTATTAACCTTTCATGCCAGCAGTATTTCCTGTTAAAACCTGCAACCCTTAACACTAGAGCCCCAGATCATACCTCAAGACCTAACCTCTAAATCCCACAGCTTTCAAGCTCCAGGCCAGCAGACTTTACCTAAGAAACCCTACAGCCCTTAACCCTAGGGCCCCAGATCATACCTCACGACCTAGTCTCTAAATCCTACAGCTCTAAACCATCCAGACCAACAGACTTCACCTCCAGACCAACAGATATCACCTGTGAAACTCTTAACCCTAGAGCCTAAGATCATGCCACAGGAGCTAACCATTAAATCCTATAGCTATTAACCTCCCATGCCAGCAGTACTACCTGTTAAAACCTGCAACCCTTAACCCTAGAGCCCCAGATCATAGCTCAAGACAAGCTCTGATCATACCTCAGGACACAACATTATAAGTTACAGCAAATTAAGAGGATTGACTGTCTACCTAAACACTGTCTAAATCCACTAAACATACAGATTGCGCATGGCCGCCATCTTCCTCATTTGGGTCTGCGCTGGAACACTCTCTAATACCCTACTGAGGCAAACTTATGTGAAACAAGGATTAGATAAATGGAACATTCTAGTGGCATCTTGATTGATGGAGAGCGTTCGGTTTGTTCTTTGATTTGGAACAGTTATCAATGGAGATATTTAAGGAAGTCGCGACTCGCCAAGGGATAGTTGTAAAGTCAGTCGTAAACAGAGGCGGAACGAGGATTGTCATTGCAACTGGTGTTTTGGAAGTGAACTCTTTGTTGTGATCAACAACCTTGGAAGATTTTATTTGTGTGTTCTGCGAACCCACATACTAAGTCACAGTATGTTAGGGTTCTAGTTAGAAAAACACATAAATAAAAGGATCAGAGTACCTGAATATATTAATAGTTATAACGTTTTAAAATTTTGGCCAATAAGTTACTCAAAAGCTGAAGTCCAACTTTTTTTAAAGAATACATTAATCAACTGTGTTCGAAGATCTGTATTACAACATGAAAGCTCTTGAATAAGATTATCGCTTTTTGGGATGAAGATCACATCTAAATATTAAGTGTTGAACACTTTCACATTTACATAGTTATCAATCAGGAGAGTCTGTATGGAATTTTCAAAAGTAAGTTTCCAATTTCCCATATCTGGTAGCAAATTGGGTCAAAATAAAATTAGGTGAAAGGTACCTGCAGTTTACACGGTCAATAAGAGAAGGAAAAATAAATTTCGAGTAAGCTTTCCTTTATCCTATTTATCTAAATGCTGTTCCACATTTCAGAAATTTATTTTTTAGTGTTTTTTTTAACAAATGTGATTGTAGACTGTTTAAAACTGAATTCCTTTTGGGATAATCAGTAACGCTTGGCAATTTCATCTGCCCTTTCATTGCCATGGATACTCATATAGCCTCTAACCCATGTGATACAAACGTGATTGGTGGTTTTTATAATATCGTTCCTTATTTTGGTAGCAAGTGAATATGTATTGTATTTATCTCTGATAACACTGACAGAAGCCTGGGAATCACTGTATATACATGAACTATGGTTATTACAGTGGCACCACTCCACTGCTTGACTCTGTGCAAAAAGTCGAATATTATAACTTTTTTGATAATAGGCCTTCAAAGAGCTTGATTAAAATACTATATATTTAGGATATACACATAATAAATCAATTGCATTGAGTAAAGAGAGGAATTTTGGTGACATAGGCAATTTCGTGATATTTTTTCGAAGGGAGGTCACAGACAAACCAGTTGGTGTTAACTCGTATTTCACTGTTGGTAGTTTACCTATTCCTTCCTGGAGCTGAGGAGCTATCGGCAGGCGACCTCCCTTCGAAAAAGTATCACGAAATTGCGTATGTCATGATAAAAACCTCCCTTTACCTTACTTTGAACTTTCTGGTAATATCCTCAGAAGTTATGTACGTTCTGGATTACTTTTACTAACTGGTAAGGAACAATGGTAAAATTTCTAAAAAAAAATCTTACTAATCAGGGTGTCAGACAAGGGTGTACTTTATCACCTATACTTTTTAGTATTTATATTGACGAACTAGTGTAAAATTGGAAGCAGCTAGTGAATTTAGGTTTTAAAATTTCAAATAAAATCTTTTTAAATATTTTATTGCTTGCTGACGACTTAGTTATTATACAACATAGCTGGTCTGCCCTGCAAAAATCTATTTTTAAAGTTACTGAACTTTGTAAGCAATATAATTTGAAAATTTCTTTTATAAAATCAAGGTTAATGGCATTCATTGGGAAGGAGCCCATTAGAACAAAAATAGTTATAAATAATCGTTGGGTTGGACAGGTAAGCCATTTTAACTACTTGGGAACTAATTTTAGTTATGACAAGGAATATGATGTCTTCAATAAAATATGCAAATTTCAAAGAGTGTATGGAACAATAAATAGAACATTTAGAAACAAAATACGTAAAGAAACAAAATTAAAGTTCTACGAAGTTATGGCTGTACCTATACTGACATACGGAAGTGAGACTTGGACGTTAACTGAAAAGCAACAGAGAAACATTTAAGAAATGAAATTCTTGAGAAGCGTGAAAGGATGCACGAAGAGGAACTTAATAAGAAATGAAAATATAAAAGAAAAACTGGACATGTTTAGTATGAATGATAGGTTAAAAGATCCCAACCAAAAATGGAAGGAACATGTTGAAAGAATGCCAGATAATAGACTTACAAAACAAATATTACAGTGTCATGCTAAACGTAGGAGATCGGTGGGCAGACCCAGGAAACGATGGCTGGAGGACTTCGAAGGCGGAACAGGCACTTGATTGCCTATGCCATGAAGTGAAGAAGAATAATAATAAGAAGAAGATAACTGGTAAACTGATGCGGATTTTAAGTCCCGTGTGTAGGACTGGTGCCCACTAAGTATCGTGAGGAAATTGAGGAGCTATAGTAGGTAGAGAACCCTGCTCTAGAAATCTGGAGGTGAGTGATACTGACCACATCTCCTTCCTGTATAGGTCGGATGATCACCCACCTTTGCCTTGTAAAAGCGGACGTGAGACCGGCAGTCGGGTTCCCAGGCTTGGTTGCTTACGGAATACTACGCAAGGGGTCACTTTACATTATGTTACGTTACGTTAATTGGTAAAGCGTAAGAGATAGATAAAATCTTACTTCCAAAAAATATAGGTCTGGTTAAAGCCGTACAGTTTATATCAATTTAATTTTTATGGGGATAACCATTTCTGAGATATGCCTTGTTATTAGTTTGTATTTTCAAATACAAAGCAATCCCATATCGACCAATTCTTAAAATATTAGCCAAATGTATTGTCGCGGTAAGAGGCGTAAACAGTTTCGGTGTAAATAGATTATAGACGGCGGATAACGTTTCACGGTAATAAGGAGCTTGCATAAGCAGTTAACAATAGCGCGGCTAGGGTACACAAAAAGCCGGCAAAGGAACATAGCTGTGATAAAGGACTTGCCGGCGTAGATTAAGTTACGCTTCTGGAATGTGATAGAATATTCGGTTTCTTTATTATTCTAGAAGAGTCTCGAATTTGTCAATGAATCTCATGAATCACATCTGCACCACATGTTCTGAGTCCTCTAGTAGCGATGGGACTGCGGATGGGGTTGAGGTGGCGGGCCGCCCCCGTTCCACCCGCAGCCCGACGCGTAAGAAAAAGCTCAAGCTGAACCGGGGGAAACCACACAGATAGTAATTGTTTTGCTCCTACTTACGGATCATTGTGCTCTCCGACGTACTCCTCACTCTCCAAATGGCACTCTTACATTGGAACATACATTGACTCTGTGCTCAGAGGCTGGAACTGGACCGTTTACTTCGGTCACACACCCCCTTGTCTGTCTGCAGGAGACTAAACTATGCCCTCAGGACACTTTTGTTATCCGCAACTACTCTGCGGTGCGCTTCGATCTTGCACCGGGGAAGGCCAGTGCAGCTCATGGTGGTGTCCTCATTCTCCTTCGTAACAATGTGTGCTGCTGTCCTGTTGCGCTTATCACTCCCTTGCAGGCTGTTGTTGTTGAACTTTCTCGCCCTTGTTTCCGGTTTTCCACTCTTACTCTTTATGTACCTCCATCCTCTTCCTTAGCTGAAGGTGACATCCTGCACTTTGAGTCACAGCTCCCTACACAATATATCCTGGAAGGGGACTTGAACGCCCATCAGCCGTTTTGGGGCTCTTCTCGGTCCTGGCCAAGGGGAGATCTTCTTCAGGCCTTCTCGACCGCCTACAATTCTCCCTTTTGAACACCGCTGAACCTACCTTTATTTCTGACTCAACAGGCAGCTTTTCACATTTGGAATTAATGTTTTTGTTCTGCACAGCTTGCCCACCACTCTAGTGATCATTTTCCATGTCAGATTACGCTACTGTCTTCTGCTGTGCCCTCAACACGACCCTCAATATGGCAGTGTGCTAAGGCCGATTGGAAGCTTTATTCCAATCTTGCGCAGTTCTCTAACTGTGCCTTTTCCACCGTTGACGAGATGGTGGACCACCTTACATCGGTTAAAGTTCTATTCCTTGTTCATCGCCTACCAGCAGGTGTACTCTAGTGCCTTAGTGGACGGTCGAATGCGCGCAAGCTATTCTTGAGCGAAGACGCGCTCTTCAAATTTTTAAACACCACACGACTTTGGAGAACTTAGTCACCTATAAGGCACTACGTGCTAGGGCACGTCGTATTATCCACATTTGTAAGAGGACCTCATGAAAACGCTATGTGGACTGCTTTCACTGTAACACCCCACAATCTGTTGTGTGGGATAAACCAAGGCGCGTAGCCGGCGTACCTCAGCGGCTTCCCATACCAGGTCCTAGAGTTGCCAAGGAGGTCCATGTTGAGCCGCGTGTTATAGCCGCCACCTTTGGCAAATCTTTCGAAGCGATTTCCAGCTCTGCCTATTACGATACAGCCTTTCCTCCCCAGAAGGCCACGGCGGAAGCCCAAGAGTGGAATTTCCACTTTGGTTCCAACGAGGACTATAACAGTCCCTTCGCTTTGCGTGAATTGGAGTTCCCTCTAGACCCTTCTAGGCCTTCAACTTCCGGTCCCGATGTTATACACATGTTGTTTCTTCAACATTTGTCCATTTTCCTGTATTTCCTAAAAGGTATGCTTGACGCCTTTTGTAATTTACTTCCTCCAGCTTTAAGTCATATCGGACTATGAATGAAATGGGTGAAATGATGCTCAAATGAGTTCGGGGTCCATAGAGCTTTGAGCTACCCGACATTCGTCTTTCAGGATAAGGGAAAGCCCCAAAACAACCTTATCCAGGTAACTCACCCTAACCTAGATTCGAACTCAGGATCTCTTGAACGTGAGGTAGACACGCTACCACCTACGCTGCCGAGACGAGCTGACGCTTTTCTGTCATAACATTATTTATTGCTTCTAGATTGGAACCAGTAACTTAATAGCGTCCAGTGTCTTTCTGCGAGTAACTGATCCTGTATCTTGGAAATGTTTGATGCACCTAATGGTTTTAAAAGGCATAAGGATGCTAACATAAATAGACACTTTAATTATGCGAGAAAATCACAAAAAATTATATCGTATTCCGATAAAATGTAACACTATGTTGCAAACAAAAGTATGTCAATTAGGCACCACCTGGACACTTGACAACATTACGCTCCGAGGGACTTGTCTGAATGCCGGATAGCGTTGCATAAACTACTCTATGCAGCGGTTTAAATTATATTTATATGTCGCACCAATTTTAATGCTGGTGCGAAAGTAACATTCAAGCATGAAGACGCGGTGGTCTGTGTACATATCCAGGGGGAGGCTGGTTGTATCAGTTGTCAGAGCAACCACACTGAAGAGTGCTGTAATTTGTGTACTGTTCTGCAAAAATTGCCACTTCTTCTCCGTAGGGCACTATGATTTTAAGACAGACTCATTAGTTAACTATGACATAACTCTTGCTCAATCGTAGGGCGGAAAATAACGAATAAAAATGAACACTGACTGGACCTGTAACTCAGTCGGTAGAGCACGTGAATGCCGTGTTAGGGGTCCCGGGTTTGATTCCCGGCGGTGGGGTTGCAGAGTTTTCTCCAACGAAGATAATTCCCCATCTTCCCCAGAGTCTGAAAGTATGAATGAGCGTGTGAATGTGTGCGTGATGATTAAAATCCAATGAATACGAGTTAACACCTTCGATATGTTCCGAACGAGAACGGCCGTCGATATGACTATTGGAGTAAAAGGCGTGCTATAAATGAAACAAGTAATACAAAAATGATCACCGTGTACAATAAAACTACCCTACGTAGAAAAACGCATATGAATGCAACATTCAGATCTTTCTTTCTGTTTCTTTTTTTCAGGTTGGTGATACACTATTTATTTATTTCATAGCCATGAAGAGATAAGAATTTCAAAGCCATCATAACTCTATGCATCACAAAAATCTATCATTTGAGCTTACTGCACCTACGACAAATGTCTGCATTTTGAAGAAGAAGAAAAAAAGTATATTTTGACACAAAAGGAAGTCATCGTCACTACATGCCGGGAACTTGGGCCAGTTGACACAAGTTGGGGCTCATTTTCGCTTACTCACACAGCTCTCGCTAAGTTCTCTTATATACTACATGTAAAGTACACATTGTATCCGTGAGAGTTTGTGCTGAGAACAATATTCATGTATTATCAATTTTTGTACAGTTATATCTGCATGAGCTATTTATATCGAGACTTTGCTTATATTTTACAAAGCGTTAATATATAAACTGGCTAAAATCATTTAGCAGATAATATAAAATATGGAGGTAAATTATGGCCCTGGATAACGATTTAATTGCCTTTCTTATGTTTTCAACCTTCGCAAGCGAGCCGGCCCTCGTAGCCAAGGTCGCTAAAGCGTATGTCTCCAGCGTTCCGCCGCGTAGAGGGTCATGGGTTCGAGTCCCGCCTTGGGCATGTGTTTATGTGTATAATGAATATTTGTGAAAATAGGAAAACAGATAAGAAAATAAACGGAAATAATGAAAAATCGGTTATATAAGAAAAAATATATATATATAAGAAGTGTAAGCTTTTGAATATTGCATTTCCTGTACTATAATCTATTCGCTGTTAAAGTATTACTCCGCATTCCGCAATGACCATCGGCTTAGCTTAACCTTACTTTTCTAACACCTATAATAAAATGTATAGCGGATTGTAATGCGTAGCGGATGCTTAGCTCTATTAAGTAGATTTCGATAGGTATGTTTCAGGGCTTACATCGGTGGCGCGGAATCCGAAGGTCCCGAGTGTAAATCCCGTGCGTAAACCTTCTGACTGTCTTTTTCTCTTAATTTTCCTCAGTGGGTAGGATAAATATCAGGTCTTAAAATTTCTATTTAATTTTAAAATTTTAGAAGGCATGAAAATACGAGCAGATGGTAATTCTCAATCTGCTATCGTTTTTTCCATAGATAATGGAAATAAAGTATAGACTAAATAAATAGACGGAGAAGGAAATAGAAGGTTTGTAGAAACGTGAATAGCAATAGATAGAGTCAACACGAAAAATTCAATGCCATGGCCGGGATTTGAAACACGGATCTCCTGTTTTCCGTCCAGTCGCTCTTAACCTTTGAGCTACCATGGCCAACGTGCCGTCCTGACATTAAATTCTCCGTTTAACTCATATATTTCCCCGGGAGACCACTAGGGGCTCTCGTATCCGAGATACACCGTTTGTGGCGACTTACTATCGTAAGTACTGAAGTCCCAGCCTTCATAATTTAACTCTTATTATTTTAGTTAACTGATGGAAATTAATCATTTCTACACACTAGCCGTGTGTAGGCCAAGATTTTTAATTGGTAGAGTCAACATGAAAAATTCAATGCCATGGCCGGGATTTGAAGCACGGATCTCCTGGTTTCAGCCCAGTCGCTCTTAACCAGGAGATCCGTGGTTCAAATTCCGGCCATGGCATTGAATTTTTCATGATGACTCTATCTATTAAAAATCTTAGCCTATATATGGCTAGTGTGGAGAAATGATTAATTTCCATGAATTAACAGAAGTAAGTGAATAGCAATGTTAGGACTACCTTAGTGTAACATTTTTCCTCGTTAACTTTTGTTTCTTCACTTTTTCTAAAGCTTCTTTATGCCTGGTCAGACATCTTGACCGATATTCCAGCTTCAGTTTAAGCACTATATTTATAGTTCCCCTACCCTGTGTTCCTCCTTTTTTCGCTGCTTGAACCCTCGCTGCAGGTGGCCCAAGGGACGCACCGCTTCCCGGTGAAACCCATCTGTTTCATGGCAATTTCCAGAAGGATATCTAGAAGCGATGCAGGTCACTAAGTATCAATACACTGCTTGACTAGTGAGGAATTTGATAGCTCGACTTATAAAACTATACAAACCTATGTCTGCTTAAAAAGCAGGCAAGAGCAATGTCAGTAAAATGTTTCAGTTTAATTTTAAGGGATAGGAAGCTTCAAAATAACATTTTCTATCACATTCCATTCAACTATCTAATATTAGCTAATTATCAACTAACATCAACTATCTAACACATAACATTCCATTTAAGTATAAAAATATTTGGCGCACTTCCTAATGTTCTTAAAGAAAAAGTTAATTATTTCAGTGCTTTTAAAATGCTGTTAGAGTACTTCTCGTCAAAATCTTTTTATTCTGTATAAGATTATCTGAATGACAAATTATCCTGATAATGCTTCTGTAGCTCTATAAGTAGTATCTAACTGTTCCAATGACAAATCATTACCAATAAATCTTTGATGCATGTTGAAAGTTTATTTTTAATGTATATGTATTTAAGAAATAACAAGAATGGTATCTATTGCAAAAAGGTTGAGACATACTGGCATAAGACAAGTGAAAGCTCAGTTAAAGAGTGTTTGATTTTGTATCATATAAATAAACCTTCCTTGTTTTCCATAATGTTGTTCATATTGCCTGTATACTATAATATGTGTCTTATGTTAACTTTTGTACATATATATGCTATTAAAATTTATACATCTGGACATGTTCAATGTACACAGCCTTTTCTGGCTGCAAGTGAACATGCTGAACGCAAATCAATCTAATCTAATCTATATTCTGTTTTAATGCAATGTTATATATTTTTAAAACATTTGAAACGACTGTGTTTCACTTTAAATCTTAGAGTTGTATGCCCTCCTTATTCTAAAACAATACCTAAATAATAATTAACTGCTGAAAACGATCACATTTTATATCCGCCATTCACCAAAAGTTATAAATGCTTGAAGGCTGTGATATATTTTATTACAATATCTGAAATAAGTTATAGGTTTAGCTAAAGTATATTCAAATGCGAAGTTTAGTTCACTTCCTTCACACAGGACAGCTTAATGTCCTTAGTTAATTAGTATGAGTGAAACATTTTAGTGTGTACTAAAAGTTACTGATTCAGCTGGATTTTTGAGTATGAACCAAGCAAATGTGGCATGAAAATTTCTGAGATCCTCGCCTCTGACTGTGATTTATAGTGAACTTCTATTCTTAATTCTGGTTTTCTAAAAAATGGAACGACTTTTAATTAAAAGGGTATATGTGTAAAATATTTTTGTGACAAGTGAAGTAAACGTCATTAGGAGCCATCTCCATTTTAGATCACCTTGGTATATCTGTTAAATCTTATGGGATAGAAAACATTTTAAATGAACTCAACAAATTTTGAGTACTAAACACGCAGCTATTATGAACTACATGTTTTGTGTAAAGAGCTATTTTGGAGTTATTCCTTGTTATATGTCTGAATTTCCTAATTATTTACGCTTTTTCAAATAGAAAGCTACTATTCCTTACTTTATCCTTTGGTAAGGCAAAGGGAATGAACTTTTCAGCCGTCGCGTAGTTAAGAATTGTGCATTTAAAACATCTGGTACTTCATGCATTCTGTATTCACATCTTCTCTGTGTACCTACAGAAAAGAATCGATTGAGGAATAAGTGCTTGTAGGAATAGTTTATGCAAAAGCAAGGAAAGTATGTGAAGGCAACACATCAGGTTGTTTATTTTTACCAAGCAGTTCTTTTTAGCAGTTTCATATTTTTCAAAAAAACTAAAAAATTTTAAAAAATGTGAAAATTAACGAGATATATGGCATAGAAACATAATGATAGTACAGTAATTTTACTGTCAAGCGCGCGCGTACACACGCACGCACACACACGCGCGCGCGCGCACACACACACACACACATGCCCGCCCGCGCGGTAAAATCTCCCCACTCCTGTTATATTTCATAAGAAATTGCGATTTTCTAGAATCGTCTTTGTGCATTCTCTACCATGAATATAACCATGTACTTCGTTACACCCTTTATACTATATGTGGATACTTCACTGCAAGTATGCTTTGTTTTCCTGAAATCTAGAGGAATTATTTATCAGAAAATGACCACGCCTGTTACGTAGTACCCTGTTGAGTGTAATCCAAAGTTTAAAAGTCAAGGGCACTGGGAGGTTATTTTTACCCAGACAAGAAGTGAAATGTGTAGTGTTTAACGCCCGCTTTTACTATATACGGCATCGCAGGCGATGACACTGATGATACATGCGATGAAGATGGAGCATCGGTGGTATGAGATGGCGGGGTAACCGGAGATCCCGGAGAAAACCCGCCCACGCGCCGTGTTGTCCACCAAAAATCTCAATTTGCCGTCGCTTGGGATCGAACCCGGGCCACCTTGATGCGAGGCAAGCGGTCTAACCACTGAGCCACGGCGCGGCCTTACCCAGACAAGGCTAATTTTTACCAATATTAAAATTTGAATATATAGAAAACTAAACATTATCAGAAATTGAAACTCGGTATGATTACTGTATAAGGATGTGTGCATTGAACTATTGTATAATTTTTAAATTATGTTCACATTGGTTTATGCAAAGGGGGCATAAATCACAACCGTGTGTACTGAAAGAAAATATTTCACCCTATATTTCAGGTAGACTTTACTTGCAGTAATTTAAAGCTACATGCACCAAGTTTAATTCTAAATACCCTAAGTTACAGTTTAATAATATCGGACAAATGAAAATTACATATAGTTTATACTGTGCACATGAAAAATTAATTAGTTTTGAGTAAAAAAAGGATAATATTATCAAGGACTGAATATTTTCTTTCATCCATTTTATAAATCACATGAATATAAGTGTTAGCCGAATGTGTTCAAGGAATATTGACAAACAGCCACTAAAAATTTTATGTCAATATCTTGTATAGTTTTTGAGAAACATGCACACAATATGAAACATCAGGGTTTTGGAAAATCACTATCAAAGGTCAAGCACCATTCTCAGGAAGTGGGCGTATCATTACGCCGCCATCTTTAAATTGACGAATTAAAGGGCTTTAATACCAGCTGAAAACCTATGTTATATATACCTATATCATTTTAAAGCCAAAGAATTATATCATTTTAACATTAAAAATGAAACAAAAAATTTTTAAACCCATTGACCTCCCAGTGCCCTCAAACAAACACCTAATTGGTATTTAAGTTTGCTGTATTATAAGGATGTCACCAGAAAATGTTCAAGAAACTTCCTGCACACCGAACGCCCACTTTTCACCGAAAAATATTCATTATCTTTTATATTCCCCATGTCTGCAAGGTTTCGAAAAATATACCGAAGGTTAAGATATCGTTACTTTATGGGTTCTTAGAATTAAAAGTATAGTTTGCAGAAATTCAAAATGCTCTTTATTTCCAGTAGAAACACTTTATAAGGCCCTAACAGCAACAGGATGACGTAACATACACCAATACAGTCTGTCGCTGCTTCAGCACACCCAAAAACAAACAAAAGAATTAACTTTCAAATCACTGCAGGGCTGCACACGATTATCAGTTCTCAACCTTTAACTAACAAATGACTCATCCGTCCGTGATGCTAACCTCCCAGTCATTGTTCTAGAAATTAGTGGAACGCTCGGTAACAATCACGATGCAGCGGGAAAGTTCGGGCTATCTCGGTCTCTCTCTCTCTAAGCAGGCTTCCCGCTCCGCGCCCACGCGTTGGCCAATTCCTTCCCACGCGTAGCTCTGTTTCGCATGGGTCCGGGACTGTCTTGTCGTGGCAATTCAACAATGCCTCTGCGACATTACTCCCTCCACATGGCTGGTCGTCCCGAACAGCACCATGGTAGCGGGCCAGAAGATCCAGATATACCACCAACATCTTACCTCGGGGCACCTTCTGGATCCTGTAGACCACCTCGTTAATTCTCTTTACCACCCGGTACGGTTCTTGCCACGGTTATGAATTTTTCAGTCAGCGTCCCTTGATCCGGGTAGGGCGGTACAACCAGACAAGGTCACCCTGCTGGATTCCTTGGCTGTTGGCTTGCCTGTCGTAAGGGGTCTTCATCCCTTCGCTCGCCATCTGGATGTTCTGATGAGCAATCTCATGCACCTCATGGAGATGGTCCACGAGGATTTCCAAATACTCGGTTGTTATCTGTTTTGCTTCCGGGCACTCACAAAAACCAGGTCACAAGCGAGGGGTAGCTCTCGGCCGAACATTAAGCTTGCGGGCGTCATCCCCGTGGTGTCGTGTGTTGACGAGCGGTAGGCCAGCACGAGGAGTGGCACCTTTACCTCCCAGTCTCACTGATGGCTGGCCACGACCTGCCTCAGGTGTTCTTCTAAGATATTGATGTATCTCTCGACCATGCCGTCAGACAGGGGATGTAGAGGTTTCGTGCGGGTCTTGTTAACCCCAAGACTTCCCAGTGCATCATTCATTAGGTGAGACTTAAAATTGGTGCCCAGGTTACTGTAGAGCTCCAAGTCACCTCAAAACGGCAGAACAGTTGCTGCACAAGGCAGTCTGTGATTTTCTTCGTCTCCTGGTTCGGGATGGCATACACCTCCGGCTACTTGGTGAAGTAGTCCACAGCCACCATCAGGTACTTGTTGCGGCAGTCGGACATAGGGAATGGTTCAGCTAAGTCAACAGCGATACATTCGATTTTCTCTCCGACGTTGTACCGGCTCCTAGTTTGATTTTCAAGCATTTCTTGGAGGATAGTACAGAGTTCAGCATTTCCTCCTGTAGGATATAGATGTTCCGAGTACTTATTTAGATGAAGTACTGGCGACTTTAAGGATAAGTTCAATGCTGAAAATCACGATCATTGTAAAGAGAGAAAGAGGAAGTATAGCTATGAAATTTCATTAAATACTCATTTCAGGTTTCTAAAGCTATATTTATGCTTCCTTTACTCAGAAGAAGGGTAAATAAAGGGTAGCCATGGAGAGTGTTCATTCAGTTATAACGGCAGGAACAGAGACTGCTGAACCTGATTCAATCCGTCCCGTTGTGCGGCTATCTGGTTCATCAACCCTAGGGTTCAAGTTTTATTTGATACATTTATGTCAAAGTGTGCATACATCATTATGACTGTAATACAGAGGTTAGCTCAGATGAATCTTCTGTCAGCAAACTTATGCTATTTCCTTCACTTTTAAATTGTCTGCCATCATTAATCACTGTGTGGTGTGTGCTTTCTCTGACAACGACCTTACTTTACATAGAATTAAAGGCCAGCCTCGGTAGCGGAGATGATTATGTGTCTGCCGCACGTTCAACTGGTCCCGAGTTCGAATCTCAGTCAGAGTGCATCGATAAGGTTTACCCGCGAATTTTCCATATCCTAAAACACGAATATCAGATAACTCTAAGCTCTCTGAACCCTGGGCTCATATGAACATCATTTCAGCCATTTAGTTCATCGTTTGATACGACTTAATGTTGGACGACGTAACTTAAACCAAGAGTTAATATTCGAAATGATAAAAGTCATAGTCCTAAACCATTTTCTATTATGGGTTGGCTCGAGGATCATTCATATCCCAACTTTACGGTGGATGGCGCTTTCTGAAACCATTTGTTTTGAAAAATAAACAAAAATAAAATCTGTGGTTCAGACTTTCAGATTTAGGACACTTAAAAGAATCCCAATCCTAAAAAGTGGCCTGTGAGCAAAATTAATCATTCTTTCATCTCCAATATAGAATAGAACTCTGAGAACCACAGCAGTTAAAGAACGTCATTAATAAAATGTAAATTACCAAGCTACAGTAACAGGCTTAAATAGCATTCAAATTCCTGAAGAACTGGTTGCAATGTGATGGTTTTGAAATTTCGTTCTGTTTGCACGGCCGGGAAATTGAAAATAAAGCAGAACGATTAGCAACTCCGATCTTGCACCGGGGAAGGCCAGTGCAGCTCATGGTGGTGTCCTCATTCTCCTTCGTAACAATGTGTGCTGCTGTCCTGTTGCGCTTATCACTCCCTTGCAGGCTGTTGTTGTTGAACTTTCTCGCCCTTGTTTCCGGTTTTCCACTCCTACTCTTTATGTACGTCCATCCTCTTCCTTAGCTGAAGGTGACATCCTGCACTTTGAGTCACAGCTCCCTACACAATATATCCTGGAAGGGGACTTGAACGCCCATCAGCCGTTTTGGGGCTCTTCTCGGTCCTGGCCAAGGGGAGATCTTCTTCAGGCCTTCTCGACCGCCTACAATTCTCCCTTTTGAACACCGCTGAACCTACCTTTAGTTCTGACTCAACAGGCAGCTTTTCACATTTGGAATTAATGTTTTTGTTCTGCACAGCTTGCCCACCACTCTAGTGATCATTTTCCATGTCAGATTACGCTACTGTCTTCTGCTGTGCCCTCAACACGACCCTCAATATGGCAGTGTGCTAAGGCCGATTGGAAGCTTTATTCCAATCTTGCGCAGTTCTCTAACTGTGCCTTTTCCACCGTTGACGAGATGGTGGACCACCTTACATCGGTTAAAGTTCTATTCCTTGTTCATCGCCTACTAGCAGGTGTGATCTAGTGCCTTAGTGGACCGTCGAATGCGCGCAAGCTATTCTTGAGCGAAGACGCGCTCTTCAAATTTTTAAACACCACACGACTTTGGAGAACTTAGTCACCTATAAGGCACTACGTGCTAGGGCACGTCGTATTATCCACACTTGTAAGAGGACCTCATGAAAACGCTATGTGGACTGCTTTCACTGTAACACCCCACAATCTGTTGTGTGGGATAAACCAAGGCGCGTAGCCGGCGTACCTCAGCGGCTTCCCATACCAGGTCCTAGAGTTGCCAAGGAGGTCCATGTTGAGCCGCGTGTTATAGCCGCCACCTTTGGCAAATCTTTCGAAGCGATTTCCAGCTCTGCCTATTACGATACAGCCTTTCCTCCCCAGAAGGCCACGGCGGAAGCCCAAGAGTGGACTTTCCACTTTGGTTCCAACGAGGACTATAACAGTCCCTTCGCTTTGCGTGAATTGGAGTTCCCTCTAGACCCTTCTAGGCCTTCAACTTCCGGTCCCGATGTTATACACATGTTGTTTCTTCAACATTTGTCCATTTTCCTGTATTTCCTAAAAGGTATGCTTGACGCCTTTTGTAATTTACTTCCTCCAGCTTTAAGTCATATCGGACTATGAATGAAATGGGTGAAATGATGCTCAAATGAGTTCGGGGTCCAAAGAGCTTTGAGCTACCCGACATTCGTCTTTCAGGATAAGGGAAAGCCCCAAAACAACCTTATCCAGGTAACTCACCCTAACCTAGATTCGAACTCAGGATCTCTTGAACGTGAGGTAGACACGCTACCACCTACGCTGCCGAGACGAGCTGACGCTTTTCTGTCATAACATTATTTATTGCTTCTAGATTGGAACCAGTAACTTAATAGCGTCCAGTGTCTTTCTGCGAGTAACTGATCCTGTATCTTGGAAATGTTTGATGCACCTAATGGTTTTAAAAGGCATAAGGATGCTAACATAAATAGACACTTTAATTATGCGAGAAAATCACAAAAAATTATATCGTATTCCGATAAAATGTAACACTATGTTGCAAACAAAAGTATGTCAATTAGGCACCACCTGGACACTTGACAACATTACGCTCCGAGGGACTTGTCTGAATGCCGGATAGCGTTGCATAAACTACTCTATGCAGCGGTTTAAATTATATTTATATGTCGCACCAATTTTAATGCTGGTGCGAAAGTAACATTCAAGCATGAAGACGCGGTGGTCTGTGTACATATCCAGGAGGAGGCTGGTTGTATCAGTTGTCAGAGCAACCACACTGAAGAGTGCTGTAATTTGTGTACTGTTCTGCAAAAATTGCCACTTCTTCTCCGTAGGGCACTATGATTTTAAGACAGACTCATTAGTTAACTATGACATAACTCTTGCTCAATCGTAGGGCGGAAAATAACGAATAAAAATGAACACTGACTGGACCTGTAACTCAGTCGGTAGAGCACGTGAATGCCGTGTTAGGGGTCCCGGGTTCGATTCCCGGCGGTGGGGTTGCAGAGTTTTCTCCAACGAAGATAATTCCCCATCTTCCCCAGAGTCTGAAAGTATGAATGAGCGTGTGAATGTGTGCGTGATGACTAAAATCCAATGAATACGAGTTAACACCTTCGATATGTTCCGAACGAGAACGGCCGTCGATATGACTATTGGAGTAAAAGGCGTAGTATAAATGAAACAAGTAATACAAAAATGATCACCGTGTACAATAAAACTACCCTACGTAGAAAAACGCATATGAATGCAACATTCAGATCTTTCTTTCTGTTTCTTTTTTTCAGGTTGGTGATACACTATTTATTTATTTCATAGCCATGCAGAGATAAGAATTTCAAAGCCATCATAACTCTATGCATCACAAAAATCTATCATTTGAGCTTACTGCACCTACGACAAATGTCTGCATTTTGAAGAAGAAGAAAAAAAGTATATTTTGACACAAAAGAAGTCATCGTCACTACATGCCGGGAACTTGGGCCAGTTGACACAAGTTGGGGCTCATTTTCGCTTACTCACACAGCTCTCGCTAGGTTCTCTTATATACTACATGTAAAGTACACATTGTATCCGTGAGAGTTTGTGCTGAGAACAATATTCATGTATTATCAATTTTTGTACAGTTATATCTGCATGAGCTATTTATATCGAGACTTTGCTTATATTTTACAAAGCGTTAATATATAAACTGGCTAAAATCATTTAGCAGATAATATAAAATATGGAGGTAAATTATGGCCCTGGATAACGATTTAATTGCCTTTCTTATGTTTTCAACCTTCGCAAGCGAGCCGGCCCTCGTAGCCAAGGTCGCTAAAGCGTATGTCTCCAGCGTTCCGCCGCGTAGAGGGTCATGGGTTCGAGTCCCGCCTTGGGCATGTGTTTATGTGTATAATGAATATTTGTGAAAATAGGAAAACAGATAAGAAAATAAACGGAAATAATGAAAAATTGGTTATATAAGAAAAAATATATATATAAGAAGTGTAAGCTTTTGAATATTGCATTTCCTGTACTATAATCTATTCGCTGTTAAAGTATTACTCCGCATTCCGCAATGACCATCGGCTTAGCTTAACCTTACTTTTCTAACACCTATAATAAAATGTATAGCGGATTGTAATGCGTAGCGGATGCTTAGCTCTATTAAGTAGATTTCGATAGGTATGTTTCAGGGCTTACATCGGTGGCGCGGAATCCGAAGGTCCCGAGTGTAAATCCCGTGCGTAAACCTTCTGACTGTCTTTTTCTCTTAATTTTCCTCAGTGGGTAGGATAAATATCAGGTCTTAAAATTTCTATTTAATTTTAAAATATTAGAAGGCATGAAAATACGAGCAGATGGTAATTCTCAATCTGCTATCGTTTTTTCCATAGATAATGGAAATAAAGTATAGACTAAATAAATAGACGGAGAAGGAAATAGAAGGTTTGTAGAAACGTGAATAGCAATAGATAGAGTCAACACGAAAAATTCAATGCCATGGCCGGGATTTGAAACACGGATCTCCTGTTTTCCGTCCAGTCGCTCTTAACCTTTGAGCTACCATGGCCAACGTGCCGTCCTGACATTAAATTCTCCGTTTAACTCATATATTTCCCCGGGAGACCACTAGGGGCTCTCGTATCCGAGATACACCGTTTGTGGCGACTTACTATCGTAAGTACTGAAGTCCCAGCCTTCATAATTTAACTCTTATTATTTTAGTTAACTGATGGAAATTAATCATTTCTACACACTAGCCGTGTGTAGGCCAAGATTTTTAATTGGTAGAGTCAACATGAAAAATTCAATGCCATGGCCGGGATTTGAAGCACGGATCTCCTGGTTTCAGCCCAGTCGCTCTTAACCAGGAGATCCGTGGTTCAAATTCCGGCCATGGCATTGAATTTTTCATGATGACTCTATCTATTAAAAATCTTAGCCTATATATGGCTAGTGTGGAGAAATGATTAATTTCCATGAATTAACAGAAGTAAGTGAATAGCAATGTTAGGACTACCTTAGTGTAACATTTTTCCTCGTTAACTTTTGTTTCTTCACTTTTTCTAAAGCTTCTTTATGCCTGGTCAGACATCTTGACCGATATTCCAGCTTCAGTTTAAGCACTATATTTATAGTTCCCCTACCCTGTGTTCCTCCTTTTTTCGCTGCTTGAACCCTCGCTGCAGGTGGCCCAAGGGACGCACCGCTTCCCGGTGAAACCCATCTGTTTCATGGCAATTTCCAGAAGGATATCTAGAAGCGATGCAGGTCACTAAATATCAATACACTGCTTGACTAGTGAGGAATTTGATAGCTCGACTTATAAAACTATACAAACCTATGTCTGCTTAAAAAGCAGGCAAGAGCAATGTCAGTAAAATGTTTCAGTTTAATTTTAAGGGATAGGAAGCTTCAAAATAACATTTTCTATCACATTCCATTCAACTATCTAATATTAGCTAATTATCAACTAACATCAACTATCTAACACATAACATTCCATTTAAGTATAAAAATATTTGGCGCACTTCCTAATGTTCTTAAAGAAAAGGTTAATTATTTCAGTGCTTTTAAAATGCTGTTAGAGTACTTCTCGTCAAAATCTTTTTATTCTGTATAAGATTATCTGAATGACAAATTATCCTGATAATGCTTCTGTAGCTCTATAAGTAGTATCTAACTGTTCCAATGACAAATCATTACCAATAAATCTTTGATGCATGTTGAAAGTTTATTTTTAATGTATTTGTATTTAAGAAATAACAAGAATGGTATCTATTGCAAAAAGGTTGAGACATACTGGCATAAGACAAGTGAAAGCTCAGTTAAAGAGTGTTTGATTTTGTATCATATAAATAAACCTTCCTTGTTTTCCATAATGTTGTTCATATTGCCTGTATACTATAATATGTGTCTTATGTTAACTTTTGTACATATATATGCTATTAAAATTTATACATCTGGACATGTTCAATGTACACAGCCTTTTCTGGCTGCAAGTGAACATGCTGAACGCAAATCAATCTAATCTAATCTATATTCTGTTTTAATGCAATGTTATATATTTTTAAAACATTTGAAACGACTGTGTTTCACTTTAAATCTTAGAGTTGTATGCCCTCCTTATTCTAAAACAATACCTAAATAATAATTAACTGCTGAAAACGATCACATTTTATATCCGCCATTCACCAAAAGTTATAAATGCTTGAAGGCTGTGATATATTTTATTACAATATCTGAAATAAGTTATAGGTTTAGCTAAAGTATATTCAAATGCGAAGTTTAGTTCACTTCCTTCACACAGGACAGCTTAATGTCCTTAGTTAATTAGTATGAGTGAAACATTTTAGTGTGTACTAAAAGTTACTGATTCAGCTGGATTTTTGAGTATGAACCAAGCAAATGTGGCATGAAAATTTCTGAGATCCTCGCCTCTGACTGTGATTTATAGTGAACTTCTATTCTTAATTCTGGTTTTCTAAAAAATGGAACGACTTTTAATTAAAAGGGAATATGTGTAAAATATTTTTGTGACAAGTGAAGTAAACGTCATTAGGAGCCATCTCCATTTTAGATCACCTTGGTATATCTGTTAAATCTTATGGGATAGAAAACATTTTAAATGAACTCAACAAATTTTGAGTACTAAACACGCAGCTATTATGAACTACATGTTTTGTGTAAAGAGCTATTTTGGAGTTATTCCTTGTTATATGTTTGAATTTCCTAATTATTTACGCTTTTTCAAATAGAAAGCTACTATTCCTTACTTTATCCTTTGGTAAGGCAAAGGGAATGAACTTTTCAGCCGTCGCGTAGTTAAGAATTGTGCATTTAAAACATCTGGTACTTCATGCATTCTGTATTCACATCTTCTCTGTGTACCTACAGAAAAGAATCGATTGAGGAATAAGTGCTTGTAGGAATAGTTTATGCAAAAGCAAGGAAAGTATGTGAAGGCAACACATCAGGTTGTTTATTTTTACCAAGCAGTTCTTTTTAGCAGTTTCATATTTTTCAAAAAAACTAAAAAATTTTAAAAAATGTGAAAATTAACGAGATATATGGCATAGAAACATAATGATAGTACAGTAATTTTACTGTCAAGCGCGCGCGTACACACGCACGCACACACACGCGCGCGCGCGCACACACACACACACACATGCCCGCCCGCGCGGTAAAATCTCCCCACTCCTGTTATATTTCATAAGAAATTGCGATTTTCTAGAATCGTCTTCTTGCATTCTCTACCATGAATATAACCATGTACTACGTTACACCCTTTATACTATATGTGGATACTTCACTGCAAGTATGCTTTGTTTTCCTGAAATCTAGAGGAATTATTTATCAGAAAATGACCACGCCTGTTACGTAGTACCCTGTTGAGTGTAATCCAAAGTTTAAAAGTCAAGGGCACTGGGAGGTTATTTTTACCCAGACAAGAAGTGAAATGTGTAGTGTTTAACGCCCGCTTTTACTATATACGGCATCGCAGGCGATGACACTGATGATACATGCGATGAAGATGGAGCATCGGTGGTATGAGATGGCGGGGTAACCGGAGATCCCGGAGAAAACCCGCCCACGCGCCATGTTGTCCACCAAAAATCTCAATTTGCCGTCGCTTGGGATCGAACCCGGGCCACCTTGATGCGAGGCAAGCGGTCTAACCACTGAGCCACGGCACGGCCTTACCCAGACAAGGCTAATTTTTACCAATATTAAAATTTGAATATATAGAAAACTAAACATTATCAGAAATTGAAACTCGGTATGATTACTGTATAAGGATGTGTGCATTGAACTATTGTATAATTTTTAAATTATGTTCACATTGGTTCATGCAAAGGGGGCATAAATCACAACCGTGTGTACTGAAAGAAAATATTTCACCCTATATTTCAGGTAGACTTTACTTGCAGTAATTTAAAGCTACATGCACCAAGTTTAATTCTAAATACCCTAAGTTACAGTTTAATAATATCGGACAAATGAAAATTACATATAGTTTATACTGTGCACATGAAAAATTAATTAGTTTTGAGTAAAAAAAGGATAATATTATCAAGGACTGAATATTTGCTTTCATCCATTTTATAAATCACATGAATATAAGTGTTAGCCGAATGTGTTCAAGGAATATTGACAAACAGCCACTACAAATTTTATGTCAATATCTTGTATAGTTTTTGAGAAACATGCACACAATATGAAACATCAGGGTTTTGGAAAATCACTATCAAAGGTCAAGCACCATTCTCAGGAAGTGGGCGTATCATTACGCCGCCATCTTCAAATTGACGAATTAAAGGGCTTTAATACCAGCTGAAAACCTATGTTATATATACCTATATCATTTTAAAGCCAAAGAATTATATCATTTTAACATTAAAAATGAAACAAAAATTTTTTAAACCCATTGACCTCCCAGTGCCCTCAAACAAACACCTAATTGGTATTTAAGTTTGCTGTATTATAAGGATGTCACCAGAAAATGTTCAAGAAACTTCCTGCACACCGAACGCCCATTTTTCACCGAAAAATATTTATTATCTTTTATATTCCCCATGTCTGCAAGGTTTCGAAAAATATACCGAAGGTTAAGATATCGTTACTTTATGGGTTCTTAGAATTAAAAGTATAGTTTGCAGAAATTCAAAATGCTCTTTATTTCCAGTAGAAACACTTTATAAGGCCCTAACAGCAACAGGATGACGTAACATACACCAATACAGTCTGTCGCTGCTTCAGCACACCCAAAAACAAACAAAAGAATTAACTTTCAAATCACTGCAGGGCTGCACACGATTATCAGTTCTCAACCTTTAACTAACAAATGACTCATCCGTCCGTGATGCTAACCTCCCAGTCATTGTTCTAGAAATTAGTGGAACGCTCGGTAACAATCACGATGCAGCGGGAAAGTTCGGGCTATCTCGGTCTCTCTCTCTCTAAGCAGGCTTCCCGCTCCGCGCCCACGCGTTGGCCAATTCCTTCCCACGCGTAGCTCTGTTTCGCATGGGTCCGGGACTGTCTTGTCGTGGCAATTCAACAATGCCTCTGCGACATTACTCCCTCCACATGGCTGGTCGTCCCGAACAGCACCATGGTAGCGGGCCAGAAGATCCAGATATACCACCAACATCTTACCTCGGGGCACCTTCTGGATCCTGTAGACCACCTCGTTAATTCTCTTTACCACCCGGTACGGTTCTTGCCACGGTTATGAATTTTTCAGTCAGCGTCCCTTGATCCGGGTAGGGCGGTACAACCAGACAAGGTCACCCTGCTGGATTCCTTGGCTGTTGGCTTGCCTGTCGTAAGGGGTCTTCATTCCTTCGCTCGCCATCTGGATGTTCTGATGAGCAATCTCATGCACCTCATGGAGATGGTCCACGAGGATTTCCAAATACTCGGTTGTTATCTGTTTTGCTTCCGGGCACTCACAAAAACCAGGTCACAAGCGAGGGGTAGCCCTCGGCCGAACATTAAGCTTGCGGGCGTCATCCCCGTGGTGTCGTGTGTTGACGAGCGGTAGGCCAGCACGAGGAGTGGCACCTTTACCTCCCAGTCTCACTGATGGCTGGCCACGACCTGCCTCAGGTGTTCTTCTAAGATATTGATGTATCTCTCGACCATGCCGTCAGACAGGGGATGTAGAGGTTTCGTGCGGGTCTTGTTAACCCCAAGACTTCCCAGTGCATCATTCATTAGGTGAGACTTAAAATTGGTGCCCAGGTTACTGTAGAGCTCCAAGTCACCTCAAAACGGCAGAACAGTTGCTGCACAAGGCAGTCTGTGATTTTCTTCGTCTCCTGGTTCGGGATGGCATACACCTCCGGCTACTTGGTGAAGTAGTCCACAGCCACCATCAGGTACTTGTTGCGGCAGTCGGACATAGGGAATGGTTCAGCTAAGTCAACAGCGATACATTCGATTTTCTCTCCGACGTTGTACCGGCTCCTAGTTTGATTTTCAAGCATTTCTTGGAGGATAGTACAGAGTTCAGCATTTCCTCCTGTAGGATATAGATGTTCCGAGTACTTATTTAGATGAAGTACTGGCGACTTTAAGGATAAGTTCAATGCTGAAAATCACGATCATTGTAAAGAGAGAAAGAGGAAGTATAGCTATGAAATTTCATTAAATACTCATTTCAGGTTTCTAAAGCTATATTTATGCTTCCTTTACTCAGAAGAAGGGTAAATAAAGGGTAGCCATGGAGAGTGTTCATTCAGTTATAACGGCAGGAACAGAGACTGCTGAACCTGATTCAATCCGTCCCGTTGTGCGGCTATCTGGTTCATCAACCCTAGGGTTCAAGTTTTATTTGATACATTTATGTCAAAGTGTGCATACATCATTATGACTGTAATACAGAGGTTAGCTCAGATGAATCTTCTGTCAGCAAACTTATGCTATTTCCTTCACTTTTAAATTGTCTGCCATCATTAATCACTGTGTGGTGTGTGCTTTCTCTGACAACGACCTTACTTTACATAGAATTAAAGGCCAGCCTCGGTAGCGGAGATGATAATGTGTCTGCCGCACGTTCAAGTGGTCCCGAGTTCGAATCTCAGTCAGAGTGCATCGATAAGGTTTACCCGCGAATTTTCCATATCCTGAAACACGTATGTCAGATAACTCAAACTCTCTGAACCCTGGGCTCATATGAACATTATTTCATCCATTTAATGAATCGTTTGATGTGACTTAATGTTGGACGACGTAACTTAAACCAAGAGTTAATATTCGCAATGCTAAAAGTCGTAGTCCTAAACCATTTTCTATTATGGGTTGGCTCGAGAATCATTCATATCCGAACTTAACGGTAGATGGCGCTTTCTGAAACCATTTGTTTTGAAAAATAAACAAAAATAAAACCAGTGGTCCAGAATTTCAGATTTAGGACACTTAAGAGAATCTCAATCCTAAAAAGTGGCCTGTGAGCAAAATTAATCATTCTTTCATCTCCAATATAGAATAGAACTCTGAGAACCACAGCAGTTAAAGAACGTCATTAATAAAATGTAAATTACCAAGCTACAGTAACAGGCTTAAATAGCATTCAAATTCCTGAAGAACTGGTTGCAATGTGATGGTTTTGAAATTTCGTTCTGTTTGCACGGCCGGGAAATTGAAAATAAAGCAGAACGATTAGCAACTCCCAAATGAGCAAATCATAGGCACTGGATCATTTAGACATATAGCATAAAATATCTTGGAAATTGTTTACTAAACAAAAACTGTACTGGATATAGCATATGTATTCCAACAATACTTATTTATCAGTTATGCATATGTCATTCCGAACGAACCAGACTTGTGAGGACAGCTTTGAGGTCTCCCTCTACCGGCCGGTAAGAGAGGTAGGCTGCTCGCGCAGTATAAAGGTGCGTAATTTCACCTGGTGCATATATACGATAACTGCTGTTTGTTTTAATGAATATGAACTCTATTGTATGACGGACAAATAAAAACAATGTTTTGCAATTTGGTGTTTCTCTGTGCAGATATATAGCTTGATATATTATAATAAAGGAATGCCAAATTAATAACAGTATTAGTTTCAAAATATTTCAGTAAAGAAACAGATTTTTTGTCCCTTCAACAGGCACGTCATATCGAACGATGAATGAATGTATGAATGAATGGGTAAATTAATGCATTAAAAGTGTGATATGATGCTCAAATGCGTCGAGGGTCCCTAGAGCTCAGAGTTACCCCATATTCGTCTTCGTAGGGTAAGGGAAAACTTGACGTGTATTTTCAATATGCCATAGGGTAAGGGCTCTGAGGTGTACACATTTATTCTTAGGTCGCCTCTTGCCTCACGTGCAAGAGGTCCCGAGTTCGACTCTCGGTCAGGGTGAGTTACCTGGCTTTTTTCCAGAGTTTTCCCTTATCCTGAAAGACGAATGTCAGGTAACTCTAAGCTCTATGGACCCTGGGCTCATTTGAGCATCATTTCATCCATTCCATTCATCGTCCGATATAACAATGTTGGAGAACGTAAATTACACAAAAATACCGTTATCCTTAGGCTAAATTTAAGCTCTTTGGAGAGATTGCGATTAGGATTTCATTACGGAGAGGATTCGATGCGTAGACCACCATGCTGGGCCAATTGTTCCCAGGGAGGAAGGATGAGGCGAAGGAGACAGAGGTCGGCCGACCCAAGGAGCCACGACAGTACAGAGGGCAGGGTCGCCACAGTTTACTTGGATAGAGACTCCCCCGACAGGTCAGGACAACAGTCATGCTCCCCTACTACAGCGGGACGGCAACGAGCCCAGTAGCCGAGCCCTAATGGTCCCAAGGTAGGTGATCCGAGCCCCAAAGGTCCCTGGCTCTCGGTCCCGAAATGGTCCCAGAAGAGGAGCGAAGACAACCGATCTACCGGGGGAGGAAGTAGTTTTCCACAGAGCGTATCATCCTACCATGCGCAGCCGAGACACCCACCCTGAAAGAGACCTCCAGATGAGAGATGATGTGAAATGATAATGGAGATGAAATGGAGGACCGGAAATTCGGGGGATGTAATTAACGTACCCAACATTCGCCTAGCGATCCGAGAAACCCCCCGAAAAACCCATGGGTCAGGTAGGTCGGCCACGGGAATCCAACCCAGGCCTCCCGGATGCGGGACACAGACGAAACCGCCTGGGCCATCCCGCTCGGTCTTTGGAGAGATACCACAGCGTGAATTTTTGTTTCTAGTTGCCAAGAGAGAGTTTTTCATACACCTTTTCCCTTTTTTGGTACATATATCGCTTTTTCCCCAACCATGCCCATATTCCCCTTTGCTCTCTCTTTTTCTATTGTTTACTTCCATCCTACTCTATATGATTTTAATCAATGTAAAATACTTAACTTTAAATTAACATCTCCTCAACTTGCTGTGAAGATGTGAAGAGTAAGCCTACCTCTTTTACTAAACGTTGCGCTGGAGTTGAAGGCACACCTACAACAATACAAAATAATTGTATACGACATATCCGCTTTCTCTTGCTTTGCTGCTATAAAGC
>CM060950.1:215247041-215332041 GCA_030765055.1 Mantis religiosa
AGAATAAATGTGCGCACCTAAGAGCCCTAACCCTATGGAATATTGAAAATACACGTCAAGTTTTCCCTTACCATACGAAGACGAATATGGGGTAACTCTGAGCTCTAGGGACCCTCGACGCATTTGAGCATCATATCACACTTTTAATGCATTAATTTACTCATTCATTCATTTATTCATTCATCGTTCGATATGACGTGCCTGTTGAAGGGACAAAAAAATCTGTTTCTTTACTGAAATATTTTGAAACTAATACTGTTATTAATTTGGCATTCCTTTATTAAATTATATCAAGCTATATATCTGCACAGAGAAACACCAAATTGCAAAATATTGTTTTTATTTGTCCGTCAAATATCGTATATATGCACTAGGTGAAATTCCGCACCTTTATACTACGCGAGCAGACCTACCTCTCTTACCGGCCGGTAGAGGGAGACCTCAAAGCTGCTGTTTTTGGCTATGTCCTCACAAGTCTTGTTCGTTCGGAATGACATATGCATAACTGATAAATAAGTATTGTTGGAACACATACGTTATATGCAGTACACATTTTGTTTAGTAAACAATTTCCAAGATATTCTATGCTATATGTCTAAATAATCCAGTGCCTATGATTTGCTCATTTGGGAGTTGCTAAACGTTCTGTTTATTTTCAATTTCCCGGCCGTGCAAACAGAACGGCATTTCAAAACCATCAAATTGCAGCCAGTTCTTAAGGAATTTGAATGCTATTTAAGCCTGTTATTGTAGCTTGGTAATTTACATTTTATTACTGACGTTCTTTAACTGCTGTGGTTCTCAGCGTTCTATTCTATATTGGAGATGAAAGACTGATTAATTTTGCTCACAGGCCACTTTTTAGGATTGGGATTCTTTTAAGTGTCATAAATCTGAAATTCTGGACCACTGGTTTTATTTTTGTTTATTTTTCAAAACAAATGGTTTCAGAAAGCGCCATCTACCGTTAAGTTCGGATATGAATGATTCTCGAGCCAACCCATAATAGAAAATGGTTTAGGACTACGACTTTTAGCATTGCGAATATTAACTCTTGGTTTAAGTTACGTCGTCCAACATTAAGTCACATCAAACGATTCATTAAATGGATGAAATAATGTTCATATGAGCCCAGGGTTCAGAGAGTTTGAGTTATCTGACATACGTGTTTCAGGATATGGAAAATTCGCGGGTAAACCTTATCGATGCACTCTGACTGAGATTCGAACTCGGGACCACTTGAACGTGCGGCAGACACATTATCATCTCCGCTACCGAGGCTGACCTTTAATTCTATGTAAAGTAAGGTCGTTGTCAGAGAAAGCACACACCACACAGTGATTAATGATGGCAGACAATTTAAAAGTGAAGGAAATAGCATAAGTTTGCTGACAGAAGATTCATCTGAGCTAAGCTCTGTATTACAGTCATAACGATGTATGCACACTTTGACATAAATGTTTCAAATAAAACTTGAAACCTAGGTTTGATGAACCAGATAGCCGCATAACGGGACGGATAGAATCAGGTTCAGCAGTCTCTGTTCCTGCCGCTATAACTGAATGAACACTCTCCATGGCTACCCTTTATTTACCCTTCTTCTGAGTAAAGGAAGCATAAATATAGCTTTAGAAACCTGAAATGAGTATTTAATGAAATTTCATAGCTATACTTTCTCTTTCTCTCTTTACAATGATCGTGATTTTCAGCATTGAACTTATCCTTAAAGTCGCCAGTACTTCATCTAAATAAGTACTCGGAACATCTATATCCTACAGGAGGAAATGCTGAACTCTGTACTATCCTCCAAGAAATGCTTGAAAATCAAACTAGGAGCCGGTACATGAGGTGCATGAGATTGCTCATCAGAACATCCAGATGGCGAGCGAAGGGATGAAGAACCCGTACAACAGGCAAGCCAACAGCCAAGGAATCCAGTAGGGTGACCTGGTCTGGTTGTACCGCCCTACACGGATCAAGGAACGCTGACCGAAAATTCACAACCGTGGCAAGAACCGTACCGGGGGGTAAAGAGAATTAACGAGGTGGTCTACAGCATCCAGAGGGTGCCCCGAGGTAAGATGTTGGTGGTATATCTGGATCTTCTGGCCCGCTACCATGGTGCTGTTTGGGACGACCAGCCATGTGGAGGGAGTAATGTCGCAGAGGCATTGTTGAATCGCCACGACAAGTCAGTCCCGGACCCGTGTGAAACAGATCTACGCGTGGGAAGGAATTAGCCAACGCGGGGGCGCGGAGCGGGAAGGCTGCTGAGAGAGAGAGACCGAGATAGCCCGAACTTGCCTGCTGCATCGTGATTGTTACCGAGCGTTCCACTAATTTCTAGAACAATGACTGGGAGGTTAGCATCACGGACGGATGAGTCAGTTGTTAGTTGAAAGTTGAGAACTGATAATCTTGTGCAGCCCTCCAGTGATTTGAAAGTGAATTCTTTTGTTTGTTTAGGTGTGCTGAAGCAACGAAAGACTGTATTGGTCAATGTTACGTCATCCTGTTGCTGTTAGGGCCTCATAAAGTGTTTCTACTGGAAATAAAGGGCATTCTTAATTTCTGCAAACTAGACTTTTAATTCTGAGAACCCATAAAGTAACAATATCCTAAACTTCGGTATATTTTTCGAAACCTTGCAGACATGGGGCATATAAAAGATAATAAATATTTTTCGGTGAAAAATGGGCATTCGGTGTGCAGGAAGTTTCTTGAAAATTTTCTGGTGACATCCTTACAATACAGCAAACCTAAAATACCAGTTAGGTGTTTGTTTGAGGGCACTGGGAGCTCGATAGGTTTAAAAAAATATTTTTGTTTTCTGTTGTTAGTTGTTAAAATTATATAATTCTTTGCCTTTAAAATGATATATGTATATATAACATAGGTTTTCAGCTGTTATTACAGCCGCTTAATTCGTCAATTTAAAGATGGCGGCGTAATGATACGCCCACTTCCTGAGAATGGTGCTTAATCTTTGATCGTGATTTCCCAAAACCTTGATGTTTCATACTTTGTGTGAATTTTTCTCAAAAACTATAAAAGATATTGACATAAAGTTTTAGTGGCCATTTTTCAATTTTCCTTGAACACATTCGGCTAGCATTTATATTCATGTGTTTTATAAAATGGATGAAAGCAAATATTCTGTCCTTGAAAATATTATCCTGTTTTTACTCAAAACTAATTAATTTTTCATGTGCACAGTATAAACTATATGTAATTTTCATTTATCCAATATTCTTAAACTGTATCTTAGGGTATTTAGGATTAAACTTGGTGCATGTACTGCACTTTACTGCAAGTAAAGTGTACCTGAAGTATAGGGTGAATTTTTTTTTCAGTACACACGGTTGTGATTTATGCCCCCTTTGCATGGACCAATGTGAACATAATTTAAAAATTACACAATAGTTCAATGCACACATCCTTATACAGTAATAATACCGAGTTTCAATTTCTGATAATGTTTAGTTTTCTATATATTCAAATTTTAATATTGGTAAAAATTAGCCTTGTCTGGGTAAAAATAACCTCCCAGTGCCCTTGACTTTTAAACTTTGAAATACAATCCACAGGGTACTACGTAACAGGCGTGGACATATTCTGATAAATACTTCCTCTAGATTTCAGGGAAACAAAGCATACTTGCGGTGAAGTATCCACATATAATTAAAGGGTGTAATGTAGTACATGGTGCTATTCATGGTAAAGAATGAAAGAAGTCGATTCTAGGAAATCGCAATTTCTTATGAAATATAACAGGAATGGGGAGATTTTTCCGCGCGGGCGGGCATGTGTGTGTGTGCGTGTGTGCGTGCGTACGTGTGTGTGTACGCGCGCTCTTTACAGTAAACTTACTGTACTATCATTAGGCATCTATGCCATATATCTCGTTAAATTTTAACATTTTTTAAAACTTTTTATTTTTTTTTTTTTTTTGAAAAATATGAAACTGCTAAAAAGAATTGCTTAGTAAAAATAAACAACCTGATGTGTTGCCTTCACATACTTTCGTTGCTTTTGCATAAGCTATTCATACAAGCACTTATTCCTCAATCGATTCTTTTCTGTAGGTACACAGAAAAGATGTGAATACAGAATGCATGAAGTACCAGATGTTTTAAATGCACAATTCTTCGCTACGCGATGGCTGAAAAGTTCATTCCCTTTGCCTTACCAAAGGATAAAGTAAGGAATAGTTGCTTTCTATTTGAAAAAGCGTAAATAATTAGGAAATTCAGACATATAAGAAGGAATATCTCCAAAATGGTTCTTTCCACAAAAATGTAGTCCATAATAGCTGCGTGTTTAGTGCTCAAAGTTTGTTTAGTTCATTTAAAATGTTTTCTATCCCATAAGTTTTAACAGATATACCAAGGTCATCTAGAATGGAGATGGCTCCTAATGACGTTTACTTCACTTGTCACAAAAATATTTTACACATATACTCTTTTAATTATAGTCGTTCCATTTTTTAGAAAACCAGAATTAAAAATAGAAGTTCACTATAAATCACAGTCTGTGTTGAGAATCTTAGAACCCTTCGTGCCACATTTGCTTGGTTCATACTCAAAAATCCAGCTGAATCAGTAACTTTTAGTGCACACTAAAATGTTTCATTCATACTAATTAACTAAGGACATTAAGCTGTCCTGTGTGAAGGAAGTGAACTAAACTTTGCATTTGAATATACTTTAGCTAAACCTATAATTTTAGTTCAGATACTGTAATAAAATATATCACAGCCTTCTAGCATTTATAACTTTTGGTGAATGGCGGATAAAAATGTGATCGTTTTCAGCAGTTAATTATTATTTAGGTATTGTTTTAAAACAAGGAGGGCATACAACTCTAAGATTTAAAGTGAAACACAGTACTTTTAAATGTTTTAAAAATGTATAATATCGCATTAAAACAGAACATAGATTAGATTAGATTAGAATGATTTGCGTTCAGTATGTTCACTTGCAGCCAGAAAAGGCTGTGTACATTGAACATGTCCAGATGTATACATTTTAATAGCATATATATGGACAAAAGTTAACATAAGACACATTTTATCGTATACAGGCAATATGAACAACATTATGAAAACACAGAGGGGATAATTATATATGATACAAAATCAAACACATTTTAATTCAGGTTCCAATTGTCTTATGCCAGTATGTCTCAACCTTTTTACAATAGATACCATTCTGGTTATTTCTTAAATATATATACATTAAAAATAAACTTTCAACATGCATCAAAGATTTATTGGTAATGATTTGTCATTGGAACAGTTAGATACTACTTATAGAGCTACAGAAGCATTATCAGGATAATTTGTCATTCAGATAATCTTATACAGAATAAAAAGATTTGAGGAAAGGTACTCTAACAGCATTTTAAAAGCACTGAAATAATTAATTTTTTCTTTAAGAACATTAGGAAGTGCGCCATATATTTTTATACTTAAATGGAATGTTATGTGTTAGATAGTTGATGTTAGTTGATAATTAGCTAATATGAGATAGCTGAATGGAATGTGATAGAAAATGTTATTTTGAAGCTTCCTATCCCTTAAAATTAAACTGAAACATTTTACTGACATTGCTCTTGCTTGCTTTTTAAGCAGACACAGGTTTGTATAGTTTTATAAGTCGAGCTATCAAATTCCTCACTAGTCAAGCAGTGTATTGATATTTAGTGAGCTGCAGCGCTTCTAGATATCCTTCTGGAAATTGCCATGAAACAGATGGGTTTCGCCGGGAAGCGGTGCATCCATTGGGTCACCTGTAACGAGGGTTCAAGCAGCGAAAAAAAGAGGAACACAGGGTAGGAGAGCTATAAATAAAGTGCTTAAACTAAAGCTGGAATATCGGTCAAGATGTCTGACCGATAATAAAGAAGCTTTAGAAAAATTGAAGAAACAAACGTTAACGAGGAAAAATGTTACACTAAGGTAGTCATAACATTCCTATTCACTTATTTTAGTTAATTGATGGAAATTAATTATTTCTCCACAATAGCCGTATATAGGCTAAGATTTTTAATAGATAGAGTCAAAATGAAAAATTCAATGCCATGGCCGGGATTTGAACCACGGATCTCCTGGTTAAGAGGGACTGAACGAAAACCAGGAGATCCGTGGTTCAAGTCCCGGCCATGGCATTGAATTTATCATGTTGACTCTATCAATTAAAAATCTTGGCCTATACACGGCTAGTGTGGAGAAATTATTAATTTCCATCAGTTAACAAAAATAATAAGAGTTAAATTATGAAGGCTGGGACTTCAGTACTTACGATAGTAAATCGCCACAAACAGTGTATCTCGGATGCGAGAGCCCCTAGTGGTCTCCCGGGGAGAATTTAATGTCAGGAAGGCACGTTGGCCATGGTAGCTCAAAGGTTAAGGGCGACTCGACGGAAACCAGGAGATCCGTGATTCAAATCCCGGCCATGGCATTGAATTTTTCATGTTGAATCTATCTATTGCTATTCACGTTTCTACAAACCTTCTATTTGCTTCTCCGTCTATTTATTTGGTCTTTACTTTATTTCCATTATCTATGGAAAAAACGTTAGCAGATTGAGAATTACCATCTGTTCGTATTTTCATGCCTTCTAATATATTAAAATTAAATAGCGATTTTAAGCCCTGATATTTATCCTACCCACTGAGGAATATTAAGTGAAAGAGACCGTCAGAAGGTTTACGTACGGGATTTACACTCGGGACCTTCGGATTTCGGGCCACCGACGTAATCCCTAAGACATACCTATCGGAATCTACTAAATAGAGCTAAGCATCCGCTACGCATTACAATCCGCTATACATTTTATTATAGGTGTTAGAAAAGTAAGGTTAAGCTAAGCCGATGGTCATTGCGGAGTGCGGAGTAATACTTTAACAGCGAATAGATTATAGTACACGGAATGCAATATTCAAAAGCTTACACTTTATATATATTCTTATTTAACCGATTTTTCATTATTTCCGTTTATTTTCTTATCTGTTTTCCTATTTTCACAATTATTCAATTTACACATAAACACATGCCAAGGCGGAACCCGAACCCGCGACCCTCTACGCGGCAGAACGCTGGAGACATACTCTTTAGCGACCATGGCTACAAGGACCGACTCGCTTGCAAAGGTTGAAAACACAAGAACGGCAATTAAATCGTTATCCAGGGCCATAATTTACCTCCATATTTTATATTATCTGCTAAATGATTTTAGCCAGATTATATATAAACGCTTTGTAAAATATAAGCAAAGTCTCTATATAAAAAGACAATGCAGATAATTTACCTCCATATTTTATATTATCTGCTAAATGATTTTAGCCAGATTATATATAAACGCTTTGTAAAATATAAGCAAAGTCTCTATATAAAAAGACAATGCAGATATAACTGTACAAAAATTGATAATACGTGAATATTATTTTCAGCACAAACTCTCACGGATAGAATGTGTACTTTGCATGTAGTATATAAGAGAGCTGAACGAGAGCTGTTGAACGGGAGGTCCGAGGCTACAGCCGAATTACCTGCAGACGCGTGCTGCAATTTGTATATAGTCATTGAGTAAATGAATGTGTGATTGAGTAAGCGTAAATGAGTACTTATTTCCCTTCAAAATGCAGACATTTTGTCGTAGGTGCAGTAAGCTCAAGTGATAGATTTTTGTGATGCATAGAGTTTGTGATGGCTTTGAAATACTTATCTCTGCATGGCTATGAAATAAATAAATAGTGTATCACCAACCTGGAAAAAAAAAACAGAAAGAAAGATCTGAATGTTGCATTCATATGCGTTTTTCTACCTAGGGTAGTTTTATTCTACTCGGTGATGACTTTTTTATTACTTGTTCCATTTATAGCACGCCTTTAACTCCAATGGTCATATCGACGGCCGTTCTCGTTCGGAACATATCGAAGGCGTTAACTGGTATTCATTGGATTTTAATCATCACGCACACATTCACACTCTCATTCCTACTTACAGACTTTGGGGAAGATGGGGAATTATCTTCGTGGAGAAAACTCTGACCCTCACCGCCGGAAATCGAACCCGGGACTTCTAACACGGAATTCACGTGCTCTACCGACTGAGTTACAGGTCCAGCCAGTGTTCATTTTTATTCGTTATTTGACTCCCTCCGATTGAGCAAGAATTACGTCATAGTTAACTAATGAGTCTGTCTTGAAACAATAGTGCCCTACGGAGAAGTGGCAATTTTTGCAGAACAGTTCACAAATTACAGCACTCTTCAGTGTGGTTGCCCTGATAACTAATACAACCAGCCTCCCCTGCATATCTACACAGACCACCGCGTCTTCATGCTTGAATGTTACTTTCGTACCAGCATCAAAATTGGTGCGACATATAAATATAATTTAAACCGCTGCATAGAGTAGTTTATGCAACATTATCCGGCATTCAGACATATCTCTCGCAGCGTAATGTTGTCAAGTGACCAGGTAGTGCCTAATGGACATACTTTTGTTTGGATCATAGTCTTACATTTTATCAGAATATGATATATTTTTTGTGATTTTCTCGAATAATTAAAGTGTCTATTTATGTTAGCATTCTTATGTCCGTTTTAAACCAATAGGTGCATCAAACATTTCCAAGATACAGGATCAGTTACTCGCAGAAAGACACTGGACGCTATTAAGTTACTGGTTCCAATCTAGAAGCAATAAATAATGTTTTGACAGAAAATCGTCAGCTCGTCTCGGTAGCGTAGGTGGTAGCGTGTCTGCCTCACGTGCAAGAGGTCCCGTGTTCGAATCTCGTTTACGGTGAGTTACCTGGATAAGGTTGTTTCGGGGTTTTCCCTTATCCTGAAAGACGAATGTCGGGTATCTCAAAGCTCTATGGACCCTGAACTCATTTGAGCACTTTATCACCCATTTCATTCATAGTACGATATGACTTAAAGCTGGAGGAAGTAAATTACAAAAGGCGTCAAGCATACCTTTTAGAAAATACAGGAAAATGGACAAATGTTGAAGAAACAACATGTGTATACCATCGGGACCGGAGGTTGAAGGCCTAGAAGAGACCAGAGGGAACTCCAATTCACGCAAAGCGAAGGGACTGTTATAGTCCTCGTTGGAACCAAAGTGGAAAGACCACTCTTAGGCTTCCGCCGTGGCCTTCTGGGAAGGAAAGACTGTATCGTACTATCGAAAGATTTGCCAAAGGAGGCGGCTATAACCCGCGGCTCAAAATGGGTCTCCTTGGCAACTCTAGGACCTGGTATAGGAAGCCGCTGAGGTACGCTGGCTACGCGCCTTGGTTTATCCCACACAACAAATCGTGGGGTGTTACAGTGAAAGCAGTCCACATAGCATCTTCATGAGGTCCTCTTACAAATGTGGATAACACGACGTGCCCTCGGCCGTAGTGCCTTATAGGTGACTATGTTCTCGAAAGTCGTGTGGTGTTTAAACACTTGAAGAGCGCGTCTTCGCTCAAGAATTGCTTGCGCGCATTCGTCCGTCCACCTGGGCACTAAAGTACACCTGCTAGTAGGCGATGAACGAGGAATAGAACGTTCACCGACGTAAGGTGGTCCACCATCTCGTCAACGGTGGAAAAGGCACAGTTAGAGAACTGCACAAGATTGGAATAAAGCTTTCAATCGGCCTTAGCACACTGCCATATAGAGGGTCGTGTTGAGGGCACAGCAGAAGACAGTAGCGCAATCTGACATTGAAAATGATCACTAGAGTGGTGGGCAAGCTGTGCAGAACAAACACATTAACTCCAAATGTGAAAAACTGCCCGTTGAGTCAGAAACAAAGGTAGGTTCAGCGGTGTTCAAAAGGGAGAATTATAGGCGGTCGGGAAGGTATGCAAGAAGATCTCCCCTTGGCCAGGACCAAGAAGAGCCCCAAAACGGCTGATGGGCGTTCAAGTCCCCTTCCAGGATATATGGTGTAGGGAGCTGTGACACAAAGTGCAGGAAGTCAGCTTCAGCTAAGGAAGAGGATGGATTTACATAAAGAGCAAAAATGGAAAACCGGTAACAAGGGCGAGAAAGTTCAACAGCAACAGCCTGCAACGGAGTGATAGGTGCAACAGGACAGAAGCACACATCGTTACGGAGGAGAATGAGGACACCACCATGAGCAGTACTGGCCTTCACCGGTGCAAGATCGAAGCGCACCGCAGAGTAGTTGCGGAGAACAAAAGTGTCCTGAGGGCATAGTTTAGTCCCCTGCAGACAGACAAGGGGATGTGTTGCCGAAGTAAACGGTCCAGTTCCAGCCTCTGAGCACAGAGTCAATGTATGTTCCAATGTAAGTGTGCCATTCGGAGAGTGAGGAGTACGTCGGAGAGCGCAATGAACCGTGAATAGGAGCAAAACAATTACTATCTGGGTGGTTTCCCCCGGTTCAGCTTGAGCTTTTTCTTACACGTCGGGCTGCGGGTGGGACGGGGGCAGCCCATCACCTCAACCCCATCCGCAGTCCCATCGCTACTAGCGGACTCATAACATGTGGTGCAGATCTGCGAGCGAGCCTGAGAACGACTCGAGGGACGGCGGGTTGGTGAAGTCCTACTTAAACGGTTGGTGGTAATTGTAGCAGGAGAGGCCAAGGTGGAAGTGGAGGCAGTACGGGACAATAGAGCAGTACGCCGTGGAGCTGGGCGGTCTAACATATCAGTCTGGGTGGAGACAGAGACGTGAGGGCGTATAGTGGGGTGAGTTTGCACTACTGCATCACTTTGAGGTGTAGGCTTGCGGAGAGCGGCTGAATAATCCAAGGAAGTGGTTGGGTGAAGGGTTTCATGGCGTTTTCTGGCCTCAGGGATGCTTAACTTCTCCAAGACACATAACTCCTGTATTGCCTGTTCTGCCAGATATCGTCGGCATTTTCGAGAACCAGACGGGTGCGCACCCTCACAATTGACAAAATGGGGGTCCTGTGCGTACATAGGCTCATCATGTGCAGGGCAGCCACAACGTGGACAGAGGGCGGGGTCTTGACAGCGCTGCTGAGTGTGTCCATATTTCTGGCAACGAAAAAAACTGAGGGGATTGGAAATATGGGGTCGGATAGCCGCTCACTCGTAACCGCAAAAGATGTGCGTCGGTAGCACGGTCCCTTCAAAGGTCAAGAAGACCGTGCGAAGCGGAAATGGCTTATCCTCCCTCATACCAATGAAGCGGAAGGCTGCAATTACACCCTGAGCGGATAAACACGCTAGGATATCTTCATTCGAAAGCCCGTTCAAAGAGGAGTTGGTAACCACACCGCGGATAGAATTCAAACTCCAATGCTTAACAACTAAAATGGGATATGGGCCTAGAAGACGGGCCTGTAAGAGTTGGTTGGCTTGAGTATCCTTGGCGACCTCAATCAACAAACTGCCATCGCTACAACGCAGGCGTTTTTAGCCGGTCCAGAAATGCAGTCGACTTCCCGTTTTATATAAACGGACTAAGGTCCTTCATGGTCTTTGTTTCACTTGTCACTGTCATAACAAACAGGCGTGGAGTTAGAGTATTTGGGAGCCACATTGAAAGAGTCCCCCCTCCGGAACCGTCGGCGTCAGCCTGCCATCAGGGGGATAAAGAAATAAAGACACCTACATCCTCCGATCTGTGCTGGCCTGGGCACCCGCTTCAGACCCGACCTCACGGAGTACTTCAAAGGATTTACCCTCAGCCTAACAGTACTCACCGGTATGGGACACGTTCACCATTGGCAGGTCCGACTTTATGCCCTTACCATTGGAATAGCAGCAAATGGCTGCCCATTTTAGACCACGCTGCCTTAACGGAAGCAGCGTGGATTCAGGGGACTTTTGGTTGTTTACATCGGACCCCAGACAGCGGTAACAAGTCGGGTCTCCCCGTCCACCCCAGTGATACGCGTGCCCGAGTTGTCCCAGGAGACCCGGGTGTACATGACAATGGACCGGCTCCGCGCCCAGTGTCGCACAAAAGGGATAGTAAGGAGGGTCCACTCAACCTTCGTACCTGAGCCCTCGGCAGAGGATACAAGTTGGAAGCTGCGCCGAAACTGTGGGACAGGTACCATGGAGAGAGGAAAGATTCTTGCTGGTGAGACAGGAGTTTATAAACCTAAACACTTAAAGCTGTAAGGGAGCAATAAACTTAGAATAGGAAGAAGCTTAAGACTAGTGGTGACAAATGTGGTATATCCAATATGGGGTGAGATGGTGACGATGTGGATGAGGATTACACCAGAGCCTCTTCTGCCAGTTTTCGGGGTTGCTGATGGGCCTTCTCTGCAGCCGTAGCGGTCGTGGGGCACACCAAGTCCCCACCGTGCATCGTCCCATGAGTCAGTCCCCTACTTCCTGTTGGCCCCTCTCGGGACATGGACCACAGAGGTTGGATTTTGAGGGGCCCGAACGACAAGGCTTCTTGACTGTCATCTTGGCTGTTCAAGTTATAACCCAGGTGAGATTTGTGGCATAAAATCAGTACAGGGGTGATTTTCTCTTGATTGGTTTGCCCCGCCGTCATTGCACAAATTACTCCATTAGCACCTTTTCATTCATTTATTTCGCCCGCATTTTATGTCTACTTCTTCACTGCCATTCCAGATCGGGCTGATCTATCTGATCAGAGTGTCTGCTCTACTTCTCGACAGTAATCTCCGCAAACGTCACTTGTGGATCCTTGTGTTCGTAGTCCTCCATACGAGGAGTTTAAACAGATAAAAATGAGCTTAATGAAATTGCCCAGACGAATATTTTTTTCCAAACTGCTAATGTACAAGCAAAAGTAAATGGTGCAATTCGTTCTTATTCACATTTTTGGAAACCTTTTAGAAATGCGTGCTTTCTCTGTGCGTATTTTCAAGGGTACAATATATTTTTCATTGAGATTAACATGTCATATATTAGTGATTTGTGTTATCTATTACCTAGCAGACTATTAAATACTATCAAAAATAGTAATATTAATTGTTAAATTATCTTACTTGTATGCTATTAATGGAATCATTTTTCTTTGTTTCTTGCCAATAGCTGAAAAATTAACAAGCAATGTATATTACAAAAACTGCAATACTTTGTAAATTATTATTTGTATTATGACATTTATTCCAAAATCAGAGGTTATCAGCATGAAATTAAATAGTGTGTGTGTGTGTGTGCAAATTCAATTGGCAAATAATACATTTATTGTAACCTCAGTAATGAAAATGATCAAAAATTGAAAGAAACCTTGTGACTTGTGAGAGCAGTAAGTAGAATTTTCAAATAAAAACTCTTTGTTGCCTTTTTATGTTCCGAACACGCAAAGAGATTGGGATTTCAAAGCTATCTCATAACAACCAGCTTCTATAAAGTTTCACTATCGCTTATTATAATCTTATATCCTATTTTAGGTGCCTTCATGGAAATACACCATTAAAGAATTTCGACAAAGTTTTATCTCCATGAACACGAAGTAGAGAGTACAATAAGCGTTTCTTTATTTTGTTTCTTAACGACAGTTACCGGGAGAGTGTATGCACTGCCGGTGTACCGGTAGTTCATCCCGCAGGAAATCCTTTACTGCAATTCTGGACCATGTTCGAACCCGGTGGACGCAAATGGTGAACAAGATACATACAAATGGATGAACCCACAACATGTGGATCTATTTACTGAGCAAACGTATTTCAGTTAGCCCTTTTTCCATGTCATTCACCATATCCTAGATATGCGTTTCTATTTCTGAATATTTAAGCACTTTCGTTACATGTATTTTCGAAGTACCTGTATTACTCAGTTGTGCACGCATTCACGAGAAGAGTGAGTAATCACAAAGCCATCATAACATACAATGAGACACTTTTGAAATATTTGACTATGTTCAGGCTATGGAATTCTCTCTGTGCCTACAGCAAAATGTATACTGATATCATTTTAGCAAAGGCATTTGCTAACAGACTAATAAATGAATTAGGACATATGAGGACTCCTTGCCTAACTCCTATTTTTAATTTAAAATTACTTGTTTTTTCCAGTTGGATCTCAGCTGTTTTGCTTGAAATAATTTGGCAGGTATCCTGAGTATTTTGCTTTTGAACTTTGATTTTGCATGGTCATTAAGATTAAACTATGCTGTAAAAAGATGATGATGATGATGATTGGGGTTAAGGGCGCTCAACAACGAGGTCATCAGCGCCCTGAAAAAGTAAGGCGGTTAAAATAACAATAAAAAGGATCTAACAGATATTCATCTGCAGCAAGATCGTGATTGGACGCTCACATACTTTAAAATAGATAAAAAGAACTTAGAACAATAAAAACGTTAAACTCAATAAAACGATTGGTACTAAAGTCTAAAATTAGCAGTTAGAAAGAATGTTAAAACGTTGGCCACCACTTTCTCGTCGTTCCCCAGCACCTCTGCCAAACTGTCCGGCAGCTGGAGAGATCTGCGGAGACGCGCTGTTCCGGAACACTCTAAAAGAACGTGGCGGACTGAGAGAGCTGTATCGCAGAGCGGGCAGACTGCAGCACGTCTCTTGTTCAACAAAAAGCTATGTGTAAAAAGGCAGTGGCCAATGCGCAACCGAGCCAAAGTGACCTCCTCACAGCGGGAGCGACGGCCGGAAGTGGCCCAGGGAATCGGAAGATCTTTCACTGTCCCCAACTTGTTGCTTCGCAAAGCGGACCACGCGTTGTGCCAAGAGGACAGCACAGTACTTCGCAGGTATAACTTGATATCTTCCGCAGTAGCCACATGAATAGTTACCCTCGGCTGTGTGGTTGCCTTCTTCGCTGCCGAATCCGCCAGTTCGTTTCCTGCCAGGCCTACATGTCCAGGAACCCAAGCACACACCACGCTAATGCCAGAGGCGTGTAAGTCGTGGAAGGCGTCCTGGATAAGCTGCACAACAGGATGGTAACTGTACAGCTGCTGTAGGCTCTGAAGTGCACTAAGGGAGTCACTTAAAATCAGGCTGTCACCTAGGTTGCGTTGACGTACATATAAAATGGCTCGGTTAATCGCATAAAGTTCAGCACTAAAAATAGAGGTGCTGCTATGGAAACCGAATGTACAGGGTTCGGTTCCATAGACGAAAGCACATCCAACCCCACTCGAGCTCTTGGAGCCATTAGTATAGATTAAAACCCGATCAGTAAAACCAGATAAAAATTATAAAAAACAAGTACGGATACTGCTGGGAGCCAATGAAGATTTCGCGTAGCGCGTCATGTCCAGGTCTATGTAGGATATTCCCCGCAGCCAAGGTGGATATACTCTCTCGCCCCTAGGAAACATCTCAGGGAGCTCCATTCTATGCTGCCTAAGAAGCTCCCGGAAACGAAAACCCGGTGGTCTGGGCCAAAGCGAGGTATTCCTATAGCACGCGTCCAGAGAGGTGTTGAAAAAGGTGGCAAATGTTGGGTGCGTGGGTATGCAGTGAAGGCAACAAGCATAACTGCACAGCGGCATGTCACGCCGGAACCGCAGAGGAGGTTCTGCAGATTCCGCGTAGAGACTGACGACAGGGCTAGTCGGAAAGGCTCCAATGGCTAACCGGAGACCACAATTATGGACTGTATCTAGTTTGCTCAGCACCGATGGACGTGCCGAACCAAACACGAAACAGCCATAATCCAACTTGAATCTGATAAGTACGCGATAGAGTCGCAGTAATACTGTGCGGTCTGCTCCCCAGGATTTGCCGCTTAGTATCCGCAAAATGGTGAGAGAACGGTCACATCGAGCTCTCAACTGTGCTATATGGGAGGACCAGCTGAGTTTCCGATCGAATACCAACCCAAGGAATCTCGTCTCTTCTTGAAAAGGGAGTAGATGTGGGCCCAATCGAAGTGATGGTGGTAAACATCTCCGAAGGCGCCAAAGGTTAACACAGACGGTTTTTTCAGCCGAGTAATGGAAACCGTTTTTCAAACTCCAATCATGAAGGTTTTACAAGCACTGCTGTAGACGGCGCTCTAAAAATGGAGCACGCTGAGAAGTGCAGTAGACGGCAAAGTCGTCTACGAATAAGCAGGCCGAGACCCCCGGTGGAACACATTGCGATATAGAATTAATAGAAACAGCGAAAAGTGTGACACTTAGTGCGGAACCCTGAGGTACTCCGTTCTCCTGAATAAAAGCGTTAGAAAAAGCCGAGCCGACCCGTACTCGAAAAAAGCGGTCTTTCATGAACTCTTGTAGGAAAAGTGGCAGGCGGCCACGAATATTCCAGCTGTGGAGAGTGCGTAGCAAGCCTGCGCGCCAACAGGTATTATAAGCTTTCTCTAAGTCGAAGAATATCCCAACGGTTTGACAACCCTTCAGAAAACCGTTCATTATTTGTGTCGACATAGACACAACGTGGTCTACTGTGCAACGGCGTCGACGAAAACCACATTGGATATTCGTTAGCAGGTTTTGGCGTTCCAGCCACAACACCAACCGTGCATTAATCATACGTTCTAGTACTTTGCAGACACAGCTGGTAAGAGAAATAGGACGGTAGCTAGAGCGCAGATGACAGTCCTTTCCGGGTTTCAAAATGGGTATGATGATGGCCTCCCGCCACTTTTCAGGGAAAGTGCCATCAACCCAAATACGATTATAGAGGTCCAGCAGGAAAGCCTTGCATTTAGAAGAGGGCTGTTGTAACATGCGAACGTGGATACCATCCTGGCCTGGCGCTGATAGCCGCGAAGATAAAAGAGCGTGTTCTAACTCTGCCATGGTGAAAAGGCGGTTATAGTCCTCGAGGTTTCGAGATCGAAAGCAGAAACATTGAGATTCTACCCGAGTTTTTATTGAGAGGAACTCAGTTGCATAATTATTGGAGCTACACACGTGGGCGAAAGCACTTCCAAGGGTATTAGCCACTTCAAACGGTTCCACGACGAAGCCTGCAGGAGTTCTCAGACCAGCGATCGGCATGTGGGTCGATTTGCCGGCCAGGCGCCTTATCTTATCCCATACAACAGAGGAGGGTGTATGTCGGTTGAAAGAGGACACAAATGTTTTCCAAGTTGTCTGTTTGCTATTCTTGATTATATACCTAGACCTAGCACGCATTTTCTTATACTCAATCAGGTTCTCCAGTGTAGGATGTCGTTGGAAAACCCTGAGAGCACGCCTACGAGCACGAATAGCATTCCGGCAATCGGTCGTCCACCAGGGAACAGGAGGGCGACGAGGATTGGTGGTTGAGCGAGGAATAGGATGTTCCGCGGCGGAAAGGATCTGCTCTGTAAGATGCTCAACTAAGGCGTCCACAGAATCTAGCGCGTCGTAACTAAACACATCCAGCTGGGTGTAAAGGGTCCAGTTGGCGTGATCGAGGCGCCAGGTAGGCAAACGGGCGGAGTTTAAGTCGTTTGCTAAGAGACTAACAAGGCACGGAAAGTGATCACTAGAATGCAGGTCAGAGATGACACTCCATTGTAGGGAAAGTGCTAGCTGAGGTGAACAAACTGCCAAGTCGAGATGCGAAAAGGTGTTGAAGGCATCAGATAGAAACGTAGGTTCTCCGGTGTTCAAGAGAACCAGGTTACTGCTGTCAAGGAATTCGGCAATAACTTTGCCTCTCGCACAGGTTCGAGCTGAGCCCCAGAAATGGTGGTGGGCATTTAGGTCTCCTATAAACAGAAAGGGTGTAGGGAGCTGAGAGACCAACCCCTGTAGTTCATTAAGTGAGAGGTCAGCAGATGGCGGAACATAGACACTGCAGACGGCGAATTGCACTGTCGGGAGAACAATCCGTACAGCAACCGACTGTATGGCAGTCTGTAAAGGTATAATATCTACATATGTATCATCTCTGACGAGCACCATAGTGCCTCCATACGCTGGAATGCCCTCTTCCGGATCAAGGTCTTGCCTAAATGACGTGTACCACCGGAGTGCAAAGGTATCTTGGGGACGCAGCTTACTCTCTTGTAAGCACACGACTAAGGGGTTATGCTTATTGAGCAACAAATCTAGCTCTGCTCGATGTGCTCGAAATCCGCGTATGTTCCATTGAAGAATAGCCATCGGAGGTATGGGATAAGATGTTAAGCGTTATGCACTGTTATGATGACTTCGACAGTGGCCGAATGAGTTTACCCTTTTTCTTCGGTGTGGGGCTAAAACCTTTGACGTCAGGTTTATCCTGGCGCTTTTTAATCGCCATCCGGACTGTGTGGTCGGTATCCTCCTGTTCCATTTCTTCAGCGGATGAGGTACCTTTCCCAATCGAGAACTTCGGTTCGAGAACCCCAAACCGATTGGAAACTGAGATCGACGGAGATGACGGTCGTCGATCCGGGACCTCTCCGGAAGACTCCTCAGAGGTGTAACTTTTGGATGCCCGAGGACTTTTCTTCCTTCGCGTCGGACGACCCGCATCCTTAAGGAAATCTGATCGTTGATAGCTGGTCTTAAACGTTTTGGGTGGTGCCTCATACACAACTGGCTTGTTAGGCTTGGTAGAGGTAGATGCTCTGACCGGTGATATGGGTGGCGTTTTCTTCCCTGCAGGCGCTTTGGACGAGGTAGATGTAGATACAGATGTCTTGACAGGCTTCGGGGCTACTGATGGAGTAAGGATTCTGTCAGAAATTCTAGCCTCACTGATATCGCTGGTCTGAGTTGCTATCTCTCGTCGCGGGACCGGCTTAGCTACAACTGAGCTATAGGTACCGGACATTGCAACAGAGGGCAGGCGAGTACGTGCGAGTGTCCGGGCTTCCGAGAAGGATATCTTCTCTTTCACCCGGATCTCCTGAATCGCCTTTTCCTCGGGGAATCGTGGGCAATCTCTGAAGCTGGAAGGGTGTTCGCCAGCACAGTTAACACATTTTACGGGTGATGTGCACTCAACTTCGTGCAGCGACATCGCTCAATTCATACACGTAGGTGCACCATTACAGAAGTCCTTAGTGTGGCCGAAGGGCTGACATCTGTAGCAACGTAAGGGGTTCGGAATATATGGCCGGACCTCGATGGATTCATACCCTGCCCTAAGCCTTTGTGGGAGATCTACCCGATCAAAGGTCAGGAACAGGGTACGGGTAGGCACCAATTCCCCTCACTCTCTTTGCTGAACACGATATACAGCTGTCACCCCTTGGTCTTTCAGGTTCTGCTGGATCTCCTCGTTGGTCATTCCGTCCAGCGCACGGGTGTTCACCACACCGCGCGAGGAGTTCAGGGTCTTGTGTACGGAAACGCTCACCGGATAACTGCCGAGAATGTTGGCCTTCAAGATCGCTGCTGCCTGGGAGACGGAATGCGCTTTCACCAGAAGCGTGCCATTTCGCGATCGAGTACATGATTGAACCGGACCAGCTATCTTGTCTAATCCCTTCTGGATGACGAAAGGGTTCACTGATGTAAATTTCTTGTCCTCCTCCGTTCTGCTTATCACCAAGTAGCGAGGACCATAAGACTCGACTACTTCTTTTCCATTTCTACCAAAATTGTTGGAATTGTTTTTTTGTTGAAGGTTTACCATGAGTGTTGGTGTAAAATTCATTCCCCAGTGCTCCCCACCCACCACGGAGCCCAACAAGGGGTCATCCCACTGGGATGACAGGGCTACACAGGGGATATAGCGAGCTCGCCGTCCCACTCACCCTGGATTTCGGTACAATACCTAATCCTGGCCGATTGATTAGGGGTGGGTTAGTCCCTAACCTCCCGTTTAGGCGAAGCAGAAACCAAAGTGGTGTATTAGAAGTGCGTACCCTCCCCGAATTAAGAAAAACACTGTTACGAGCTCAGATCCGCATCCGTCAACCACCAGGACTAACCTTTCCACCGACACGGGTCTCCACGCACGGCCTACGCGTGGGTGGGCCTGTTGACCGTCCCCCTCAACCACGAAGAGGAGCCCACGCGAGGGAGACTGTTGGCTCGGGACCCCGGGATCGCCAATACCCGTACCTACCGTAGTAGGCCCCTGGAGGGATGCTGTACAAAGGAAGAGCTTTCTAAAATCTTTGAAAGCCAAGTGTAGCTCTACCTTAAATTATTGAATTGGGATACAACTTGAAATTATGTGCAGTTGGGAAGCCAACAGGGAAAGCCGCCCGCTCATAGGTTTATCCTCATTAAGACATATAATTTTTGTTGTTGTTAAAATAGTAGAAACAATGAAGCTTATGCAAAGTTTACATTAAGCAGAAGGCACGATAATCCTTGTCGCCCTTGATCTTTACTGATAATGCTGGTTTGGCAAGATTCTGCAATTTCTTCTGTCAGGTGGATTTTGTAAAAGCAGTAGCTCATTATTTCCACTATTCATCTTACATAGCTTTTAGAAATCTGTGCAGGATTCTGTCATTGCCTGCTAATTTCCGATTCTTCAGAACCATCATAGCTGTCCTTACTTTACTTCTAGAGATCTTTGGCTGCTTTTTATGTGTCTATTGTTTATGTTTTAGTTTGATCTTGAGTTAATGCTAATGGTTTTATCAACGTTTACAGCTTCTCAGTTTTTATCTGATTTTCTTTAGTGACAGTATTATGCGTGAGTTCCTTTACTGTGTCTTCCTTGTGTTTTTGTAGATCGTCTTCTCATCCTTTCCATCAACCTGTTAATTACTGCAAATTTTATTTGCAGAAAATTATTGGTATCTTATGTATCTTCGGTTTCTGTTCTTGTCTCACTAATTACTCATATTCTGTCGCTGATTCTTTTCAATTGCGAACAGTTTAATAGGATTTTAATGTAATTTTTCTATTCCAGTGCATAAAGAATGTGCATTGAGTGTTTTCATTCTTCTTAATATCTTTATGATTAGAGGAAGTATTTAATATTAGAATCAAGCAATTGTTGGAAAATACTGAAATGTTTTGCTTACAATGCAGTGGTTGTTATATACATATTGTTGCATACACTAAGCTGCTTACTTTAGCCTCTGCAAGACTTCCAATTGGCGCATAAATTATAAACAGTTACTGAGAAAGAAGTCGATATCGGACTTTGTGTACGTGTTTGTTGATCTTCGGAACTAGTTCTATTTGGGTTCTTTCTTGAAAAAGTTGTTGACGATTTTTACTTTTATTCCAATACAAGTTGAATCAATCCGTCCCTCTTGGTATATATCTCGCTGTGTGATCATCGTTAACATCCACTTTTGTGACTACTTATGTGCTGAAATTCTACATAACAACATTACATGTAGACGTATTTAACTTGAAGGCATTAACAAGTTCTTCGTAAAGGTCATTTACTTCTTCCTCTGTATGGGTGAGTCGGAGTAAATACCTAGAATATGGAAATCAAAGAGTCATTAACTTTTTCTATTGTTTGCCTTTCTGATATTCTATTACATTCTGTACCTTTTATTTTATTTTCTGTATGAACGACAGGTTAAATGAGATAAACTTTTGCAGAAATGGTTTTATTACAAGTTTCCTTGTAGGCATAATTGGGTTATGAGTGCACAGTAGAGTTAACTAATTGCTAAATCCTTTAAGAGCTGGTCGATATATGATAGCTTGATATTCCATTCCTTAAAAAAAACAGACAAACAATCAGGCAGGCAGGCAGACGGCTTTTGCAGTGAGTGTAACACAAGTAGAGTAGCCGTACGTCCACAATGTCCCTGACAATGGCAACAATTCCAGAATGCGCGCCGTCCTGCCGTCACATGCACAAACCTGTATGCGCAAAAGTCGGTATGTTGTCTGTTGCAGACGAGTGAAGTGCTGTACGGGACCAAACTCCGTGTGGTTGCAGGATGCGGGTAAGTCGGTTAAGGGGAATAACCTGGTGATGGGAGGCAATGTTTGCACAAACAGAAATTATCACGTGAGATTGTTATTATTCCTTTGTTTAACATTACAGGGCTACCACAATCCCCGTCACATCTTATGCCACACCCAATGAGCTCAATGGGACTCGCTTCTAAGCTAAGCTACTTTAAACGCAGGGAGTTAATAGAAGTACGACTACTCTAGAACACAATAATAAATCCAATGTCAAGGAGTATCTCTAAAATGGTTATTTTTACAATAAAAGCTTTATTTGTTAATAATTGTGTACTTAAACGAGATCTCCATTCTTTCTGAAATAACATTTTGTTCGTCTTTTACGGTTTACCAGTTCTGCAAAATGTACCCAAATCAAGAGATATTCAAAGGTCATTCCATGAAAACTCAAGATATACATTTAATTTGTTATGAGCATATTGTTTCTTTTTATGTAAAATTCCCTAAGTGTCAATTCTACTTACTATACGTAGTTGAGACAGTAATAAGCTACTTGCAAAGATGCTCTAAAAGTAAATGAAAAGTGAAAAAATTACGAGAATGTAACTAGAGCGTTTTCAAAAAGCGTCAGAGGAGAGCATATAAACCAATGAAAATCCTAAGATCGCAATTAATCGTACTAAACCAAATAATCAAGTTTGAGGACATCCTTGTGGCGGCACCTGATATCGAACTCTTTAACTATCCCTTGTGGCACACCTACCTCTCCTCTGCTTTAATTGTTCCACCCGAAGAATTAAACAAGGGAAACCACTGGGGTATTTTATTTTATTTATGACCCCGCCCTTCCGCTGGTTCCTACATTTATATAAATGAAAGTTTGTATGTACAGATTTCACTTGTTCACTAGATATTACTTTTTACGACCAGAATTGCTTTAATTAATCCTCTTACTAGCTGAATACACTCGTAATCACACAAGGGGTTTCTAAAACATTCAGAACTACTTTACTTGGTCAAGTTTTTCTCTTTCTACCTATTCTCGGGTTTTATAAGTGGTTTCCCTGATCTGTAAGCAAATGCTGAGGTGATTTACCGTCAGCAACAATTTCCAAAGTGAGTTTTGCAATAGATCTATGTAGGTTAGAGAATGCGATCTGTCGCCTTTCAGTGTAAAACATATAATGATATAACCTATTAGGAGGAGCATTGTACTTTACCCAAAATTTGTATTACAACATTTCACCCAAGATGTATGTTTTGACGTTCTCTGAATCCAAAAATAAAGCCTTATTGGAAATATTATTGGGTAATTTCTTAACAATAGACAAAAACTTATATAAACTATTTTATTAGAAAATAATCATTTTCTAGGATCAGTCGAGTAAGAAACACTTTATTGTTGGAATTTTTCATCTATTCATTCTTAGTTTTCTCACTATGTGCTTCTCAGTATCATGCAAAAGGTATGGACCTTCAGAAAACCCACCTTTTAACATGTAACTATCCATTCAATTCCCTATATTCTGATAATATGTACAAGGATGAATCATAATGAAAGTTACAGATGCCGCTCCGCGCTAACACTATCCGTAACATTAGTGGAGCATTGCGAACAGAGAATATTTTCCGGGTGTCTTGCACTGATGAACTGATAAGGGGTAAATCACAATGTGGGAGTGAAATGGCGCGTCATCTGGAAATGCGCTTCAAAGGAAAAGTACGCAGGACAATACGGTTCTTGTAGGGAAAAACTCTATATTTCACAGATATTCGCCATGAAATTCTGACGGTATATGAACCAGATACAATATCGCATTCAGAAATAGTGAAATCGTGCCAACAATTTGACATAGCCGCACAGATGAGAAAGATGGTTTCCGGGCAGAAAGGACATCAACATCGACCATAGACACCTTGCCCAGAAACTCGGAGGAAAAATGTTTTGCAGAAATGTAAGTGTGTTTAACACGGAAAATGCTAAGCAGATGAGCATCTTCGTAGGTGGTGATCTTTCCATGGTCAGAGGTCATCTGCAGTACTTGAAATAGTGCTCACCCTGGGTTCCACGATCAGTGAGAGCAACACGCAAGGATGCAAATTTAATGCCGTCTATGAATTTCCTCCGGTTATTCCGTGGAAGGTATTGATATCCTAAGCCGCATCATTACGAGCATCATGACACTCCTGAAACAAAGAGAGCATCTATGGAATGGAATCTTGCTCCGAAGAAATTCAAATATGCACCATCATCAGGGAAGGCCATGACCACAGCTACCTTCAACTGTGAAGTAATTGTGTACGTATAACTAAGGACCAAGGGGACAACCATTAATGTTGATTCTTTCTTTGTAACACTGGCGCCATTGCACAATGCCATAAAGAACAAGATGCGTTAAAAATTAAGCAAAAGCACTGTTCTCGTGCAAAACAACACAGTACCCCAGACGGCGCATGATTGTCATCAAATATTTTCGAGGGATCTATGAAGGCAACCACCATACAGTCCAAACCTTGCACCATGCTGAAGCATATGGAAGGAAAGGGAGTTTCTTGAGACGAGGAAGTTGAAAAGCTGGCTTCTTGACGGAGAAACGGGTCTTTATGGACCAGGAGTTGAACAGTTGGTAAAATGTTCAATCCGTTGTTTACAGACTTGGTAACCGTATTAAAAATGTCCTAGACCAGTTAGTATTTAAGTCACTTAAGACTGCTATTGTAGCGTGGTATTGAATAAAATAATGTGTAACTGAACTGATGAATTTCCGCTTCCAAAATGATGTTCGTATTTGTGCAGTGAAGGTCTGATTTCCACACGCAACTCCTTCACCTTCTAGGTTATGTGTGTTGCATAATTTGCACCACACTGTAGCTTCCATTTTGAAGCATCCTTGTACCAAGTGCTAAATGCATAAGGAAAGTATTTCTGTAGGGATTTATCTCTAAGTTGATAAAAACATATCTAGTGTTACATTCGCATGGCTTTCTCTAAACTGTGTCGTTTATTTACAGGTGCATAGACTAATTTTATGGAAGCTTGGTTTTCTTTGTTTCTCATTTAATCAAGATAAAGCTTTCCAAAAAAGCCACATTAAGTATTTTGATAAAGATAAAAAGATAAGTGCCATGATCGAGAAAAATATTTGAGCATGGATAGGAAATAACTTAGGCTACAAAATAAATTATTTCAAATAAATTGAATATTTTAAACCTCCATTACCTTCAATGTGCTGTTTTATCGATCACTTAATGTTACTAATAATATAATATAGTATTAAATACTACTAAACAGGACTTCACAGACCATTCCTTTAAAATTGGACATTTATTTTGTATTATTTTGAAGGAGTAATATGGGGCGAATCCATAAATAATTCGCAAACGTGTGTTTCCCTTATGCCATTTGTAAGTCGCAAACGTGTATTTCCCTTATACCATTTGTAAGTTACGCGAGCATCTTGTGCCAGCAGCTAGCAGCATACCTGTGCCTATCGTAGAGGTTGGGTAACCTCTCCGTTATGCGGTCAGTCAGTGGCAGCCGGTGCACAATGGCGGGTGTGTTGCATGATTGTACCCAAGCAGAACAGCGTACGGTTGTGTGCTTTTTGTGGGCCAAAGAAATGTCCACAGAAGAGGAGCATCGCGAAATGCCTCTTACGGTGACCAGTGTTTCTCCCGAAAAGCTATGTTCCATTGGGTCCAGCGGCCGCGCCGTGGCTCAGTGGTTAGACCGCTTGGCTCTCACCAAGGCGGCCCGGGTTCGATCCCAGGTGACCGCAAAGTGAGGTTTGTGGTGAACACGGCGCTGGGGGAGGGTTTTCTCCGGGATCTCCTGTTTCCCCCGCCATCTCATTTCACCGGTGTCCCATATTCATCTCATGTATCATCAGTGTCATCGCCTGCGGTGCCGTATTTAGTAAAAGCGGGCGTTAAACACTACACACATTTCATTGGGTCCAGCAGTTTAACAGGGAAAGCAAAGCTTCTGAGATTGGGATGATTTGGATTCACCACTTTCAACCACAATCCATGGAATGAAAACATCCCACCTCACTAACAACAAAATTATTCAAGACCGTTCCGTTAGTCCGCAAGGGTATACTCACCTAGTTTTCGAACATGCAAGGGATCTTACTGCAGAAATTCCAGCCTCACTGTCAGACTGTGAATGCCAGGACATACTGCGTCACTCTGCGGGAACTCCGACAGGCATTTCGCCTGAAGCTACCTGAATTCCTGACAAAGGGGATGATTCCCCTGAGTGGCAATGCCCGCCTTAACTAAGTAGGATTAACGTAGGAGCTGTTAAGAAAACTTCGTTGGCAACGGTTGGAACATTTACCTTACAGTCCCGGCTTAGCCGCCAGTGAATTCCATCGGTTCGAGCATCTAAATGTCCTTTGTGTGGTCGACACTTCCAAACTGATGGTGATCTAATCAGAGAGGTTACCCCTTTGGTTACGACAGCAACCAAAAGACGTCTTTGCTGCCAGAGTTTAGGGACCTGTAAAGACATGAGATTAGCATTTCAATGTACTTTATGTCGGAAAATAAAATAAATGTCAGGCACATTATTGTCTCTATCCAGTTTTGCGACGTACAGTACGGCCGTTGGATCTTCGGACCTGACGTTTTGCGGTTGCAGGAGGCAGAGAGGGAGGGCTAATAGTACCAACATACAGTAATGGGCAACTGAAAACATATCCTCAAAATTATTTTTGGAATAAAAATGTAGGACTATATTAGCTTTAAAACATTGGAATCCAACTTGCAATTTCCTTATCATGCAAAATAGTCATTACAACACCACTCTATTCGAACATTTCGTTCACACCCTTCACCCACACTAACTGCTTCTGTTGGTAGTACTGGGAGTCTCTACATCCGTTATCGTGGTCAGGATGTTACAACTGTCTGCTAGCGCCAATCAGCATTGTCGCTGCTAGGCGTGGCTTCCGAATCCACACCGTGTTGCCAGGTTAAATTTGTTTGGACCACGTGATTTCAGTTGCTTGCTCTGGTTAGGTTTCTTTGCTATTTTGTGCGTGCGTGAATTCCGTATTTAGTGTCCGTAAGTGCTATTACTATGGCTATTACAATAATATGGCTGCTGTTTCGTGAAATATGCAAATACGTGAAATATTTGACATAAGTATGTTCCTCTGCTTGAAGTTCCCGCTAAAGAACTGGGAACAGCTTGCTTCCTCCTCTCGACAAATTCCAGAGCCGGAGATCGGGTGGCCGAAATGTAGCACCCTCGTATATCGTATTCTAACGAAAACCGTTTGAAGCATTTTAGAGAAAATAAACGTTTTGAAATGTATTCCATGTAATGAATTCTTAGGGGTGCAGTAATTTTCATGAAGTCACTGTGTCGCATCATTGGAATATATTGAGTTTATATTACAAGCTTGGTATTTGTCTGTAATCTTTTGTTCTGAGCTATGCCCTACACTCTCACGCACAAGGGCACGGCCCTATTTCTAAAATTATTCTGGATTTCCTTTGAAGCCTCAGTATCGAATTTTTGGGATGAATCCATTTCTTCTACTAATCACTCACAATAAATTATAAATTATACTACACGAAAGTAAACCACAGTGGTTGGAGAAAGTAATATAACAGTAGTACAAGAGTTGTTAGTTTTGACTGAATGTAAAGGGAACAAGATATTTCAGTGCTAGACATTAATGCAGGTTCCTTCTAAATTATGCAAATTAAAGTACCATGTAGCATTAAGCTATAAGAGATATTAAAAGCTATAATTTACAATATTTAAAGTTTTCTCGGGCTTCAAGCCAGGTGTAGATGTGGTGATGTACCGATGTTTCGGGAGCAATATTCACGCCGCCAGGAAAGCTTCAGCTCCTATTATAATTTACAAATATATATTAACAAATCAAAGGATATGGTTTTATTGGGAAGTTTCCAGTCTGATCGAAATAATAGAACAAGTCAGCAGTTTTAATTACCTGAAATTCTGCACAACGTACGAAGAAGAGAATGACGTCGATAAAAGCCTTAATAAGTGCCAAGAAATGTGTATTATACAGGTTGTTTCGAAATAACACCCAATGAATAAAGCAATTTCTTAGTTTATAACTTAACTAATCCGAATTTCGGTGTAGCAGCTTCGAAATTCCCTTAGCTTTAATTTTATGCAGTGTTAAATATCACATGGTTTTGTGATTAGGCAGCACAGGAACCACTTGGTGTGCATACCTCAAAAAGTTGTTATTGGTTGGCACCGGTCACGAAAACAAAAACATTATTTCTTACCCATTATCACTGACCCTAGCCTCGCTTTCAGGTAATGTGGCAAAGGGCAGTTACACGTGAAAAGTCTATAATGTCTGGGGCAGTTGCAGGATTGCTCATTTGGCTATGAAGTTAACTGTAAAATACTTTCAACCAGCTACTGTAAAATCAACAGCTTCCTTTCAAGTTACAAATGCTTTATTTAGTATCATGAAGCACAGTGAAATAAAATGCTTGCATTAAGACATTTAGTTTTTGTTAACTTTATTTACAATACTTCGATATTCTTCTCCGTTTTTATCATTTAATTCTTCCATCCTTTATCTCACTAACATGAACTTCTTTCTAAAAGGTGTTAAGTTGCTTATGTCCACCAGCTTATTTGCCATCATGGACTGTTACTTAGAACCGAATGTTGGAACACGTTAAAGACCCATAAGCAATTAACTAAGAAATAACTTATTTATTACGGTTTCTTAAGCCAAAGCAATTTTTAATAGTAGCAAACTACCTTGGAGTATGCCGGAATGTTTACAAACAGCTACAGTAGGCGGCACGCTGTGTCACCTACCTGCGATTCCTTCGATAGCGTCAGGCACGTGGCATTTGTCCTGTCACTGCCCAATCCACGCTCATTCTGGAGCGTTTTTATATGACTATATTGACGATAAAGCTATCTATGTTTGTCACATAGAAGCTGAGCAACTATTTCTATATATTCGTTCGCTGTTGTTTCGAAACATCCTGTATAATTCTATGAAGCACCTACTTGCAGTTCCTCTACTTTTATGTAGTAGTGAAAGCTGTATCCTCAATAGATCTAAAAGTATGTTAGTAACAGCTGAGATGCAGTTCATTACACGAATATCACGTTACACATATAAAAGATTATATAACTTATATAAATTTCGGGAAGGGTTGTATATATATGTATGCATATGCGAGGTACGTCCACAATGTAAGTTCTGTTTGGTAATTAAATTAAATTGTGTACAGATACAGAAAAAATATTTATTGCATAAAATTCTACAACTCTTAAACTACTTTTCCACATAACTGTCGAAATTTTGCAGGCATTTGTCGTAGCGAGGCACAAGTTTCTGTATACCTTCTTTACAGAAGTTTGCCGCCTGTGTCTTCAACCAGTTGGAAACATTTTCTTTCAGCTCTTCATCATTTTTGAAGTGTTGACCGCCAAGGAAAGATTTGAGATGCAAAATCAGATGAAATTTGCTAGGAGCGAGGTCAGACCTGTACGAAGGGTGATGAAACACGTCCCAGCCAAATCCCTGTAGGATGTTTTTCGTCGCATTTGCATTGTGTGGTCGTGCGTTATCGTGAAGAAACAAAACACCTTTTGACAGTATTCCTCGGCACTTATTCTTTATTGCGCGGCGCAATTTCCTAAGTGTCTCGCAATAAACAGCTGCCTTCATTGTTTGACCACGTGGTAAGAAACCAATGAGTAAGATCCCTTTCCTGTCCCAGAATACTTCGTGGTACCTCTGACGTTACTACAGGAACCCCGGGCCGAACATTCAAGCCCCTCCCTGATTGGGAGCTGTTCGGAGTGGGTTGGACTCGCGGGGGCAGTGTGTTTCCGACACCCACGGGAAATTGGGTAACTCCGGCCAGGCTACGGCCGCCCGGAGGGGGTAAAGGGATGCCTAATAAGTCCCGGGTACTAGCCTGCAGAGCTAGTAGCTGGTGTGCTAGATCACCGGCGGCCCCACCAAGAATATTTGGTAGCTGGTGCATTTTGGATTTAGCGCGTAAATGGCGTATCCACTTTCATCCTGTCTGCAGCGCGCAGCGGGGGCAGTTTATAAGGTAGGTACTGTCCTACAGAAAAATACTCGTGAGGCCCGGGCTCTGGTCCTACGGGTCCAGGACTAATGGGAGTAGAACCTCGAATTTAATTGTCCCAGAACACTGTGCACATTATTTTTCGAGGTGTCAAGATTTCTGTCGCCTTAACCTTTGCTGGAAAAGGGGTGTGCCTCCATTCCACTGATCGACGCTTAGCTTCAGGGGTGTCGTAAGAAACCCAAGTTTCATTTCCTGTGACTATCTGTGTCAGATATTCTTCACCACCTTCATCATAACGGGTCAAAAATAGAAGTGCACTACCTATCCGTTTTGTTTTAAGTTGCTCAGTAAGAATCTTTGGCACCCGACGTGAGCAAAGTTTACGAAATTTCAGTTTTTCGGTAATAATTTGATACCAAAATTAAGGTTTGCCATAAGTAAAGAATCATGATGGATGTCAAAGGAATGTTGGTTCTTTGTTACAATACGTGCAAGGCCAGTTGAGTCGTATAGCAGTTGGGGGGAAAGTTGTTATAACAAAAGCAATGTAAGAAACAGTGTCCTTAGCAGATTTCTAAAGGGGCTCACTTGACTTGTTGAATAGGGCATTCTTTGAACCATTCATAATGGCGACAAAATAGCTACAAAGGGATCTTTGGTTGAAAAGGAGTTTTCAGAAAGTGAAAGTTTACACCCACGCTCATCTGTGGTCATTCAAACAGTTTTCGGCGTGGAGCCGATTAGAGTACTTCGTGGCTTGCAAGCCATTGAAACAGTCTGAGGCGTGAGGGCGATTAGGGCAGTCCTCTTGTTCTGTCTTGGATATTTGTCGGTTCATATATACGTGAGGAAGGAATAAAGTTTATCGAGTAATAAACATTCTGCCGTCAGTAACTCTAAACAGGTATATTGGTAACCCTTGGTCGGCAATTTCAATTTCGATGTTCTAAAAAAAAAAAAAAAAAACAGTAAATGAATAAGTTGGAAACGGGCATTCTAATGTCATTAAAATCTCCTTCTCACACACATCCACGCATACCCTGTGAGAAACCTCATTGTTCTACCCTGACTCCACACATTATAATAGCTTCAAAGTAGCAACAACGTGGAACTTTGTTTGATACAAAACTTATAGTATCAAATTGGCGTCCCAATTGTGGTAACCACTGCTCGCCAACTTATTTGCTCGCCATTAAATTTTTGTATCAAACTGGCGTCCCAACGTGGAACTGTGTTTCACCCATAAAAATTGTTGCCTCAAATTTAATGAACTAGTGATCGTGAGATTTGGGGAAATTCCATAGCGAGAGCACTAATTGTGAACTTGCAGTTTTCCTGGATCTTGTCATCAATCGCGCGAACCAGTTCTTCTGTAACCAAAGATGGACGCCCACTTCGTTTTTTATCGTGCACTTCACCACGTCTTTCATTGAACTGTCGGACCCATCTTCTCACTATTGTATCACTCGTCGCATTTTGTCCGTAAACATCGCAAATTTGCCGATAAATTTCAATTGCTTCACTTTACTAACATTCAGAAAATGAATCACAGATCTGATTTCACAAGCGGCGGGATTTTCAATCAACACCGACATTGTAAACAAGCACAACAAAGCGTACGTGGCTGACAGCGATCTCACAATGGCGCTTGATACAGAGAGTCTACCGCGCATTAGCGGAACTGCGATTGCAGCGCTGCAGCGGAGGTTAAGTGAAACAGAACTTACTTTCTGGACGCCCCTTGTATATGTATATGTAAAGCTATGCATATAAATTAGGGGAGAAGAAAGAAATATCAATGGTTTTCAACATATAGAAAGACTTAGACAGGTGGCACTGTAGCATAAATCAGAAGGTTGGTGTTCAACATGTTGACCAAAACCAAGATGAGCAGATGCCTCTACCTCGGGACGGGGTTTACAGCCTAACGTTGAACTTAAAAAGGTAGTAGTAGGACAATAAATATAGGATGGAGAAGAAGAAGAAAATGCCAAGTGTTCCTTTTCGGCTACCGCTAGTGAAGTTCTAAGCAATTTATATCACTGTTAAAATTTGTACGTACGAGGGTGGGTCAAAAAGTAATGCCTCTTATTTTTTTTCCTTAAATAAGTAAGTTGTGTGACAACTTCGAATTTGGTGCAATTCCTCAAACCTTCTTCTCCAATCCACTGCAGTAGTAACCTCCTAAGTCAACAGGTGGCAGCACTGCATGCTCTTGCTAAATGGCCGACATCGGCACTCGTATTAGACAGCGTTCTGTGATTGAATCTTTGACTGCGGAAGGTGAAACGCCAATTCGCATTCACAAAGGGCTAAAATATGTTTATGGTGATGCAACGGTGGATGTCAGTACTGTTAGACGATGGGTTCGTCTCTGTAACGAAGCTGAAGGGCAAACATTATTGGCACCTGAAAAGCGAAGCGGCAGTTCGGTGACTGCAGTGACTCCACTGACTTCAGCGAGTCGATGACATCATTCGTGGTGATTGCCGGGTAACAACAGGTGGATTGTGTCGCATTACCTCCCTCAGTAAAGGCAGTGTGATAACGATTATTCAACAACTAGGTTACTCAAAAGTTCGTTCACGTTGGGTACCAAGAATGTTAACCGCCCAAAACAAAGAAACGAGGAAAACAATAGCCTCCGAACACTTGCAGCGCTTCAATTTGGAGGGAGAGAAGTTTCTGAAAAAAATTGTTACTGTAGACGAAACGGTTTCATTTTTTGAACCGGAAAAAAATAGGTAGTCAATGGAATGGCATCACACAACGTCACCGAAGAAAAAAAAATTCAAAACTCAGCAGTCGGCAGGGAAATTTATGGCGACAGTGCTTTGCGATGCAGAAGGTGTGCTTATGATTAATTTATTGGAGCAGGAATGCACAATAAATTCTGTTCAATACGTCAGAATTCTCAAAACGCTGAAAGCACGTCTTCGCCGAGTTCGCCCAACAAAATCTATGGCGGATGTTCTTCTTTTGCATGACAATGCAAGACCACACACCAGCCGTTACACCACTGCGGAAATTTATAAATTGGGATGGCAACTCTTACCTCACCCCTATACAGCCCTGACCTGACACCATCAGACTTCCATCTGTCCGGGCCACTAAAGGAAGCTCATCGTGGGATTCATTTTGAAGATGAGGAGGCTGTGAAAACTTCCGTGCGACAATGGCTTAGGAACCAAGACCGTGTGTTTTACCACACTGGAACACAAGCCCTAGTTAAAAGGTTGACCAAAACTGTGGAAAAGGACGGAGATTATATTGAATAGTGACAAATTAATCGTCAATGTTGTAGTTTTCAAGATAGGTAAATTGGATTCAATTTTCTTGTCAATTAAAAGAGAAACAAATAGGAGGCGTTACTTTTTGACTCACCCTCGTATATTATTAGCACATTGCATTTTTCATAATGAAATACATTTTTCAACGTAGCTCAGTCAGTTCAACGGCTGCATCTCTCTTCGATGGTACAAGTAGATTTAGTCTTCCACAATTGTCATTTTTATTTGTTATTGATTTGCTGCAAAAAATAATTGCAACAATAATATCTGTCCCCTGTTGCTCCAACAAATAACAGCGTTACGTAATAACGACTGTAATTGCCGTGGATGTGACACACAGTCGACGCTTGTAGATGGTGGGATGGATGACATTTGACATTCGCCCTCTAGTGTGAATTGATTGGACAAGAGAAAATTAAAGTGAAATAAAAGCGTTCCTGTCATTCATATTGCATCAGGAGATGGCAAACGGCTGTGCAAGGTGAACGTAATAATTAAAATTGGGGATTCACTACTTTATTGTTGGGTAAGGTTAGAGTGGGCCGGTTTCGTGCTCAAATATCCGCCTTTGTTACCGTTTCGATTTTAATAAATGTGAAAGGAGCAGAGGCGGCAACCTGTATAGTGTCGTCGTTTCATGCACCTATGTTTAAATACTAGACTACTCGCATACAATTTCCTGTTCAGTCTTGTACAATCACTTGTTTCGTGTACTCGATTTTTTGTTCTGGATAACCATTGGTAGTGAAATTATTTATTAATTTTCTATTTTACAATTTGCCTGTTACCAGCTTAATAGCAGACGGCGAGCACTCATTTATTTGTCAGATAAAACTAATATAAGTAGATATATATGTAGTATATATAAGTATATGTAGTGTATAAGTATATGTAGTATATAAGTATATGTAGTATATATAAGTATATGTAGTATATATAAGTATATATAGTATATATAAGTATAGGTAGTGTGTTTTGTAATTTACGTCCTCCAACGTTAAGTCACATCGGACGATGAATGAATTGGGTGAAATGATGCTCAAATGAGTCCAGGGTCCATGGAGCTTATATTTACCGGACATTCGTCTTGAAGGATAAAGAAAAACCTTTGAAAAAACCTTATCCAGGTAACACATCCTGACCGAGATTCGAACTCGGGACCTCTTGAAGGTGAGGCAGGCAAGCTACCATCTACACTACCGAGGCGGGCTAAAAGTATATATAGTATATAAAAGTCAGCTAATCCATTGTCTCCATTTTTAGCTGACATATATGAGTAACTTAGAAACTAGAGTAACGTCAACGCACTCAGACATATTTAATGTGCGGTAAGATGATATCTTCGCCATGTTACCCAATGATAAAACCGAGAAGCCTTAAAAATTCTCAACAATCAAGATGAATCTATACAATTTACCATGGAAATAAAAGAAAATAGATTCTTACCCTTTTTGGATCTGAAGATTTTCAAACATCATAATACACTGAAGTTTGGCATTTACAGAAAAAAAAACACACATGTGGATAACTATATCAAAGCAAACAACTACAGTCTAATTTCACATCAGTTAGCGGTGTTTCATTGTTTAATTCACAGACTTATAAATGTTCCAATGCTTCAGTCTGAATATCAATTTGAATACCACCATATTTTACATGTTGCTGAATTCATTGGCTTCAAGAAATCAACCATAGTTATAATTATTAATGAGCATATATACATAAATCACATAAAATCAATTACTAATTTAAAGAAACCAGAAACTACAGTTTACTAATCATCCTTGGGCTTTTATAAATTTAAAAGAATCTCTCAAAATTATAATAAAAAATTAGCCCCAAAAATGATTTCAGTGTCAAGAATTTACTAAAGAAACCTTTAAGCAACACCATCGACAAATTAAAATTATCTGAAATGTACAAAATACCTTGTAATAACTGCGAATCATACTATATTGGAAGAACTGAGACAAGTCTTAAAACTCGTCAAATGGAGTACTTGAGAAATATAAAACTTAAACAAATTGATAAATCAGCAGTTGTCAATCACTTCTGGAAATGTAACCATGAAATTGGTCAAAATATACAACTATTACTACATGTACAATCTGTTAGTAAACTAGATATTTGAGAAGAAATTTATATAATAAATAGTGAAAAAGAAAATATTTTTAATTTTGATATACCAGCATGTAATAATGTTCTACAATTTATTAAACAAATCAATAACGTCAACACCCATGAAGCTCAATCAACTATAATAAAAACATATACTATAGATGAAGTTAAATTTAACTCAGATTTCAACCAATCTATGACCTCCATGAAGCAGATGGAAGAGAAAGTACATCTACTTCAACAGACCACTGGTAACCTGGGTATCGTTCCAGGCACGGAGATAGAAGAGGAAGTACATTTTCCTCAACAAACATCCAACAGTTGAACTTCATCAAGTCCAGAGACGATGCAACTTCGACTTGCTAATATCACAGGTGACAACCAATCATCTGTGCCCAATAAGATCATCTCTTTAGTAGAGGATTGTACCAATGTTCCAGTTCCAAAAGTTGGCATTAGAAATCAAGAGACCTCCAATGGGCGCAGCCTTAACTTTCTTGGAGAGGCAGATGAACCTTCTCATGCAGTAGCTGTAGCAGACTTCACTGAAGATGACCTGAACTTGAGATATAAAGTACTTTTGGAGGAAAGGTGAACATCGACCAGTCTGAGTGAGTACTCTTATAAATTGAGCATGCCAGCTACTCATATTTATCTGAAATAATTAATTTTCAGACCCATGTACATAGGAACTTTTTTACTGTTTTGGTGTCAGAAACACATCCTTCAAATATATGACCCAATAAAGTTACATTATGTATTAGTTTAAAGGTTATTATTTATTTTATAGATACAACTAACGAAATTGAAAATATAATTATTCACAACGTTTTCTGATATACGTCTACATCGCTGAGAAAAATTTCTAGTAGCGTCCCCCGAAGTTCTTTTCCCTCTCTATGGTAACACTCCACATTATATCGAATTCTCGTATCTAGGTGTATGTCTCGTTTTTTAAAATTTATATCCACGATTAAACTTATATTGCATTACAAAAACATTTACGGATTCAATCAACATTCTCAACGAAATCGCAACCGACGTTCCAAAATGTATAAACGTCTTTCGTTTGGGGCCAACCATAAAAATAACGCTTACAGTAGAAATGATATTTTAGACAGTTGACGGTAAAAATGGGTCTTTCAGTACTTCACGACCATGTTAAATTTAGAAAACATTTTCGCTCAGAGTTCAAAAGCTTTTAACACTCTTTGGTGGTCTCCGGGGTGGCGCAGTGGTTTAGTTCGCGGCTCCCGTGCAATGGTTCCCGAGTTCGATTCCTAGCTCTCTGGTTGGCGATTTTAAGACGGACCTATCCACGTCTTCACCTCTGTCTAGCACATGTGAAGTGTATCCTATGCCCAACGTGGTACGGAGACTACGGTTTAAGCTGTCGGTCTACTCGCCTCACCATCATCTTCACTATCACCGTATCATTGGAGGTAATGAACATCGCCTTCTAGGTGCCTCCACCTGAGAAAATGGTCCGGTCATCACCTGGTGGGGTGAGGTTATCCAGAAGGCCAAGGCTCCCATGTGGGGAGTGTTGATGACCAACCAATAGTATCTTTGGTTTCTGGCGGAATGCGACAATCATCTCATTCAAGAAGGCCCGCCATGGCTAAGTGGTTAGACCGGCTCTCTCTCACCAAGGTGGCCCGGGTTCAATCCCTGGCGACCGCAAAGTGAGATTTGTGTTTAACATAAATCTCAACAAATCTTGGGCGGGGTTTCTCCTGGATCTTCGACTTCCCTCGCCATCTCATTTCAGTGGTTCTCCATATTCATCACATGTATCATCAGTGTCACCACCTGCGGTGCTGCATGTAGTAAAAGGAGGCGTTAAACACTACACGTTTTTCATTTTTTGAGTTGAGATGACGGATGCGTCTCCATGGGGGAGGATTCGGCACCAAGGCGCAGTTCATGAATCAGTCGGATTGTGTGAAACGATCGATGAGTGCATAGAAGTGCGGTACGTTCCAAGCTCCGTGTTGAGGAGTTGGCAAGCCGTGGTACGGTGCAGGAAATGTTCCAATGGTCAGTAAGTGCAGCTTCATAGTGATGAATGGTGGGATGTGGAACACCCAACGAAGCAGTTTACGTGCCAATATCGGAGTTGTGTTCAAAATCGACGTATAAGTGCGTGTCAGACATGAACCTGATGTAAGCCAGAAAGTTTCCTAACAGCACAAAGGCTACGTGCTAAAGCGGTAAAGACATTGTGGGGGCATTTCGAAATTTTGTATTTGCGTAAAAGGGAAGCTGTTCGTGCGTTAGCAGTGTGCTAACGATTTGGTGACACATAAAACAGTTTGAAGCGAATTTCGCGTTTTTGTCACAACACGTATATAGATACAAATGCATAGTAGTACGTGTGGTTTATTTATTTGTATTAGAAAAAAACATTTGAGCTAAAACTATGGGGTTTTCATGGTTATGGTAGATATATTACTCTCTACCTTCCACATGGATAAATTCCGGCAAAATCTGAATTTTTGTCTTAGCGCGAATAGTATTTCATACAGATTGATTAGGTTGGTGCTCCTCACACACCACTTAGCGGGAATGCAATACGACAACACCGCAGGGCTCCAATTAGTTGCTCACCTAGTAGCGCTCAAGGACAAACACCTTCCCATTTGAAACGCACAATAGGCTTGCATATATGCTGTGGGCTTACTCCTAAAATTAGACTGATTCTTTTCTTTTGCCATACAAACAAGTTATTCGAGGAAGCGCATATATTCTGAGATATACCCTACTGTTCATATGAATTTTAAATTATTATATTTTTCTGAAATGAGAGGTCGTTTATCGTTTTCTTCTCTGGCCATGCACATAGAACGGGTTTGAAGGATATCACAGAGTGACAAGCTCTTAAAATATTTGACTCGCTCGATTAAACTGGACCGGACTGGACTACGCTACGGAGAGGATTCGACATGGAGGTCCAAACTTGTTCTATTGTACCTGTGCCCCCAAGTGGAGCATCGCCAGGAGGAATGATGAGGCGAGAGGAGACAGAGAGTGGTCGTGCCAAGTAGTCACGGCAGTGCACAGGGCAGTGTCTCTATAATTGACCACTTGGAAACTTCTCAGCAGCTACTTACGGCCGGCCTGCCTCGGTAGCGTAGACGGTAGCATGTCTGCCTCATGTTCAAGAGGTCCCGAGTTCGAATCTCGGTCAGGGTGAGTTACCTTGATAAGGTTTTTCTGGGGTTTTCCCTTATTCTGACAGCTGAATGTCGGGTAACTCTAAGCTCCATGGACCCTAGACACATTTGAGCATCATTTCACCCATTTCATTCATCGTCCGATATGACTTAACGTTGGAGGCCGTAAAATTATACACAAACAAACTTACGGTCGGTATCCCACACTACTATGGTCTTCAAACGGTCCACGACGCCGGCCCGAAGACCGAAGGAGTAAGTGTATACCAGGAGCATATCATCCTGCCAAGCAACGCCGAGACACCCGGCCATGGTAATCAAACATGGATCTCCCAAATGCAGGCCACAGACGAAACCGTCTGAGCCATCCCACTCGGTATCGCTCAAGTGTATGTGTTCTCCTATTTACAATGTACCTTTGAGGAAGCATGCAAAGGTATATCTCGATTAACATGAACTAGAGAGAAGAATAGACGTTTATTATATTTTGTACAGAGTCAATAGAAAAAAGACGTGAGTGCAGGAGATTTGGGTTTTATTTTATGTACTTTACCTTTCTAAAGAGAGATCCTAAGCCACCAGTTATAAACTTAATGCTCCATTGTCTTGCAGGTTATTTAAGACAGGCTGTTTTATGGGATATACATGCATGACATCTTAGTCCATTATTTACTTTTTATAATCTGATTTATTAGCATATATTAATTTCTACTCAATTATACACGTTCTTATTAAAATGTACTTGCATTTAGTATCTTAAAATATAAAGTAACAATTTATAAAGATCAAAGTACCTACATTAATAAAAATGAGGTATTTTCATTCCATCAAGTTCCAGAAGTACGCGGCCTGACTGGTTCGCTTGAAAAGAAAGATTAGTGCAGAAAGTAATCAACGTACAAAACTTAAGTTTGGATTTTGACAGCGTGGGTTGTTTACTATTTCTTTGACAGTCAAAAATAATGAACACTCTCAATGAATTTGTGGACATTGTTAACATTTCGTCATCGTTAAGTGTACAGTTCATGCATGTGAAAGGCTTTCAGTCCCCTCCCGTAAACGACTACATCCATCCCCACTAAAAACTTTTCCAAAAGTTTCCACACAATTTCAACGAATTACTACGGGTTTAGGTGAGTGCAATCTAGATCTAGGCGAAACCTAAAAGCATCCTTACTACAAAATAAGACCTGAAGCTTTCCTGGCCAGCCAGGTGACAGGATGATTAGATATTAACGTTTCGGGAGTGTACATCTCTCCCACCATTAGGATATTTATAAAATGTTATAACCTCAAATGAAATACTGGATACAACACAACTATAAACATAGACAAAACACTATCAAAATTCGCATTACTGAACAAAAGACTGTTTTCAGTAAATTAAATGCCAGGTCCGAAGATGGCGTGAATATAGAAAATTGTGTCAAAGAAACGTAACTACTTAACTTGATTATCAAGCTGTATTGATATGTTCTTCTTAATTCGACGGATTTCCATTTTAAGGCCGGTTTCCAAGAGGAGCTGAACTAAAATCCAGCATCACGATTAAGTGTGCTCCTTTCAGAGGAAATCGCCCAAGCCTCCTTAATTCTCCGCTCCCAGTAACTTTTGTATTTTGCCAAGATAGTCGTCTCCCGAAAATTGGCTCTATGGTCGTTATCAAAACAATGCTCTGCCAGCCCAGACTTCTCAGGTTGCATTAAAAGAATGCTCCGTTCATGTTCGATTATTCTAGTAACGATGGTCCTTCCGGTTTGTCTATATATGATGTTCCACATTCACAGGCAATGCGGTACACTCCCGGAACTTGGAAGTCCAAATTGTCTTTCACTGGTCTCAACAGCTGTTTAATCTTCGGAGGTGGCTTGTGGATGGTACTGATGTTGTAGTTGGCGAGAAATCTGCTGATTCTGCTGGATAGATTGGCAGTAAGCGGGATGCAGGCTGTAGCGGTAGACTTATCTCGCTGAACCTCAACCTCAACCTGGACTTACAAGTTCCGGGAGTGTATCGCATTGCCTGTGAATATGGAACACCATATATAGGAGAAACCGGAAGGACCATTGCTACTAGAATAATCGAACATGAACGGAGCATTCGTTTAACGCAACCTGAGAAGTCTGGGCTGGCAGAGCATTGTTTTGTTAACGACCATAGAGCCAATTTTTGGGAGACCATCATCTTGGCAAAATGCAACAGTTACTGGGAGCGGAGAATTGAGGAAGCCTTTACCATTTCCTCTGAAAAGAGCACTCTAAATCGTGATGCTGGATTTCAATTCAGCTCCTCTTGGAAACCGGCCTTAGAAATGGAAATACGTCGAATTAAGAAGCAAAGATCAATACAGCTTGATAATCAAGCTAAGTAGTTTCCTATCTTTGACACAATTTTCCATACTTACGCCATTTCCTGACCTGGCATTTAATTTACTGAAAACAGTCTTTTGTTCAGTAATGCCAATTTTGATAGTGTTTTGTCTTTGTTTATAGTTGTGTTGTATCCAGTATTTCATTTGTGGTTATAACATTTTATAAATATCCTGATGATGGGAGAGATGCACACTCCCGAAACGTCGATATCTAATCACCTTTTCACCTGGCTGGCTGCCCGAGAATAAAGTGAGAGTATCCTTACTGTTCCTAGGTTGATAGCTCTAACCAATATAGGTTGGAATTCAACTACATAACGACACAAACCTTTACTAACTACTCCTGGTCATTACCACACTCCATAACCACACTACAGCTCAGGCCTTGATCTGCAAAATACGATATTCTCTAAGAATCCTCTAACATTAGATTGAGAGTCGTCATGAAAAATTCAATGCCGCGGCTGGTATTTGAACCACGGATCTACTGGTTTCCGTCCAGTCGCATTGAATTGTTCATGTCGACTCTATCAATCATATACCTTAGCCTGTATAGGGCTAATGTGAAAAAAATCACTAATTTCCATCAATTAACTTAAATAATAGGAATTAAATGATGAAGCCTGCGACTCAAGTACTTAGAATAGTAAGTCGCCACAAACGGTGTATCTCGAATATAAGAGCCCATAGTGGTTTACCGGATGAGTCAATTGCAGAATTTAATGTCAGGACGGCAAACTTGTCGTAGTAGCTCAATGGATAAGACCGTCTGGAAGGAAACCAGTAGATCCGTGGTTCAGATCCCAGCCGTGGCATTGAATTTTTAATGTCGACTCTATCAATCCAATACCTTAGCCTGTATAGGGCTAATGTGAATAAATGAATACTTTCCATTAATCCTCTAACGTTAACTCCATACTCTTTCTGAGTCTAAACAATAATAGCGCCAACCTTTATTTACAACAGTAAAATATTGAGTGACAAAGCGCAAAAAAGGGGAGCAGAATCTGCCCAGAGAAATATTGTACTGGTCGACCAAATGAGGTGTCCATTCCAAAAAGAGAAAGAAAGTAAAAGAAAGTGAAAATAATGTGACTTTTAAACGTCCAAGTTGCAGAAATTCAAAATTTTCTTTATTTCCGTAGAAATACACTCTGTTCAATTCATACGGTAGCAGAATACGTCACATACACGATTACAATCTAACAAGGTCGTTGACGACAAAAAAGGCGCTCACTTTCACCACACACCATCTTCACTTACAACTCTCGTTACGATATTGTTTACAACTATATCTCTGTTTACGACTCACCGCTGGCGTGTCGCCTCTTATATGTACCACTACTGATATCACTATTCTGGAATATTCTGTAACAAACAAGAAATCGACTGTCAATCAAGATATCACTGAAATGTTACATTTACCTCACTATATCTGTAGTGGCATGCCTTTTATCTCCGCGCTATGTTTATCTGCTTGGGCAGTCTGTTTATCTCCGTGATACACTATCCGTCCGTTATATCTTTGCGCCGAACCTTTTGTGCGAGTCGCCGTGACAATAATGATGGTTGTCGCATTTCCTTACAGTGAACATACTAGTGCTCTGAGAAAGTTTTAATCAAGATTTTGTCAGTTTCGTGACAACAGTTCTGAGCGTTTGCATTGATTCATAACTATGTTTGAAATATGATTCCATCATTTCATACCTGAGACGAAGAAATAGTCAAAACAGTGGACTGAAAAGGGAGAATTGTCTCCAAAAGAATGAAAGACAGGTCCACTTACAGACAGGTTCATGACGTGAGAGTTTTTTGGATGCACCCCGGATAATTTCCGTTAGTTATGCAAAAAACTGAAACTGCTGACAGTGAAGTAAACTAAGTATTAAGAAAAACTAAACACCCTCGTTGCTCAGTGTTGTTCAGCTTGGCACTGATATGTTGGAAATAAAGCAGATGTTGCTTTGAAACCGGTCCCCAGGATTTTAAATAAGATAAGTTTAGTAAGGTTGTGTTACAATAGCGTTTAGTTATTCTTAATTTCCATTATGTTAAAAATGTGGGGAAAACAATATATTTCAAGTATTATATGCATTTATTCTATCATTTGAATGATGAATTTAAGCATTTGTCAAAGAAGAAAGTATTCCTTTATCAAGATAGAGCTCCAATTTACAATCCGCCATACGCATGAATAAAATAAACGACTTAAAGTTCGAATTGTTTCCTCACGCACCCTATTCACCAAATTTAGCTTAAAAAATAAAAATGTGGAAAAAAAGGAATTTAGCTGGGAAAGGTGTGTCTAGCTAACATGTGATGATTTGGAGAAGAAAATCTATTTTCCCAACATTTTTAGTGTTTTCTTTGTTAGTTCTGGGACTGCATAGGTATTTCCATAGAAAATATCACGTTGCTTGGATATATGGTTGCTGCCATTTTAAGAAGTGGTACCAGTTTTTTAGAAATAAATCTTCCACTAAAAGAATTAACGTTGCCTCTATACTCTAAAGAGGTGTTAAGAATTCTTTTCTAAGAAGTAGTGCAGGGTACAAAAGAACACAAGCAGCATGTTTGAAAATGTAATTACAACTTAAATATTTTACCTGGAATTATAAAAGAGTCATCCAATTAAAGAGGATATTCCTATTTATAGTTCCACAAAAAAATACAGTTGTTACTATCTTTCAAAATGTTGGCCACTCTTAAATTAATCAACTGATTTGATTTAATGTGTGTTCTTTTAAAATTAATACAGATTCTTTTTAAATGATTAGTTTATTCTATTACAATCAAGGTCCCGTAGGGGAGAGGATCCGTCCCCTTCAGCTGCCGAGGTGCGTGCGCTGCGGACCCTTAGCACTCCTGGTACCTCTGACGTTACTAGAGGAACCTCGGGCTTAACTGCTGAGCCCCTGCCGTCGGGGAGTTGTTCGGATTGGGTTGGACTCGAGAGGGCAGTGTGTTCCCGACACCCACGGGGAATTGGGTACCTCCGGCCAAGCTACGGCCGCCCGGAGGGAATAGAGGGTTGCCTCATAAGTCCCGGGGACCAGCCTGCAGAGTTCATAGAAGGTGTACTAGTTCACCAGGCGGTCCCACCAAGGTTTTCGGCAGTCCTCCCTGCGGGATTGGCGCGCGTAAGTGGCGTATCCACTTCCATCCCGTCTTGACGATGTGCTCAGCGGGGGAGGGGGCTTTTTAAGAAATCAGGTATTGCCCTATGGAAAGAGCCCCGGAGTATCCATTGCTCCCGGGTAGAAGGAGGCCCGGGTCCTTGATCCTACGGGTCCAGGACTAATGGCAGTAGAACCTCTGCGCTTAACTGTTACAATTAAGGATCATGAGATGATGGAAAGCATTCGGACATCTTTACAGTGCAACATGACCTATTCTGTTTGTAATACTTTCTATTGGTTAGATTTAAGCATTTCTCTTTCAAAGTGGGTTACTCACGAGGGAACTATCACTATGCTCACACCTGTACGCGTTTGAGAGTTTGATGGCATCATCTCTACTCTATGTGGGGCCTGTGTGCACAGTAAGTACCCGAAAATGGGTCCGGAATACGTAGGAACATATAGGCATAACAACACCGCATAGTAAAGGAGGGATTGTTTACTCTTGACCATTAGCTGTCTATACTTGGCATACGTAAGGAGCACGCAACCCCTACACCTGGTACAGAGCGAATGAGGGATGTCCAGCAGCTACTTGCAAGTGGTTACATGCAGTACTTTCCAGGTTTCAGTTTTGAGCGTTGTGGTACTACTCCGCAACAGATTATTGCAGATTTTTCCTGGTGCGTAGCGGTGTGAGTACAGTGAAGTATCAGGAAATATAGGCCAAATATTTAGACGAATATGATGATCGGTTAGTGCGTGTTAAATTAGACATTATATAATTTGAGTACGGTGCCTGAATTCAGTAAAACATTGAAACGTACATAACCTCTAGATTTCTGTTGATGGAAATTGGTGTCGGTGTGTTTTTGAAGTAATGGAATTCTTTAATTATGTAACATTCGCGAAAACGCAGTTAATCCCGGGAAAAAATCTATATTTTGTCAGCCAACATGTATTTGAAATAAATCACAAATCTGCTCGTATTATAAACAGTGATAGTAAGAAAATAGTGTCACTTCCAGCAGTTACTGCCATATATAGAAGATGACTTTACATTTGTACAAATAATAGTTACTTAATGGCGACAGAGTCTAACACAAGTACTTTGTAATAATTTGAAACAAACATGTGAAGTTTAATATTTAAAGCAAATATTACTCATAACGTATATTTATGACTATAACCTTTATTGCGTATTTTATGCCCGCCTCGGTAGCGTAGATGCTAGCGTGTCTGACTCACGTTCAAGAGGTCCCGAGTTCGAAACTCAGTCAGGGTGAGTTACTTTGATAAGGTATTTTCCGGGGTGTTCCCTTATCTTGATAGACGAATGTCGGGCAACTCTAAGCTTCATGGATCCCGCACTCATTTGAGCAACATTTCACCAATTTCATTCATCGTCCGATATGACTTAACGTTGGAGGACGTAAATTACAAAAAAATGTGTATTTCAACATTATATGCTGTATCAGTAGATGAGATATTGCATTTCACCTATAAATTTTATATCAAGATTCGAATTGAAATTCATATTTGAGGTTCAGTGAAGCAAGGAAGGCAAAAGGAAAAAAAAAATTGAAATATCGCCTCTCTGCTCCCGAAGATTCGTTTCGGCAGTTTCTATTAAGTTCCTTTTCTGGAACGTTCCCTGTGTAATCGGGGCCTATTTGAAGAGCACATTATCCCCCAACAGTCAAATTGAGTCAAGTAGAATTAAGACTGGACAGATTTTCAGTGGACAACTGAGCTGAGCAGAGCACAGTATAAAGTGTCGAGCACAGTTCAGTATGAGTTACATATCAATAGTTCAGTGGAGTTCCATGACAAATGAATATTTGTGTTTTGTTTTGAGTGGATAAAGCTGTGTCTCAAGTGTAATGTTTTCACTGCTATAACTGCTTAAGTGATCATTTAAATTTGCTAGTCAGTAATTTGTGTTTTAAATTTTCGCATTATTATTACAAGAGGTTATTGTATCTGCCATTTGTTAATTCAAATAAACTTAAAATTAACACTCGTACATTTTAAGGATACAAGAAGAATACACGATATGGTCATGATCAGGTTTTTAAAGACCGGAGTGCTCTTTATGACCTCCTTAAAATACCCTACTTTTCGAATCGCCACAAAAGAGAGAGAATCGAATAACAACTTCTCATTTAAAAAAGTATAAGTATTTTAGAATTAAAAACGATAAAACGGACTTATGCGCAATATCTAATTCCCCAAAAAATATATTTGAGATAACTGTGTAGTTTTACAAGATCTAGGTATATTTTTGATGGAGCGAGATGTTTGTCTACTACTAACGGTTTTCTAATTATTAAAAATTAGTTCCGAATAAACAGAAATTCAGACACTATTTCCATAGGGTTCACGAATTAAATTTCATTTGTCATGAAAATATCTCAAACATAAGGGTATATTAAACCATTGGGGTGACTTTTGAGAAAATTCAAAACCATGACAGACTTTTGGGTTTAATGCAATATTTTCTCTAGTTACTGTTAGCAATAGACTAACAAATAAGTTTCCTAATAATAATTTGTGGAGGCTATATAAAATGAACGATAGTAGCTTGAAAAATTTGCATGAACCAACACAGATTTTTAAAATATATTTTGAATTTTGCCTGCCAGTTTTGAATGTTGTAAATCACTGTTCACAACTATAATAATATTTATAGAGAAATGCAAGCTCCTGGCAGTCAAGGACACATATTTTCTAAGATGAGGCTAAGAGATGTCATTAAACAACAGGAATAGGTATGGTACAGATTTATTAGGCAAACGTTTCGCACAATGGCTTTGAAGTTGAGAAGATACACACGTAATTCCCTCCAGTGATCTTACAGTATTGCGTTACATGTTTTGGTTGCTCATCCCATAAGTTGCTGCTAGTGAAACAGACGGGGATTCCCACGAGCTCCTGACACGCTAGGGTGCCACGCCCCATGTTGATGGATTACTCATCATTACAGTCTTTCAATAATACACAGATCCCTGGATTTTAGCTAGTTTACGGTAAAGGCTCTATCTAACATTAGCGAAGTGATGAACATCCTGTTATTAGATTATCAGATGGACCTCTCCTTTTTTCCGCGTGGCACCTTGAATTTATTTTAGAGAGCTTTTAAAGGGGCCAGAGAGATGCTGTGTCCCTTGAAGATTTATACTGAGTGAACAATCCTTGGAAGAATAGATGCAGCAGTTTGCCGCCGTCCGGCACGAATGGTTTCTGTACCGAAAGTGTGGCTGACAGTAATTCCGCAGAAAACCTATTTGGTAAGTTATTTATAACAAAGATTCCATAAGTACCTAAGAAAATAAATTACTCACGTCTGTCAAGCATGGAGAGTATTGAATTGTGCTCCTATTTCTTGATGTATTGCTGTTACCTACCTATAACTCTTCCATTAGACTCTGCAGTTCCCTCTGAGAAATGGCAGCAATATGTTGACGAATGTTATTTAAGTGGATCTAAAATATTGGGCGTATATGGTTATAATAAGACCTATAGTCACATATGCTTATTTGGTATGGTGGCCAAAAGTAAAGCAGAAAACAGCAATAGCTCGTTTGCAGAATGTGCAAAGGCTGGTCTGTTTATGCATAACTGGTGCTATTAGCACATGTCCTACTGCCGCCATGGAGACACTTATAGGCCTAACGCCTCTGCATATTGAGGTTGAAAGAATGATCTTAAGCAGTGCCTTCCAGCTGTAAAGAGGTATGGTATTTAAAGCCGGTGACCTATTAGGTCACATGGAAGTTCTCCGGGAAACCAAGGAGGAAAATATCATAACGTTAGGGCACTGAATGCTACCCCAACCTAGTTTGGACCTCTCCTTCACCGTTAGGATTCCTGAACGGTTGCACTGGAGAGAGTTCATATATGAGAATAAGTCTTTCAGGATAAGGGAAAACCCTGGAAAAATCTTATCTAGATAACTCACCCTGACCGAGATTCGAAGTCGGGACCTCTTGAGCGTGAGGCAGACACGCTACCACCACGCTACCATACAAAGTGTAAGCTACGTTACAACTTGCCATCCTCATTGCTTTCATTGCGGGAATTACAGTGAACAACCATGTTCATTCGTAAATTGTCAAATGTGAATTTTCCGCAACTCTCGCTGAAACAATATAAAAATGTTGGGAGAAAGTTCGCTCAATGTCACATGATGTTAATGGTGAATATGAGTAGTACAGATCATTATGATATGTTTGTCCGGGACTTAGTTTATTTCTTATATTACGGAGCACTGAAAATCCAGTATTGTTGTGTTGAATACTGGACAGTGCATTTGTTGTTCGTTTGCTAGGTGGTGTAGTCTGTATATTGTTAATTTTTGCAGACATCTCCTTGAGTGCTTTTAGTAAGCTCGAAAGTATATACATTCTTCAAGCTGTTTTAATGGTTGTTGATAATAACCAAAACTTTTGATTTATAAAATGGAGATTGTCCAATAATTGTAGTGAAAGTAATGCTATTAACACAATATGCCAAACACCTTGCACTCCCTGGAAGACAGATCTACCTGCGTGGGGAGCAGTAGATGTAATGAAACTAAAGCTACGTGTTGTGAACCGGACTATTCCTGTGTGTTGTCCTCGGGACTGACGTCAGCAGTTATATACTGCGGGACTCGCAAACCTCATATACCTTTAAAGGTGTGTGGGCTCCAATGTGTGGTTAAGATATACATTTTAGTTTGCCATTACAGGTGTCAAACACGAGTTCTTCACAGAATAGTGCCCGCCTCGGTAGCGTAGATGGTAGCGTGTCTGCCTCACGTTCAAGAGGTCCGAGTTCGAATATCGGTCAGGGTTAGCTACCCGGATAAGCTTTTTCTGGTGTTTTACCTTCTCCTGAAAGACGAATGTCGGGTAACCCTAAGCTTTATGGACCCTGGGCTTATTTGAGCATCATTTTACCCATTCCATCATCGTCCCATATGACCTAAAGTTGGAGGACGTAAAGTACAACAACAAAATGCAACATACTTAAAAGTCAGTTTTTAGTTCGCCTCGGTAGTGTAGATGGTAGCGTGTCTGCCTCACGTTCAAAAGTTCGAATTTCGGTCAGGGTGAGTTACCTGGATGAGGTTTCTTTCCATTTTTCTTCCTTATCCTTCAAGATGAATGTCGGGTAACTCTAATGAGCATGGAATTTGGATTCATTCGAGCATCATTTCACCCAGCTCATTCGCCGTCCGACATGACAACGTTGGAGGACGTAACTTACAACAACAACAACAACAAAGTCAATTTTTAGAATGTAAAATAATTGGAAGCTTTTTTCATGTGAACTTTAGTTTCCTTTAAAACTTTTTGTCAAATCCTTTGAAGATGGCGAACCTAAAATGTCAACTTCATTATCTAAACAGCTTTTCATTTCTGAGTTATTTATTAAGCTGGTTTCCGGACATTATTTCCGCTGTAATTTCTGTTTTAGTAGTAGGGTAGGAACATTCTCTTAGTCTAATTTGCATCACAATATGAAAATTCACATCGGAGTTCAGAAAATGCGTTTAATGTTTTGGAACATAGTATTGTAAAGAACGTACCAAAAATGGGAGGGTGAAAATAAAAAAAAAAAAAATAAAAAAATAGCTGAACAGAGGCCAGCGAAGAGCACAAGGATTATGACACGTACTGCCTAGGCGGAAGAAGTCGATGGGACCACACCCCCACGCACGTGTCTGTAATCGCTAGCAGATAATTAAGTTCCCCTTCAGCAAGATTGCTGTACCGGAAATGTCATTACCTCGGCCAGTAGTTATGTTATCAACATTGCTACGGATAATACAGATGCACGGTCGTCTGCGGTAAAGTGCAATGTAGTAACATTGGTGCCCTGCGTGTTGCACATCCAAAGTGGACTTTTGTGTAGATAGCAGGTCAAAGACAGAATGTTAGTTACACATAATTTGTGTTAAAATAATGACGTTACTCTGATTAGGCAACCAAAACTCAATTCGGCTGAACTCCCAGATAGTACAAAGAAATTGCATTTCTTTATCTAGCATAAGCACAAACATTGTCAGGAGAAATGTTCATAAATAAATCGATATTGAATCAATGGTACCTCTTCGTTTAGTGTGATGAAGTGCGCTTCATTTAACTTGTAGCCCAGGACTTTCCTGTGTTTGATCTCCCTGACCCATGGGCATTTTTCCATCCCTCCATGTTATCTTGTTTCTCATTTCGCCTCAACTTTCATCATGGTTGGCTACTTCAGAGTTTTATGTGTTGGTGTGAGTTGCAGCTTCCATGGCACATGCATAACTCATTGTAAACCCTTCTCCGGATTGGGAAAGCTCTCAGCTATGGTATGTTTAAGCCAGCATACGGGAGGGGAATCGGTTTTACAAGCTGCCACCGGGGAGTTTAAATCTTAGTTTTCACGAACCCTGCCATTTGTTAACATTTCTCCTTTTCCGGCCACTCTTTGTATTCTTTTCCCTCACTTCTCCCTATTTGGCTGGCCCAGTCAGGGGCATATGTTCAAAAGACTTCATTGGTCAAGGTGCTACGTATCCCTCTGAATCTGCCATAGGATCATCTCAGGGGTTTTCATTTTATTTGCTCTGTTCTTACAGTAAGTAAAGGTATTGCATTCCACCCAAAAATTCGATACATAGATCTCATGCAAATCCTCATAAGTCTCGCTTAACCCCCCCAAACGACCTTTCAGCAAAAGAGACAGAGAGAGACAGAGTTTTTTTGTTGTTGAAATTTACGTCCTCCAACGTTAAGTCATATCGGACGATGAATGAATTGGGTGAAATGATGCTCAAATGAGTCCGGAGTCCATGGAGCTTAGAAATGAAATGTGTAGTGTTTAACGCCCGCTTTTACTACATACGGCACCACAGGCGATGACACTGATGATACAGGAGATAGAGATGGAGCACCCGTGGAATGAGATGGCGGGGGAAACCGGAGATTCCGGAGAAAACCCCCCAGCGCCGTGTTGTCCACCACTTTGCGGTCGCTTGTGATCGAACCCGAGCCGCCTTGGTGAGAGCCAAGTGGTCTAACCACTGAGCCACGGCGTGGCCATGGAGCTTCGAGTTACCCGACATTCGTCAATCAGGATAAGGGAAAACCCCCGAAAAAATCCTTATCCAGGTAACTCACTCTGACCGAGATTCGAACTCGGGAGCTCTTGAACGTGAGGCAGACGCGCTACCATCTACGCTATCGAGGCGGGCAAGAGAGAGAGAGAGAGAAAGAGAGAGAGAAAGAGAGACAGAGTCTACGACGCAAAGCAGCTGAATGAGTAAAAAAGAAGTTTTAGTTAAATAAAGAGCTTCCCGGTTATATAGAAAGTAGCTCCTTATTTGTGATTTCATGAAAAAACTATTCTCCGGATTTTAAGATATTTCCATGACAAATGAAATGTATATTTAGCATTTTATACAATATTTTCTAAAGTCTTCTTTATTCTGAATTACTTTAGTACAAGAACTGGTTAACTATAAGAGACAGAATAAAACCTAAGTAGAAAATAAAGCCAACAAAAACAGCTGTACCTCACCTAAAGCACACTGTTTATACGAAAGAAAAGTTCAGCTTTAACTACGGGCAATGCTCAAAAAATCTTTATTATTAATCTGTCTTTTCATATAATATATATTATAAGAGATAAAGTCAGTATCTGTGGGCATGCAAGGGGCATGAAAGTTCGAAACTATGACATACGACCCATGGTTTTAAAACTCTGACTGTTGCATTAGCCTACGGATTCGCTTCCAGCCTTCAGTTTTTAGGTCATTCTTATTTTTAGGTTTGTTGATTCACCTGATTCGGTGTGTGAACTAGATACATTGCTATGTAGTCCACTTTCTGTACGGGACATTCTTCTACAGAAAGTTGATGAAAAGCATATTAGTTGCATAATTACCTTCCTGTGCTAGCTAAGTCATTCTGCTGAATATTTGGTGAAATGTGACGTTAGGGATTATGCGACTATAGAAGGTTCATTTAGGACATCGTATTCTTTGTGATTCTGGACAGATGACCTCGACTGCATAGCCACCTTTCTCCACATTACGTTTTTTTCGTTTATTATGAAGCTGAATTGGGATGGAGGCGTGTCCCTGCCACTGGAGCTCAACGTCGCACTTGGGCCATTTTAGTAGATCCTTTGTGACCTGCTGTCCATTGGAAAGAAGGAGGACCGCAGCAAGCACGGGATCTCTAACCATTCCAGTGACACTAATCCACCGTTTCACCACCATGAGTCAATTGACATCGTTTGGTCTAGTAACTCTTGAAACATGAACAAGTACATGAAGACTGATTCGTGTTGTTGTTTGTAATATTACGTCCTCCAACGTTAAGTCATTTCGGACGGTGAATGAAGTGGGTGAAACGATGTTCAAATGTATCCAGGGTGTATTGAACTTAGAGCTACCCGACATTCGTCTTTAAGGGTAAGGAAACCCCGTAAAAAGCTTTATCCAGGTAACTCACCATAACCGAGATTCGAACTTGGGACCTCTTGAACTTGAGGCAGATACGCTACCATCTACGCTACCGAGGTGGGATGCAAATTCATGGTAGAACCACCACAAGTAATAATGAGAAAGACCAAGTTCAGAGCGACTGGCTCAACAGGAGGCCCCCGGGACGTCACATACTATCAGCCGAGCCATTTCGTTTGATTTTGTTTGTGTAACTTTTAAGACGTGTTATTAAATGTTCGACCCGCTGGCGAAATCACAGTTACATTCGCCGTTACACGAGATTTGAACTAGTATTATATATCAGTTAGAGAAAGTAAACCTCTGTGACAGCTATGTTCCAAAATTAATACTCCGGAAGTTCCTCCTTTGCCCGTCTGTAGAAAACAATTGCCTGGGGGTCAAGAGGAAAAAACTGAATGGGCTAGCCAGCATTTCATCACATACCTCGCCCTTTTACTGCTGTTTATATCGTTCTGGACGGAGTCCAAAGTGCATGTGTCCTGAATTCCACTTGCGAGCAACTTGGCGTACAAACATGTGCTTGTTTTCTACTCGATTTGAATGAAATGAAGCTATGGCGTGTCTCCATTGCTTACGTTATGAAGTGTCAGGGCGCTACCAAACGAATACTGATATATATGCACGTGTTTGATAAATTATTATAAGAGAAACCATTTATACTGTAGCCGAAAGTTGTGTGCCGATATTTAATCGAAAATACATATTTTGAAGTCTTGTGTGTGAACAGAATAAATAAGAAACGTGGAATTTCAGTTTTATATATTTCAAGGATACGAGAAATTCATTCAAATGTAACATACACGGTGTTCATTTTTATCTTTAATTTTACCACGCAAAATTTGACGTCATTAATAGCATCGCTGATGGAGCGAGTTTATATACGATTACCCTATCAGCTTGCGATAGTGTTAGATATTTTGACAGTAGCTTTGAGGTCCTCCTCTACTGGCAGCTAAATGCTATACAATTTCAGAGGTTTGTCTGTCCACATAATAACATTTTGCACACTTTCTGTGATTTTCTTCGCCTTAGTGTCAATGTTATCATCATCTAGGATTGCCAATAATCTAAATTCTTGGATGATCCTCTGTTTATTCATATTTTTAACTATGTATCTAGTTGGTCCAGTATGTAATGGTACTTAATTTTTCATCCTTATTACATAGTCAAATAATATTAGATTGTGGTCGCTAGAAGTCTGTTGTTTTGTCACCTTCCAGTTTATTATTTTAGATACAATGTATCCTCTAGCTAAGGTAACGTCTATGTTTTCTTCGGCTCCAGCACTTCCTTGAAACGTATAAGGATTATTTCCTGATTCAAGACCTCCAAACCATATTCTTGGATTAGTTCTTCCATTTTGTCTCCATTTTCGTCAGGATTTTACTTCCCCATAGAACTGATTTTGCATTGGCATCTATTGTTATTAATTATTGCCTCCCTATTGTATTGGTCCAGAATTTCTCTAGTCTTTTCCAAACGCAGTTCTATATTGTCTTTATATTGTCACCCAATTAGGGAAGGGACGGACAGGCGACAGTTGGGAGGGACCCTAGGCACTGGGCCACACCCACTCATCGGTCTCTGTCACTAATTGAGGGAAATGTCACCTGTCCCTCGAAGTTTCTCTCCCCTTCTCCTCTCCTATGGAACGTTCGGGTAATTTGCGGAAAACCAGAGACTTCTAGAACAGCAGGATATTCCTATAAAAGGGACTTCAATTAGGAGTGAGTCAGTCAGTGTTTGACGTGCTAGTGAAGTAGCGCCGTGTACGTGCATCGGAACGATAACGGACGAACTGGTGAATCGTAATTGTGTGCATTACGTAATTTTGTGTAATTGGCAAGTGTTTAACTGTAAGTCGGTGGAAATAAAGAACATTTTTGAGTGGTGATATTGGACTTTTTATTTCACGAACCCACAAAGTCACACTGGTGTCAGGAAGCGGGAAAACATCACCGAACATTACAACCATGGACGCGGCATTGGAAAAGATTTTGGAGAAAATGATGGAAATGAAGACGGCCAACGACAACCTCACCGCCGAGTTGAAACAAATGAAGACGGCAAATGAAAACCTCGCTGCAAAGACGGAAACGGCTAACAACAACTTGGCCACGACAATGACCTCAAAGATGGCCGAACTGACCACGGAAATGAAGGTGGCGAACGAGGCTCTCGCCGCCAAATTTAAAGAACAGTTGGCCGGCGTGAGGGATGACGTGACGGAGCTGGGCAAGCGGATGGGCCAAGTGGACGAGCGCGTCGAGGACCTGGCGAGCCGCGTTAACGACCAGGAAGGGAAAGCCGACAGCAGCGCGAAGTCCCTCAACGCCATGATGGAGGACGTCGTCGGCAGGAAGCTGAAGGATTTGAAGGCCGACGCGCCGGGACGCGACACAACATCTGCGCGCGTCAAACCTCCCAAGTATGACGGCGCGTCAACTTTTGAGGTCTTCCGCCGCCAGTTCGACACAGTGGCCAGGCACAACGGATGGTCACTGGAGGAGGAGGCCACACAGTTAATAGCCAGCCTCCAGGGAAGAGCCGCGGAAGTCCTAAACGCGGTGCAGACGACGGCGGCGCCCAAGGACATCTGGGAAGCCCTGGAGAATCGCTTCGGGAACCACCGCTTAGCCGCAGCATACCGCAGCCAGCTAAAGGCAAGGTCACAGCAGCCGGGGGAGACGCTGCAGGAGTTCGCCATTGCGATCGAGCAGCTGGCTAGCAAGGCCTTGGTTGACCTGCCACTGGAGTTCGTATCCCGGGAAGCCGCCTACAATTTTGTCGACGGGGTACGGGACACGGAGATTCGTCAGCGCCTAATGCTCGGCGAATATAAAACCATACACGAGGCGCTGACAGCGGCATTAAGGATGGAGGCGGCCAAAGTAACATCTATTCCGACGTCGAGAACGAGGAGTGTCCGCTACGCCGGAGACAGGAGACCAGCTGAAGGACGCCGGCGAACACCTAGTGGCCTGTGTTGGGGGTGTGGACAGCCCGGACACCTACAGAGAGACTGCCCACGCCAGGAAGAGCAGCCGGAAAACGAGTAAGGGCCGTCGTGGAGAGGGGCACGTCGGCGCCACCACCACCATCCCCTCGAGTGACACTGCGCGCCGTCAGCCGGCGTATGGATGACAGCCTCATCGCGGACGGTTGGATAAGAGGAAAGCCGTGCCGCGTGCTGGTGGACACCGGGGCGGCCGTGACCATCATCAGACCTGACGTGGCGAAGGGTTTGCCGACAAGGAAGCCAAGCCGGCCATACCAGCTTGTCACGGCATCGGGCGACACCTTGCCTGTGGAGAAGGAGGCCCTGCTGGAGCTGAACTTGGGACGGAGTGCCTTGCGTCTGTGGGTGTTCGTCGCGAAGGTGGCTGAGGAGGTGATCCTGGGACTGGATGCCCTCAGGAGCCATGAGGCGACGGTCGACGTCGACAAGAAGGTCCTGCGGCTTAACGGAGAAGAGGTTATACTCCGTCAACCCGAAGAGCACCTTGGAATTTGCAGGGTCGTCTTGGACGAAGACGTAGTTGTTCCCGCGAGGAGCGAGGTGGTGGTGACGGCGTGACTGGAGGGACAGAGAACCAGGAACATGATGCTGGACCAGAAGACGCCTGTACACGGACTGTGTGTAGCCAGGACATTGCTGCCGTGCCGAGAGGAGGTGCCAGTGAGACTGCTAAATCCAACGGACACCGATCACGACGTCCAGGCCGGGACGGAGTTGGGAACGTGCGAGCCCGTAGTGAGCGTAACAGCAATCGACAAGACACAGGAGCCGGCGCCGAAGCAACGCCTGGGGCCCCGGCTAGAAGGCTTACTGGAGAGGGCGGCCGACGACCTGACCGCGGAACAGCTCGAGCAGGTTCGACAATTACTGGGGCGATACGAGCGCGTCTTCAGCCAAGGCGATAGTGACTACGGCCGCACGGACAAAGTGCTTCATCGCATCGACACCGGAGACGCCCGGCCTATTCGGCAACCACATAGGCGCGTTCCGCTGGCGAAGCAAGGGGCGGTACGAGACATGCTGGAGGACATGAGATCCAGGGGAGTGATTGAAGAGTCTGACAGCCCTTGGTGTTCCCCTGTAGTCTTGGTGACGAAGAAGAACGGCGAGCTGCGCTTCTGCGTAGACTACAGAAAGCTGAACGCTGTCACCCGGAAGGACTGTTTTCCCTTACCCCGGATTGACGACACCCTGGACACGCTAGCTGGTGCACAGTGGTTCTCGACCCTGGACCTGACGTCGGGCTACTGGCAGGTAGCTCTAGACCCGAGAGACAAGGAGAAGACCGCATTCTCGACGGGCCAAGGGCTCTGGCAGTTCACGGTTATGCCCTTTGGCCTCTGCAACGCACCAGCTACCTTCCAGCGCCTCATGGAGTCAGTGATGAGAGGGCTGACTTACGATGCCTGCCTGCTATACCTGGATGACATCATCATCGTCGGTAAAACTTTTGAAGATCACCTCGAGAATCTGAGTAAGGTGCTACAGAGACTGCAAGCGACCAACTTGAAGCTGAACGCAAAGAAGTGCCAGCTCTTCCGCAAGGAAGTTAACTACTTGGGCCACATAATCTCAGCAACCGGAGTGGCCACAGACCCGGAGAAGACAAAGGCCGTGAGAGATTGGCCTCGCCCAAGGGATAAGAAAGAGTTGCGCAGTTTCCTGGGGCTGTGCAGTTATTACCGCCGCTTCATAAAGGGGTTCTCCAACATCGCAAAACCACTCACCCGCCTGACAGAGGAACACCGGCCTTATGTGTGGGCAGAGGACGCCGCAAACGCTTTCCAGCACCTAAAGGAGACCCTGTGCAGTGCTCCAATTTTGGGTTTCCCACAACCGGGTGGCGCCTTCATTGTGGACACCGACGCTAGCGACCATTGCATTGGAGGTGTCCTATCGCAGATCCAGGACGGCCATGAGCGGGTGATAGCCTACTACAGCAAGACGCTATCCAAGGCAGAGAAGAACTACTGCGTCACCCGACGAGAATTATTGGCGGTAGTAAAGACCTTGGAGCACTTCCACAAGTACCTATACGGTCAGCCATTCCACCTGAGGACTGACCATTCCGCCCTAACCTGGCTATTGAGCTTTAAGAACCTGGAAGGCCAGACAGCACGTTGGGTCCAGAGGCTGCAGGAGTACGACTTCACCTCGCAACATCGTAGAGGGAAGAGCCACGGTAACGCAGACGCCATGTCCCGAAGACCCTGTCCAGAAGAGTGCGGCCAGTGCACAAGAGTGGAAGAGAAGGAGCGTGCCGCAGCAGTCCGAGTAGTTGTGGCAGTGCCTGCGGACGGTTGGGATAGCGCAGGCCTGAGGAGGGAGCAGCTGGCGGACGCAGACTTGGGGCCACTCTTGAAGGAAGTGGAGGCAGGGACCAGACCAACCTGGGAGGATATCGCACCAAGGAGCGCCACCTACAAGTCGTACTGGGCCCAATGGGACTCGTTGAAGATCAGAGAGGGCGTGCTGTTCCGGGTATGGGAATCACCCGATGGGAAGACGCAGAGAGAGCAGTTGGTACTTCCCCGGAGTAAGGTCCCGGAAGTCCTGGAGGAAGTACACGCCGGTACTTCGGGAGGACACCTGGGAGCGAACCGAACGATTGACAAACTACGGCAGCGCTACTACTGGCTGAGGCTCCGAGCAGATGCTGAGAGATGGTGCCGTCAGTGCCACGTGTGCGCGGCGAGTCGCGGCCCCCAGACTAGGAGCCGGGGTCGCATGCAGCAGTACAACGTCGGAGCGCCATTCGAACGGCTCGCCGTTGAGATTGCTGGACCGTTCCCAGTTTCCGACCGAGGCAACAAGTACCTAATGGTGGTCGTGGACTACTTCACCAAGGTGCCGGAGGTGTATGCCATCCCAAACCAAGAGGCAAAGACAATCACAGACTGCCTCGTGGAGCAAGTGTTCTGTCGATTTGGGGTGCCGTTAGAGCTACACAGTGACCAGGGTACCAACTTTGAGTCCAACCTAATGAAGGAGGCATTACAAAGGCTTGGGGTGAACAAGACCCGCACGACGCCTCTACATCCCCAGTCGGATGGCATGGTCGAAAGATACATCAAGACCTTAGAGGAACACCTGAGGAAGGTCGTGGCCAGCCATCAGCGGGACTGGGACGTCAAGGTGCCACTGTTCTTGCTGGCCTACCGCTCGTCTACACACGACACAACTGGGATGACGCCAGCCAGCTTAATGTTCGGTCGAGAGTTGCGCCTCCCTTGTGACCTGGCTTTTGGAAGCCCTCCGGAGGGGAAGCAGCCTGTGACCGAGTATGTGGAGAACCTGGTGGACCACCTCCACGACATGCACGAGATGGCTCGCCAGAACATCCAGAAGGCCAGCGACCGCATGAAGACCAGATATGACAGGCAAGCCAACAGCCAAGGGTTCCAGCAAGGTGACCTGGTCTGGTTGTACCGTCCTACCCGGACCAAGGGACGCTGCCCGAAGCTCCAGCAGCCATGGCAAGGACCGTACCGAGTGGTGAAGAGGATTAACGACGTGGTCTACCGCATCCAGAAGGTTTCCCGGGGGAAGATGTTGGTGGTACACCTGGATCGTCTTGCACGCTACGATGGTGCTGTTCGGGACGACCAGCTTTGAGGAGGGAGCAGTGTCACCCAATTAGGGAAGGGACGGACAGGCGACAGTTGGGAGGGACCATAGGCACTGGGCCACACCCACTCATCGGTCTCTGTCACTAATTGAGGGAAATGTCACCTGTCCCTCGAAGTTTCTCTCCCCTTCTCCTCTCCTATGGAACGTTCGGGTAATTTGCTGAAAACCAGAGACTTCTAGAACAGCAGAATATTCCTATAAAAGGGACTTCAATTAGGAGTGAGTCAGTCAGTGTTTGACGTGCTAGTGAAGTAGCGCCGTGTACGTGCATCGGAACGATAACGGACGAACTGGTGAATCGTAATTGTGTGCATTACGTAATTTTGTGTAATTGGCAAGTGTTTAACTGTAAGTCGGTGGAAATAAAGAACATTTTTGAGTGGTGAAATTGGACTTTTTATTTCACGAACCCACAAAGTCACAATATTGATAGTATTGATTTATCAGAATATTAGTTTTACCTCTATAGGTCATTTCTAGACAACATAGCCATTCATCATTGTGTTGCGCTACTTTAACTATTTGTATTTGTTTGTTAAATACAATAATGATAGCTTGAGGACTTGTACCTGTTGTTATAATTCTACTACCAATTGGCATATGTACCACTTTTCCTCGCAAGGTGTACGGTTCTTGGATACAAAGCATATCTATTTTTTGCTCTTCTGCCAATTTACGTAGTTCCAGCATGACCATTTTACTACGCATAGCGTTAACTTGTCCAAATCTTATTAGAGATGTTTCATTAAAGTTGCATTGTTGATTATCATTATAATTATAATTATTAGCCATAATTTGTTTTTGATATAATTCTTTCCCTCAGCATTGCATATGTTGGACATTGTTGTTTCTCTTCTTTGTTCTCTGTGTAAATCTTCTTTCTTAGGCTACATGGTATGCATTTCCTCTGTTGCTCTTTCTTATCACAGTCCTTTCTGTCATGCCCTTCCTCCCCACAGTGAGCACATTTGCTATGTTCACTTTTGCAAAACTTAGCTACGTGTCCAAGATCCTGACATTTGAGGCATCTAGGGACTGTTATAAAGTCCTATACGCTGACCGATTGAAGCCAATTTATAGTCTTCCTAACATTACAATGCGCCTTCTTAACAATGGTTCGACCTCCATCACATGGTGAACTGTTGCCTTATTTCTTGGTCCCGTTTTGAATCTTAAGTTAACTTTACTGTCGAAGTCCTCCCAAGACATATCATCAAAGTTTTGTAAATACATATTTCGTTTTATTTCCTCCTCCTTCACTCCAGCTAGTACATCGTAAATTATTACTAGAGGATTTCTCCTTTTTGGTTCCTCCATCTTTAGGTCTTTGTCCTTCAAATTTTTACAATTCATTATCCTTTGAATATCCTCCTTAGTTTCGGTTTCCACTATTAATGTCCTATCCGTAGCCTTTATAAAGCTAATCTTTATTTTCTCCTGAGCTGGCTTTAAAACCTTGCTTACTATTTCCTGAACTTCTTTGGTTGTTTTTCCTTTTGCAGATGAGATAAATAAAGTATGATTTTGTTTTCTTGCAGTTTTTTCTATTTTTTCTATATTCTCAACTGTCTTCGGTTTTTGTAATACTTGTGAGAAACTTGCAGGAAAAGGTTGTATTGCTGTTTCTTTGCGAATGGCTAATTCCGTTCTCAATTTAATATTTTCTTCCTTTGACTTATCAAATTTCTCAAAAATATTTGCCAATTGACTAAATATCGCTTTCTTTCCATTCACAGACATTTTGTTGGCACCTACTATTGAATTCATTTCTTTAATTATCTTTGTAATGTCGTGTTCAGATGGATATTTATATACTGCATCATCTACAGTAATTTCAATACCTTTAGCATCTTTGTCATGTCCGGCTATTTCTTTCGAGGTCGAGGCAGCATCCGGAGATCTTACCAACGACCTCTTGGGGGTGAAGATTTCTTTTTCAGTTGCATCCTGTGACTTACTGAATTTCCCTCTGTCCATTTTTTTAAGCTCCTCTCGGCCTATAGAGTACAAAACTCACTCTATAGCTCAGGGTCGGGGACGTGAACCCGGAAGCAAGTCCTGACAGCCACCTACAGTCGCGTACACGCGCAAGACACTGTAAATGTAATCTCACACTAGTCACCTTGACAGCGGGTTAACTTTATTAAGGATAAGCCCAATGATTAATGAACGGAATGTATGGAACGAAAAGCTTCAAAAGTTAAGAAGTAAATTAAGGAAAGCAAGAAGAATATATCAGAGAACAGTCATCTCAGAAGAAAGAGAGAGAGGAATCTAAATATCTTTAGAAGAATAAAAGAAAAATATAAGATAACTCTAGAGGAATCCAGACAAAACTCCTGGGACAAGTTCGTCAAAGAAAAATTATCAAATAATGCATGGGGAATCCCATACAAGATTGCAATGGAGTTTATATCTACACTAAAAAAGGATGATGGTCAAATGACAAGAACGTGGCTAGAATCAACAAATCATTTATTGAACAAACTATTACCATTGGATATACTGGAAGGAGAAAACGATGATCAGAGAAAGAAAAGAGATGTTTTAAAGGAAACTACAACGGAGAGAGGTTAATGTATCCGTTTGATAAATCAGAAGTTCGAATGGCAATCAGAGACCGTAGAACAGGGAAATCACCTGGACCAGATGGAATATCTTCAGAAGTCATATTGGCGTTGGAAGAACCACTAGTTCCTATTCTTACAGAGCTATTTAATGAGTGTATATACGAAGGAAGAATACCATACTGTTGGAAAAACGCAAATGTGGTTATTCTGAAAAAAGCAAAAGATAAAGATCCTACGGAAGTAAAATCATACAGACCAGTATGTTTGCTAAACACTAAAGGAAAGATCCAAGAAAATCTACTAAGTAAACGTATACATGAGTTAAGGACTATGATAGGCATGACAGACACTCAATATGGATTTCAAAAGCACAGATCAACTGATGATGCCCTAAATAAAGCATTAGAGAACATAAAATCAAATCCCAATAAGTATGTCATAAATATATTCTTTGACATTTCTGGTGCATTCGATAATCTGTGGTGGCCAGAATTGTTCAAAATTATGAGAGACAAAAATTATCCAAGATGTCTATATAATATGTTGAGGGACTACTGTAAAGACAGAACCGTAACATTAGTAGCTGAAAGCAGAAAAATAATCAGAGATGTTACAAAAGGATGCCCTCAAGTGTCAATATTGGGTCCTATCTTTTGGGATATACTAACTGAACCAATTCTGGAGAGATTAGGACATTTAAATTCCACATCAGAAGTTGTAGCGTATGCAGATGATCTGATGGTAATTATAGATGGGAATAATCGTAGAGAAATAGAAAACAAGGCTAAGAATATCACTGAGACCTTGCAAGACTGGTGCAATGACGTAAAACTAACCATAGCATCCTCAAAATCAGCTTACCTAGTAACGAAAAGTAAACTAAAGAGGAACCCAGTAATTAGAATAAACAATCCACCGATACCAAGAAGGCAAAGTTTCAAATACTTAGGTATAATTTTTGACGAGAATTTGACTTTTAATACGCATATTGATTACATAAGACACAAAACTTCAAAAGTGATGGGAAAATTGAAGTCGTTGATTCAAAGGAATTTTAAATTACCCACTGATATCATCAAATTGTATCATACAAGTATTGCAGCTGGGATTATGGGATACGGAGCAAGTACATGGGTTCAAAGGCTTTGCAATAAAACAAACAAAATGCTAATAAGAAGAACACAAAGACAGATACTTTTACGGTATGCAGGCGGAACTAAGACCACCCCCACGATGGCTCTATTCGTAATCCTAGGGATATGGCCGATGGACTTGATCATAAGATATAGAGGTGCAGAATACTGGAGAAGAAAGAATAACCGGCAAATAGTACGAGAAATAGTAGGTATAGAATGTGAGACAAGGATGCAAATTAAAAGGACAATATTACAGGAATGGCAAAACGAATGGGACAGCATAGAGGAAGGACGTCGAGTTTATGAACTACTTCCAACAATAGAAGAAAGACTAAGGATGAGCCACTTCAAACCGACAAAAGGAATAACCCATTTTATTAGTGGACATGGACCTTATGCCACCTACTTTAAGAGGATAGGAAGACGAGCGACAAGTCTATGTACAGCATGCAGCATACAGGAAACACCAGAACACCAAATTTTCGAGTGTCAAGAGCATCGAGAAGTGGATAATTTGAGACAAGAGCTGCAAGGAAAGACAACATGGGAAATAATAAGAGATGCAGAAGAGTTCAATAAGTTAGACACAATAACAAACATCATTTCAACAAAAGCTTGGGAACAATATATAACTTCTAAGAAATCGATACCAATAGAATTGGCTACACCTGCAACACTTCAACAAATAAGACGATCAACTAGACTCCAAAGACGAGAGATGGAAGGAAATATGAACATAGGAAGAGATCCAATTGAGGAAGCAACACCAGGAGAAGAAGAGGAATAAGGAGATTTTGAAATTGAACATATCCATGAGTTGGGAGGAGAAGAGCTAATAAACCAATAAGGTAATATAGACTGAAATCGGACTGACTTGACAGCGATATATACAATTGAAGAGAGAGACTAATTTGGAAACAAAAGAAAAAATAATTAGGATAGTTGTTAGGTTAGTTGACTGCAAAGTTTAGCAGTCACTTAGGTTATTGTTTCTGCAAACAATTAAAAAAGTTATTCTTATAATTAATAAATTTATAAATGAAAATAAGAAATAGTAAAAGGTTCCGATATAGAATCTAGGCATCGGAACATAAGAAAGCAGAGTCTTTTTTTGTCCACATAATAGCCCCTTAGGGGAAGGGATCCATCCCTTTCAGCTGCCAAAGTGCGGGCGCTGCGCACCCCTAGCACTCATGGTACCTCTGACGTTACTAGAGGAACCTCGGGCCGAACATGCCGAGCCCCTCCCTCTGGGAGCTGTTCGGATTGGGTTGGACTCGAGGGGTCAGTGTGTTCCCGTCACCCACGGGCAATTGGGTACCTCTGGCCAGGCTACCGGCCGCCCGGAGGGGGTAGAGGGTTGCCTCATAAGTCCCGGGAACTATCCTGCAGAGCTAGTAGCTGGTGAGCTAGACACTGGCGGCCCTACCAAGGTTATTTGGTAGCTGGTTCATCAAGGACCGGCGCGTAAGTGGCGTATCCACTTCGTCCTGTCTGCCGTGAGCAGGCGGGGGAGCAGCTTATAAAATAGGTGCTGTCCTATCGTAAATATACCCGAGAGGCCCGGGTTCAGGTGCTATGGGGCCGGGACTAATGGGAAGTAGATCCTCGCATTTAATGTCCACATAATAGACGCCCCAGGGGAAGGAATCCCTCCCCTTCAGCTGCCGTGGTGCAGGCGCTGTGTACGCTTAGCACTCGTGGTATATCTGACGTTACTAGAGGAACCTCGGGCCGAACTGCAGAGCCCCTCCCGTAGGGGAGTTGTTCGGATTGGGTTGGACTCGAGGGGGCAGTGTGTTCCCGACAACCATGGGTAAATGGGTACTTCCGGCACGCTACGGCCGCCTGGAGGGGGTAGAAGGTTGCCCAAAAGGTCCCGGGTACTAGCCTGCAGAGCTAGTAGAAGGTGTGCTAGGTCACCATTCGGCTCCACCGAGGTTTCTCGGTAGTTTTCCCTGCGGGGTTGACGCTGTCTTGACGTTGTGGTCAGCGGGGGGGCTTTTTAGACTCCAGGTATTACCCTATAGAAAGAGCGCCGGAGTATCCATCGCTCCTGGGTAGAAGAAGGCCCGGATCCTCTGCACTTAACTGTCCACGTAATAGACCCCGTAGGGGAAGGGACCCGTCCCCTTCAGCTGCTGTGGTGCGAGCTCTGTGGACCCCTAGCACGCGTGGTACCTCTCACGTTACTGGAGGAACCTCGGGCCGAACATTCGAGCCCCTCTCTGATATGGAGTTGTTCGGATTGGGTTGGACTCGAGGGGACAGTAGTTCCCGATACCCGTGGGTGATCGGGTACGTCTCCGGACAGGGTTGAGGGAGGCCATTAATAGTCCCGCGTACTAGCCAGCATAGCTAGTAGAAGGTTGGTTTGCTAGATCACCAGGTGGCCCCACCAAGGTCATATCGGTAGCCTTCCCATTTTGGAGTTGGCGCGTGTAAGTGGCGTATCCACTTCCATCCCGTCTTGAGTCCACGGGATCAGATGGGGGGGATACTTGGTCTCTAGGTCTTGCCCCATGTAAAGCCCCACGGAGCCGCCGGGCGCCCTTTTGGGACAGCTCGGTAACTCGCTGGTCGAAGGAGTCCAGCATTAATAAGAGTAGAACCTGTTATTAACGTGTCCACGTAATACAAAGCTGCGTAATTTTGCCTGGTGCATACGTACGATAACTGTTTATAAAAAAACTATAGATATACTGCAATGCAGTACACTCCAAAACTAATTATGCAGCCATAAAAGTGTACCATAAGGAATATACGAAATGATAAGTTAATGAACTTATTTCACAAATAACATAGGTTTTTCTGTTATATTGGACATATATGCGTATTGTAAACCTGTCATATAAAATAAAAATATTTCAATTTGACCTGAATTCTTTTATACCACCAACAGTTTCCTCACAGTGTAACTTCATTACAAACTATAAAATTAGCAGAACATTTTCTAGGAATGAAAAATAAATTAGTGTTACTGAGTGTACAAAGCTCTTATCCAAGTCTAAACAAGAAAATATCTCCAGTCCATAGTTTTATGTGTCCATTTTCCTATATTTCCTTTCTCTCTTCCCCTTAAACACTTTCTGTATTGCGAGAAGGTATGCTTGAGACCTTTCTGCCATAATATTATTTATTGCTTCTAGATTGGAGCCAATTATTTTATAGCGACCAGTGTGTCTCTTTTTGTGAGTAACGGATCCTGTATCTTGGAAATGTCTGATGCACCTTAAAAGACATAAGGATACAAACATTAATAGACATTTTAATTAAGCTTGAGAATGACAAAAAATTAATATCGTATAGTGATAAAACGTAAGACGTTTATGCTGCAAACAAGAGTATGTAAATTTGACGGTATCTGGACACTTTTGACATTACGCTGCGAGGGACTTGTCTGAATGCCGGATAGTGCATAAACTACTTACACTATGCAGCGTTTTAAATAATATTTATATGTCACACCAATTTTAATGCTGGTAAGAAAGTAACATTCAAGCATGAACACGCGGTGGTCTGTGTACTTATCCAGGGGAAGCTAGTTGTATTAGTTATTAGAGCAACCACACTCAGAGCGCTGTAATTTGCCTACTATTCCGCAAAAATTACCGCTTCTTCCCATTAGAGGGCACTATGATTTCAAGATAGACTCAACAGTCAACTATGACGATATTCTTGCTCAATATGAGGGCGGGAAATAACGAATAGAAATAAACATCGTGTATACATTGGTTTGGGACAGGTGATAGAAACCCAGAATTTCAGCACGATGGCTCAGTTAGGCCTAATGTGTCTACCGAACGTTAGGAACGGACGAGGCAAGAGAATAGGTAGGGTGGATAGTTGTGATGATGGCACACAGAATCACTGTGGCCCTTAACCTTTCCGGGGCGACTGAAGGTTAGAAAACATTTAAACAATATCTTACCATTTTAACACTCTGCTGTTTGCTAATTAGTTTCTTAACTGAATATAAACAAGGTACTATATGACCTCAGTGGGTTACGATAACGGCACAACGCTGAGGTATGAATTTTAGATCATCCTTTCAACTGTCGCTACGTAAATGGCCCCAAAATGAACATAGTTAAGTTTAAAAACCTCAACATTATGTTTGTTAATATTTGTTTGTTAATAAGAATGGGAATCAACATAGTTTGAGAGAAAATACACTATAAGAAGGAGCAGTTCCAACTGTCTCTAAATAGACGGGTCGGCAGTGGTCATAGTGTATTTAAAAACTTCAAAATTATGTACATTAATATCTGTTTAACAAAAATAATATGTTGTTAAATAAAGTAAACGTTACTAGTTGGTATATTTTAAAATATTTTGTTGTGTTCCTTTCAAAACATGCACATAGCTAAAATACCAATGAAATTACATTTAATTGGGAAGAAATCATAGACAGTAGTCACTGATGCTTCAGCAAAGAAAATGTCAGACCTATGACAACTGATTGAAAAAAGAAGTACGGATATGAGGATTCAAGTTTCAGTCCTTAAAATACCTATATGCAAGCATCCTGTGGGAAGTGCCGAGGAAAACCTCTGGTGAATCCAAATTTAGCTCAGGTTGTTTGTGTGTGCAAATCAAGACATGAATTGAGTTATTAATGGAACAAATGATATACTGTAGAGGCATATTGCGTCAGTTCATGTTATCTTGAAAAGGTAGAAAGATTGTGGGAGGACAGAGATGGATTAGGGATGGACCCATACATCAAAATTCTTAGGGAGGTGCACAACAAAGAATCAAGTATCCGATAAAATTAGAAGAATAATGGCAGAGAGAGTGTAAAAACCCATGGCGGAGAATAAATGAGTGGCGGTAAGTATACACATCTTAAATGTTCCACTGGCAATTTTTTCTCTAGCCTCTTGTAGAAATTATGCTTATTCTACCTGCTTCTTACTATCGACGTAAACATCTGCAGAAATTACTTTTGCATCTAGTTCATTTTAGGTACAAACGAAGTAGGAGTATGCAGAAATCATAAAGTTTAATCCAATTTTTTAAGAGCTGTCGATACGTGATGTCTTTAAAATTTCATTCCTTTTGTACGTCCAAAATGGGAAGAAAATGAATAAAAACCAAAGGGAATCAAAAGCGAGTACAGATTTTCAGTTTAAGAAAATTATATGTATTTTAAAATACAAATCAATGGCAACGCTTATTATTTTAATTAATTAATGGAAATTAATCATTTATCCATACTAGCCGTTTATGGGCTAACGTCTTTGATAGATAGAGTCGACATGAAAAATTCAATGCCTTGGCCGTGATTTGAACCACGCATCTTCTGGTTTTCATCCAGCCGCTCTTACCCATTTCCTTATGGATTCACATGCTTCAACTTGGGAAATAAATGCTTCAATTGATTAACAGCTAAAACCATGTATGGAGCCTGACCCATAATCAAAATAAGTAGTTTTTCCAACTCAATTCCTGCAGGCCAGAGTTTTTGACAAAAGTCCATAATTGATGGCATTACTGTACCCACTGGCATTGGCTTTCTGCAGCTCATACATTTTTAACAACATGGACTCTAAGGTAAAAATAAAATTATTCAAAACATATCGTTCCATTAAGTCTATCGTTTCATTCACAATGATTCCCACATCGCATCCAGAAACTTTCTATTTTATTCTTTCTATGGTTTCTTGGTAAACAAGCTCCACGTAGTTTTTCTTAAAGTATTATCATTCGACACTGACATGCTTGTATATCTTTTATAAAATCCCTTGAAGGCTGAATGGTTCAGCATATTGAGAGGAATTCCTGCTTGTGTAAGAGCTGCACATAACTCATTGTTGATTTCGTTAACATTTTGGCTTTTTGAAAAGCTCTGCTGGAACTCATTTCGTAATACAGGCTGCAGCGATTTGTTTGCCTGAAGTCTTGTTCATTTGATGCTTAGAGCTAGAAGTGTGCTGTTTGCTGTGATCTCGCTGGTGTTTTTCGTATAACGAGATTTTTGTGTCGCAAATAGCACATCGAATAGTTCCATCTGTGCTAATAATCTTTTTTTATTTTCATTTATACCCCGCCTTTAACTGCAATGTATGAAATCTTGTTTTATTCCTGAGACAGAAAAATAAGTCGAGCACTGGACACCTTTGGCATTGTAAAGTCTAGTAAAACTAGTAATAAAACAAAGGCCTAACACCAGTTCACTCGCTAACTCAATGTGACCGTTACACAACTCATTCACTTGCTGTCCACACTCTTATGCAACACCGCGACTATTACCGGAATGTTCCCATTCATGCTGCAACTGCAGCATCAGTGATTTCTATGTAGTAGCTTCGAGCAAAACCCAGATTTAATTCTTGGATCTACGCGTCTATGGTTACTGCTGTCCCTGCGTGACCTTGAATTCCACCTGTCACAGTAACAGTCAAACACAGTAGGCTAATTAATGATTCTGGTGAAATCAAAAGGAATAATATACAATGACAATGAGTCATTTTCAGTTGCTTTATTGCGGGCTGCTTTAAAGCCGTAAAGCAGGAGAAAGAGAAATTGTGGAACAAAATTGTTTTCCATTGTTGTAGAGGTGCTTTCAAATCCCGCGCAGCGTTTACTGAAAGAGTTAGGCTTACTCTTCACATGTTCACAACACATGCTTGCAGCGAGCTGAGGAGATGTTAATTAAGCGTTAAATGTTTCATATGGATTAAAATCATATATAGTAAAATGGAAGGAAACTTAAAAGAAAAAAAAGGGGGAAATGGGGTGATGGGTATGGTTGAGTGAAAAAGGAATAGAGGTACTCAACCAGGGAAAAGGGTTGTATGAAAGATGAGCACATAAAATTCCAAACCCTGGACATAACCACATATTTGCTTCAGATGGTCTGCAATTTTCTGGTTTCATTTTGTGTATCTCTTACAGCTTACCAATCATAAAATTTACTAGTTATGCAAAACTCACACAAAAGGAAGAGAAAATTGAAACAGGAACTTTCCTGAAGTAAAATTTTAGATCAGTGTATGGATAATATACCTCCTTGCCGTTGTATGTAGGTATATTATTAGTCAATTTTTAAAGCATTCTTTCATTTTGTAGGTCTAAAATGTTGCATCTTAAATTGTACCTTGTATCGTGGAAGCAGCTTCCAAATGGGTAGAAGATTTGGGAAAGACATGTTAGGAGAGCTATTGCCTTGACAATTATATGCAATTGGTAGTAGTTAGCAAGGTAAGAAGTAATCTGGTAAATGTCCACCTTTGAGACGTGGTATGAGGGTATTCCAAACAATGACGAATGCGCAATTTTGTAAATCGTTGGGAATTTCACCAGTTTACCGGGATATTTAACCCAATGAGGGGGGTGCGACAGATCGCATTTAAATAATATAAATAGGAGTAAAATAGAAACAAAAGAAGCGATCCCCATTTACAATCTGCACTCAAACTCTCACTTCGTTCCTCAGTGTCACTTTGCCCCCCGTTTCATTAATTTATTGCCAATCGCGGTTGTGTAGACTTGTGATTGCCAAAAATGGCCTGTTGTACGAAATTGCAGTTAAAACAGGAATGAAATTACCGAACATACCGAACCGTAAACAAAGTATTACTAAAGTTCGTGTGTCCTCCAAATTGTGTTGTCTCGACCTCACGCCGCAGAGCGCACTTTACAACTGTGGAAGCAAGGGTAATAGGCCAGCTACAGCAACGATCTATGCAATACTCTCGACTGCAAGTTCCGCCAGGTGTCTACGCACACCGCTGTGATGCTAATTAATATCGGCAGTAACAGAAGCAGAAGTCAAGATACACATTTGAACTGCCATGAAAGTGTTATATAGAAGTGGCATTTTAAACATCGTTAGAGTCCTTTTAACGTAATCAAAATGTTTGAAAAATTTCCATCTAAAGTATAGTTATGGCGTGCGGGGGGGGGGGGGGAGGTTTTCTAGAAAACTTTACTGTCGTGTTTTTGAGAAATCCTTAACTTAAATACCAAGAATTTTCGTTTGTGAGTTATGTATTTTATATTTACTTTAGAGAGTCTTAAAATATGAATTTCATGTACGACCTCGTTACCGAAATTGTAGGTGAAATGCAAATCCTCCTCTGCCTACTGTAATTACATCGTAAAGAAAGAAAAACGAATTACGGTTATAGCACAATTCAAGATCCAAGGCCTCCTCATATCTACTCCCTTTTATTTTCATTGTTTCTTGTTAGAGTCACATTTGTTCGTTATCTTTGTAAGTATAGGCTTCATCATATCACAAGAAGATTAATCTTTTTTAAAAGTTTCTGTGAAGCGAGTTTTAACAATAATATGAATGTTTCAAATCATAGACCAACATTTACTTTACATTCAAGCAAAATAGCAATAGAAGAGCTAATCAGATCTGTAGTCAAGATGACTTAAAATACAGCGATGTTTTGCTGTAATTATCACGATTTTCTCTCGTGTTCCAGAGCAAGAGGCTTCGAAAGTTTATATTAATTATTGCACAGTTGTGCATGAATGCAAAAAATATTTGAAATTTCTATGACAAAATTCATACTTTTATAGCATGACGCATTCACACCATTTACTGTTTGCCTCTTTGCGTCCTTCAAAGGTCGTTTAATAGACATAAACATTGAGAAACCATCAACTACTTTACTACAAAATATCAGTTTACTGAATATTTTGAACTCATTTGAAGATGTTTTGGGAAATTATAGCTACATTTAGCTCTTCGCAGCTTTCTGGAAATACAGGGTATTTACATGAAAGGGTAAGTAAAACTTTCTTAGTGAGTAGGTATAATCTTATATTTATTTATATTATATAGAAAATATATATTTGGTATATATGGAACATCTGAAATCTTGTTTACCAATAATCTCATTTTTAGGCACAGAAATATTTCATTTTGCTGAAATCAGCATTTAAGACAATTTTTCACTTAAGGTGTAATCTGGAGTGAGGAATTTTTCTTGAGAACCATCATATACAAATCATAGAATGTTGAAATTACCTATAAAATTTTGGTATTTTACCGACTTTATGTATGCGACTTATGCTGTTCACAAGTACACACAAAACCTTTTTACTTTCTCTACTAGTATAATAGTTAGTGGAAGTACTGCATTCCACTAAAAAAAAATTAGTATAAAAATAAAACCGGAAATGTTCACACAGGTTTTGGGACAGCCTGAATCTTAAAAAATAATGAAAAAGAAGAATTTTTAGAAAATGGTCCCTGTGTGATCTCCTGTTTCCTTCTGTTGGTGAGCTCTGTTTAGCATCTGTAAGGAATAGAAAAAATCTAACCACACAAAGAGTGTGGAGCTCGTTAAAAACACAATTCATGTTAAATACACACACTCTGTCTCTCCGCATGTGCGTGCATGTGTGTAAAGTAAACCATTATACAGAAATTCCTAGTTAATTGCCTGAATTTTCTATCGGCCTTTTTTATTTTTTGACCATATACAGAGAATGTAGTACCAAAGAGACCAGCTTTTAAAGTGCTTAAAGCCTAATATATGTTCACATTCTCCTTGCAAATACAAGAAAATTAGCAATAAGGATAATTTTATCTTGATTAACACAAGTGGATGTAGATGTAGAAATAAGCCTTTGTAAGAATAGTTTGTACAAGAATAGATAAAAAAAATATGGAAGTGCAAAGCATCAGATCTTTGAGTTACGCTATTCAAGAGAGACAGTGATACAGCACTACCCAAGAATGCGTATCTCTGGTGAAATTTCAATATGACAGGTTTGGCTGGAAATTAATATTCCCTCTTAACTATTTTTGTATGCAGAGCTGAGAAAGTACAAACTACATCATTTGACTACTTAAGTAACAGCTATATTTATTTACAAATATCCAACAAACAGTCATAGGAAAAATTATAAAATATTAAAGTATGTAGTTTCACTTTAAAGATTATGCTAATAAATGCTTCTATTATTTACTAATCCTTTCTGGTGATATAAATGAAAGCGTTAGATTTTAAATCTATTTCAAATAGCTAAGTAAGCATCCATTCTGATTTAATAAATTTACCAAATTTACAAGGAAATAAAAATAAAACATAAATGCAAGATTTCGTTTTTAACACTCATTTATTTTGACTTGGGAGGAAATTGTTTTTAAAAACTCTGTAGCTCTATCAAGGTTTTATAACTGAAAGGAAAATTTGACTCTGAAATATCCATTGGTATTTTGCTTTTGCTTTTTTCTTACAGTGCTCTGGTGCATAATAACGAAAAAATGCTCTTCACGACAGTGGAAGACAAGCAACTGTTTACTTAAAAGTGAACACACTAGATGGTAAAGGTTTACTTCATTCAGTGAATGAAAGTAAGGTAAGTAGAAACAGAAATTAAAATAAGGTATAATTCATTGTAGCTGCTAATTTATGCAATGTCAAATATAATATAAAATTATGTACTAACATACATAATTCAGATAATTACTTATAAGATAACTTAAGTCTTTTGGTTACAAATTATTATATTTTTATATAAATATCAATGTTTTTCCATTTTTTCTATTTGTATTGTTTCTGTAACTAGTATTTTCAGCTACACAAATGGTTTTCTAATACAAACAGATTCAATTTAAAAAATAACTATGTATCTGGCCCTTTACCATTTAGGTATAGGACTCTGTTGAATTCAAGCTTCAATTTCCTTGATTCCATTTTTTTTTTTTTTTTGTATTTTTCATAATACTTCTTGAATCTTAGTTTCTATCTTCTTCATTTTAAATTTTCAGAATATCCTCAGGCATTAGAGTTATAGTGCAGTAGTAAATATGAAATATTTATGCCAAAATTATTTTCCATGTCAAAATTATGTTAAAATGTTTAACATTTCAATGTCATGCATTTGTACAATTATGTCTCTTAAACATGTTAAAGTTAAGAAATGCCTTTGTGGCAATTTAACTTATGAGTATCTACTACACTCTAATTAAAAATTTGAAAGTGGTACAGTGAACTATAGAGTCTAAGGAGAGTATTATATCACCATCTCATAAAGGATAAAATAAGAATAAAAAACTGAACATCCTAAGATTATTTATTGATAAAATTTGGGAAAATGGCCCAAAACTTTTATTTTTACATTTGAAATGTTTTTCTTATTATCCTTTTAATTTGCATCTTAATAGTACACTTGTTTTCACAATATCCACCACTTTAAGCTCCAGGTATGAATTTAAATGTCCCAATGTGGATGGGTGTTGCTCTCTCAACTTCATTGCTGCAGCTTTCAAATGCTATTTTTATTTTTACTGTTTTCATTTATTTTCAATTTGCTTCTGAGAGTTTGTGAGTTAACCATGCGAAAATAAATTTGATATATGCAGCTAAAATGTCACCAATCATACACATGTTTTCTTTGAAAACAGAGAACAGAAGTTGGTGTTCTGTAATTCTGTAGTATGACTAAGTAATCTCAGGATTGCCATTTCCTTAAGTTACGTCCTCCAGTGTTACGCCATATCCGCCAATGAATGAAATGGGTGAAATGATACCCAAGTGAGTCCAGGGTCCGTAGAACTTAGTTACCTGGTATTGATCTTTCTGCGCAAGAGAAAGTCCTGGAAAAGGCTTTATCCAGGTAGCTCACCGTAAATGAGTTTTGAACTCTGAACCTCTTGCATGTAAGGCAGACACACTAACAACATACTGCCGATCACATTGTCAGTGTGTATATTAGCACATTCCTTAGATAGTTGATTTTAAGTTTTTTATTTCTTTTTATTAAAGTAATAATAAAAATACATTTTATGAGTTTAATGTACAAATTAGCAAATATGCATGGTGTGTATATCAGCTTCGAACATTGCATTTGCAAATTTTGTAAACAATATGAAGGCGAAATGAAGGTATTTTAACAAATTGAACTTACAATTCCAATACAAAATTTAGGTTGACATAGTAAAGTAAATGGGGTATGTGTGATGGCCTAAGACAGGTTAACTGTGTGCCTGAAATGAACCCATTTCATCACATATCTTCAATTTCCTGTTGTAATGAATAAGTGTCCAGCATCAGTAGGAAATTGCCACAGTTTAACAGCCCAGGATCAATCTCAGAGGAATGGTGGTCTTTTATATATGCTAGTACCTGCTTTCGACTGGAAAGGAGGGCAGTGTACGTGCAGAATGTGAAGCAAATATACCGTGCATTGATGTAACAAAACAAAAAACAAAAAAGAAGGAACAATGGCTTTGCAACAAGCTAGTGACCCTTTTTTTAACCTTGTAACTCTATGGAATCACCTTTCATATTATCTTGTAATAATACACAAATATAAATATTTGTTACAAAGGCTTCACTTATCTTAAGAAATTACTGTTAATATGTCTTTCTAATGGTTTTTTCAACCATATAGATAATTATACTGCAGATATAGAAATTGCTATTCAATATTTAAGTGAAAGTAACAAATCAATAATTAAATTAAGTTGTAGGAAAATATTACAACATTTAGATAAATACCAACCTAAGAGAAATAATAATAATAATGATGATGATAATGATGATGATGATGATGAAGATGATGATGATGATAAACATTATTAAATCATTAAAAAAAGGATTTAATTTTCACCAAAGCGGATAAAGGTAATAGAATCGCAATTTTAAATAAATTAGAGTATATTAATAGAGTAAACCTTTTACTTCAAGGTGAAGATTTTATAAAAATTAATAAAAACTCTTTAAAATATTTTATTACAAATTTTAATACAATACTTAATGAAGTGAAAGAAATATTTGACATAGAAAAGCATGCTGTAAGAGTTAGTGATCCTGTTTTACTTAGAATTTATGCCCTTCCCAAAATTCATAAACCTGAAAATAAAATGAGACCTATTGTTAATTATATAAGCTAACCCAAAAATTTTTGTTTGGATCAGAATTTTTTCACTTTCAATGGTGAATTTTTTATACAAACTCCTGGCTTAGCAATGGGTAATCCTCTTTAACCTTTTCTTGCTGACCTTTTTATGAGCTTTTTTTTTTTTTTTTTTTGAAATTCAAGTCACTAAAGCTTTCCCTTTGATTTTTAATCATGGAATAGGTATGTGAATGATATTTTTGATATTGTTCCTGATAAACAAATTAACAAGGCTTTAGAATTACTAAATTTACAAGATAAAGCTATAAAATTCACATTAGAAACTGAAATTAATGCATTTCTGCATCTTCTAGATATGAAGATAATAAGAAATAATAACAAATTAGAATTTGGTATTTATAGGAAATCTACTCTTATTGACAGTTACATAAAAAATACAATTTTTAACCCATTTTCACAAAAATTTGCTGTTTTAATAGTTTGAATTATAGATTAATAAATATACCCCTGAATAAAAAATAAGTTAGTCATGAAAATAAAAATGTTATTAATGCTGCTGTAATTAATGGTTTTAATAAAGACTATTCAAAAGAAGATTGAAAAATTGAAATATCAGAAAACTGTTAAAGATATTTCTACCCTTAAAAAAATAAAAGACGATTATAATTTTAAAAATTTTACTAACCATGCTTGAATTAATAAACATTTTCAATTTTTTTTATAGAAGTTGGTTTAACTTTAGTTCCTCAAAATATAGTATTGCAAAATTTACTACATTTTTCTAAAAAAGGTAAAATTTCTAATAATAAAAAGCCTAGTATTTATGAATTTTATTGTTTGGATTGTGATCAGGTTTATATTGGAAAGACGAAATGTAATTTGGAAACATGATTGGAGGTACATTTTCGTAACATCAAGTATAAACAAACTGATAAAACAGCCGTAGGAGATCATTTTTGGTCATTTAACCATGAAATAAATCCTGAAGTTAAATTATTAAAACAATTAAATGGTATGATAGATTTAATAGTTTGGGAAGAGATATTTATTTAAAAGAAAAAAAAAAAAACACTGCTTAATGAATTTTGAAATACCAGCAATTGATTCTGTTTTTAGGTTTGTTTCGTTTTCAGATTTTGGTAATACTGAAAACACATAACATGTTAACTGGAATCCTTGTTTGTGTACTGAATATACAAACAATCTGTTTGTGAATTTGATCTCTATTTGAAAGAATTATTAAGACGAATTTAACAGAAAATTGACAGAAAATGCTCAATATCTTGGAATATTGTTTGACAAAAGATTAACTTGGAAAAATCGCATTGAAAAAATTAGAAATAAAGCAATTAATCATTTTAAGATATTAAAAAGACTTGCAGGAACTAAATGGGGTTGTTCAAGATCTACATTAAATACTATATATAATACATATATAAGGCCAGTTCTTAATTACTGCGGAGAAGTACTGATAACATCATCACCTTCAACTTCGATGATACTGGAGGGCACACAAAATCAAGCTCTTAGGTTAATTTCTGGAGCTGTAAAAACTACTCCTATAATAACCTTACAAGTATTTACATGTAACAGACCCATAATGACAAATTTAGAAATGCAAGCCCTTTTATCATATGAAAAGCTCTTAAGAATTCCAGAGAATAATAAATGGGTAAAACAGCGCACATCCACCTTCAGTTTGAAAACTCAATTAGGCTTCATACAGAAAGTTCAACAACTAAGAAATAAACTAAATTACCCATCCAAAATAGAACCTTTCATGTCTCTAAATAACCCACTGAACATCATTGAATGAGAATACTACCTAGATTTACTTGCAGATTTTAAGGGGAGGCATCGGTGAAATTTCATCAAAGATGTCAAAAAATGACATTTTCCGTTTTTTGTATTAAAATTATGTTTAACCATTGTAGTTTCAGAATCTGGCATCAGTTAAGCCCTAGTGACATTTAGAGAGTAGCTGAGTCATTATCTATATTCTTATGTGCGGGTGGGCGTCGCCATTTATATTGCTTTTTCCAGTGTGTCGCAAAGAAATTGATGGAATTCTCACCTTTAAACTATGCTGTTTGATTCTGTAACAATGGTAATGTGCAGAGACATCTTCTGGATATTTGTGGAAGCTACTGAACCTTTCCGCTGCCATTTTTATACTTTATTTCCCACTTACTACTTTTGAAAGTAAACAAAAATTTCCACTGACATGTAGTGTTTGTGAAATATGGTTTACATACAAGTGAAAACTATGGATAGCAGCTTATATTAAATTATATTTTTTAGAATAGGAATCAAGCCTGATTTAACATTGTATTGCTTTCTTGTTGCAACAGTAGGTATATGATTCATACCAGGTTATGTTAGGAGTACAGTGGCTATTTCAAAGCAAAATATAATGAAACTTTAAGGTGTTCTAGCCATAATAATAAGTAATGATACTAGAATGCTATGCTTGAGGTGAATGTTAAGTGAAAACATATTATAGCCCAAGAGTTAACAGTGATTCTAGTAGATCACCTTTTGATGTAAATAGAAGAATGGTTGTTGTATTTCTGGGCATTGGTAAGGGTCATATTTCTATGCAGAAGTTTTGTATGACCATGGGTATGAATTGCATAAACTATTCTACTTAAAATTTTCATCTCATATACAACAATAAAGAGATTAGTTAGTGCTATTCTATGGGAAAGTTGCATTAAAGGAGAAGCACAGAATGCTAATGAAAGTTTCCATGGAGTAAATGTCACAAAGAAGTTTTTGTATTAAGAAAGAAATTGCAAATTGCAGTGATTGCAGCTGTTAGTGAATTTAATATTGGTTATAAAGATAGACTTAAAGTTAAGGCAAACGTTGCAGCAAGGCCAGAAAATTAGCAGTATTAGGGATAGGTGAAGCCTTAAACAAAGTGATCAAGGTTCATTGAGCAAATATAAATATGCCAAGCAGCAGTTAAAGGTGACTAAATTAAAAGAAGACGATAGTAAACTAGCTGAGTGGTCTTCATATAGAGCAGGATGGTTTTGAAACATATAAAAAAATGTTGTTTATATTTAGGGCTTCTAACTGGATTATTCTTCATGTCCAACTTTTAGCACTTTTTAATATTCCTTATAGCCCAGACACTAAAGTTTTCCATGAATTTCTTTAAGTTTTGCATATATGTATATTCCTGATAAGTTTTCAATAAAAATTGGTATCATTATGGCTTTATATGAAAAAATTTATGATTGGTATTGAAAAAATTCAAGAAAATTCTATCATATTCCTTAAATTTTCTCCTCCAGAACCATTAGACTTGGGCAAATGAGTATATACATATATAGTTTTGTAATAATTATCTAAAGGAACCAGAATCCAAAGTTCCAATCATTTATAACAAAAATTGTAGAGAATGTAATATTTTTCCCAATGTAAAGAAATTGCAGCAAAAAAATTAAATTATTATTTTTTTGGTAAAAACTATTGTAGATAGAAAAATTATAATAAATGGGCAAAAGGTAACCAAATTAAAGAGAAAGAAGGTAATAAGGTAGCTGTAGAGCCTGCATATGATGCATGGAGTTTTCAAATTAAAGAAAGTAGTGTAATTTCTATTTAATCTTTAAATTCATTTTTCTCCACTTTCAATTTTTGAACATTTTTGTATCTTCAAAATGCTACACCTTCTGCAATTCTCATCGAATTTGTATTAAACTTTGCATACATATTCCTAAATAAACGTTTAATAAAAGTTGGTATTATGTTTATTTAAATTAAATAGTTTATATATTATTGATTTTTAAATCTCAAAATTGCAAAAAATTAAGCAAAATTTTATACTTACACATAAATTTTTTTTGTCCAAAAATACTGGATACACACTTTAAAAGTATAGCAACTTTTATAACTGATGTACAGAGAAACCTGAATCTAAAATTTAAAGTTTCTAAAAGAGAAACTGGATGACCTGGGACTTTTAATATAATATATAAAAATCATACTCTAAAAGGCACTAAATATTTTGTTTTGAAATAACTATTTAAGATAGATGAATTTTGGAAGCTTAACTAGATTCCCTACACCCTACCTAATGACAAATTTTCAAGCAGTTCTGATGTAAAATCTCAATTTTAGCATTTTTCACAGATGCCTCCCCTTAAAGAGAAAGAATACTCATCTACAAAAGCTAAAGCATATGCCCTTGAAACCATAAATGTAAGATATCCAGTTGACAAATGTAGACACATCTATACAGATGGCTCTCTTAATAATCAAGAATATGGAGCAGAGCAGGAGCTATTTGTAAATTCTTTTCTTTATATAAGCTTGTTGGAATTTACTTAACAAGATTTGATGGAGAAGTTGATGCAATTTATACTTCCCTATAAAATCTATTTGATGGGACGAATAAGCTTTCCAACATAGTTTTCTAACAGACTCTAAAGCAGCTATTCAGGCTATTATTTCAAATGACTGCCCAAAAACTGAAAAGAGAAATGAAATTCATAATATGATTAAACTTTTTCCAAATTTAAATATGTGTATAGTTTCATATAGTTTTCCAATGGATACCATCCCACTGTGGAATTTCTGGCAGTGAGCAAGCAGATATGTTGGCCAAGAAGGGTTCCAAAATATCTGAAACAACGAAAAAAAATATCCCCTATGAAACAGTTGAAAGATTAATCAAAAACATCTTTAGAAAACTATATAACAACTATCTAGTTTCCTCTGAAATACTTAATTGGAAAGATCTCCAAAACAAACTAAAGACAATTCCAGATCTACCTCAAAAATCTTGACTAGGAATGTTCAGATTAATCACAAGCCACGATTGTTTGAATGGACATTTTTTCAGGGCTGGATTAACAAATCCTACACAGTGCTGTTTATGACGTAAAGACGATTTAATGAACATGGATCATATAACTGTATGTGAAAACCTCCAAAATCAAGAAGAGCTAGTCTCCAAATATTGGGAAGCAAGAAGAAATATGATTTTATTATCAAATTCTGAGCATTAAATACACACACACACACACACACACACACACACACACACACACACACACACACACACACACACACACACACACACACACACCAATTTCTCAACATAAGTGAAGCCTTTGTAACAAAAATTTATATTTGTGTAATATATATTGCTTCACTGTAGCTAGCTTCATTTTCTACGTTATCTTGTAATGTTGCTGCCTTTCGTCATTACTTTGTTTCATCCCATTTTTTTAACCTTTAATATGCTATCATTTCTTGTATTTTGGTGCAATTGGGTTTACTTTCCAGCATTTGTTTAGTTATATTATCAGTAGACATTTGAAGATAGGTTGACCTTTCCAATACTCTCTAGTCTAATTTCCCTCCATTGCAGGCATTTCAATATTGTGACCATGTATAGCAATTCTCAAAAATTGCTACAGAGGCTAAGAAGAAAGCAGCAGGGATCCTACCGATTGGCTGGATAATTGCATGTTGATTGGATTTAGGTAAAGTAAAATGATATATTCTTAACTTTTAAAACCTATTTTTTTCATTAATTTTTTTATATTTTGTCACAATTCTTGCACCCTCAACTGTAGTCAATAACTTATTAGATGGAAACTTTTAGGAGTGTTCACAGATCAAGATATTAAAATTTAAGATGCATTACTTAAAAATAGTAAATAATAAAGCTTAAAAAATATTTTTCACAACTCATATTGAAAAAACTGTAAATGTTAATGAATTGTACATAAAGGGTTATTTTCGCTTCAAATAATTAAACCTGAGTAATGAACTTACACAGTTTCTTTATTTCTTACCACTGTGGTTAAAATTAAAAATTTAGAGGATAGATACATTAAAGTGTATAGTCCAAGGGTCATTTCCTATTAGTATATTAAAAAGAAATTTATTATTATTATGTGAAAAAGGAATAGAGGTACTCAACAAGGGAAAAGAGTTGTATGAAAAATGAGCACATAAATCCTAACCCTGGACATAACCACATATTTGCTTCGGTTGGTCTGCAATTTTCTGGTATCATTTTGTGTATCTCTTACGGCTTACCAATCATAAAATTTACTAGTTATGCAAAAATCACAAAAAAGGAAGAGAAAATTGAAACAGGAACTTTCCTGAAGTAAAAATTTAGATCAGTGAATGGATAAAATATATCCATGCCGTTGTATGTAGGTATATTACGAGTCAATTTTTAAAGCATTCTTTCATTTTGTAGGTCTAAAATGTTGCATCTTAAATTGTACCTTGTATCTTAGAAGCAGCTTCCAAAGGGGTACAAGTTTTGGGAAAGACATGTTGGGAGAGCTGTTGTCTTTACAAGGATATGCCATTGGTAGTAGTTAGCAAGCTGAGAAGTAATCTGGTAAATGTCCACCTTTGACACGTGGTATGAGGGTATTCCAGACAATGACAAATGCGCAATTTTGTAAATCGTTGGGAATTTCACCAGTTTACCGGGGTATTTAACCCAATGAGGGGGGTGCGACAGATCGCATTTAAATAATATAAATAGGAGTAAAATAGAAACAAAAGAAGCGATCCCCATTTACAATCTGCACTCAAACTCTCACTTCGTTCCTCAGCGTCACTTTGCCCCCCGTTTCATTAATTTATTGCCAATCGCGGTTGTGTAGACTTGTGATTGCCAAAAATGGCCTGTTGTACGAAATTGCAGTTAAAACAGGAATGAAATTACCGAACATACCGAACCGTAAACAAAGTATTACTAAAGTTCGAGTGTCCTCCAAATTGTGTTGTCTCGACCTCACGCCGCAGAGCGCACTTTACAACTGTGGAAGCAAGGGTAATAGGCCAGCTACAGCAACGATCTATGCAATATTCTCGACTGCAAGTTCCGCCAGGTATCTACGCTGTGATGCTAATTAACGGCAGTAACCGCAGCAGAAGTCAAGATACACATTTGAACTGCCATGAAAGTGTTATATAGAAGTGGCATTTTAAACATCGTTAGAGTTCTTTTAGCGTAATCAAAATGTTTGGAAAATTTCCATCTAAAGTATAGTTATGGCGAGCGGCGAAGGGGGGGGGGGGATTCTCTAGAAAACTTTACTGTCGTGTTTTTGAGTAATCCATAACTTAAATACCAAGACTTTTCGTTTGTGCGTTATGCTTTTTATATTTAGAGAGTCTTAAATCATGTATTTCCTGTGCGACCTCGTTACCGAAATTTAGGTGAAATGCAAATCCTCCTCTGCCTACTGTAATTACATCGTAAAGAAAGAAAAACGAATTACGGTTATAGCACAATTCAAGATCCAAGGCCTCCTCAAATCTACTCTCTTTTATTTTCATTGTTTCTTGTTAGAGTCACATTTGTTCGTTATCTTTGTAAGTATAGGCTTCACCATATCAGAAGAAGATTAATCTTTTTTAAAAGTTTCTGTGAAGCGAGTTTAAACAATAATATGAATGTTTCAAATCATAGACCAACATTTACTTTACATTCAAGCAAAATAGCAATGGAAGAGCTAATCAGATCTGTAGTCAAGATGACTTAAAATACAGCGAAGTTTTGCTGTAATTATCACGATTTTCTCTCGTGTTCCAGAGCAAGAGGCTTCGAAAGTTTATATTAATTATTGCACAGATGTGCATGAATTCCAAAAATATTTGAAATGTCTATGACAAAATTCATACTTTTATAGCATGACACATCCACACCATTTACTGATTGCCGGTTTGCGTCCTTCAAAGGTCGTTTAATAGACATAAACATTGAGAAACTATCAACTACTTTACTACAAAATTTCAGTTTACTGAATATTTTGAACTCATTTGAAGATGCCTTGGGAAATTATAGCTACATTTAGCTCTTCCGAACTTTCTTAAAATACAGGTTATTTACATGAAAGGGTAAGTAAAGCTTTCTTTGTGAGTAGGTATAATCTTATATGTATTTATATTATATAGAAAATATATATTTCGTATATATGGAACATCAGAAATGCTTGTTTACACATAATCTCATTTTTAGGTACAGAGATATTTAATTTTGCTGAAATCAGCATTTAAGACAATTTTTCACTTAAGGTGTAATGTGGAGTGAGGAATTTTTCTTCAGAACCATCATATACAAATCATAGAATGCTGAAATTACATATAAAATTTTGGTATTTTACCGACTTTATGTTTTCGACTTATGCTGTTCACAATTACACACAAAAACTTTTGACTTTCTCTACTAGTATAATAGGCAGAGGAAGTACTGCATTCCTCAAAAAAAAAATAGTATTGAAATATAACCGGAAAGTGCTCACAAAGATTTTGGGACAGCTTGAATCTTAAAAAATAAAGAAAAAGAATAATTTTTAGAAAACGGTCCCTGTGTGATCTCCTGTTTCCTTCTGTTGGTGAGTTCTGTTTTGCATCTGTAAGGAATAGAAAAAATCTAACCACACAAAGAGTGTGGAGCTCGTTAAAAACACAATTCATGTTGAATACACAAACTCTGTCTCTCCGCATTTGCGTGCATGTGTGTTAAGTAAACCATTATGCAGAAATTCCTTGTTAATTGCCTGAATTTTCTATTCGCCTGTTTTATTTTTTGGCCATATACAGGGAATGTAGTACCAAAGGGGCAGCTTTTAAAGTGCTTAAAGCCTAATATATGTTTACATTCTCCTTGCTACTACAAGAAAATTAGCAATAAGGATAATTTTATCTTGATTAACACACATTTATTTTGACTTGGGAGGAAATTGTATCTAAAAACTCTGTAGCTCTACCAAAGTTTCATAACTGAAAGGAAAATTTGTCTCTGAAATATCCATTTACATTTTGCATTTGCTTTTTTCTTACAGTGCTCTGGTTCGTAATAATGAAAAAATGCTGTTCATGACAGTGGAAGACAAGCAACTGTTTACTTAAAAGTGAACACACTAGATGGGAAAGGTTTACTTCATTCAGTGAATGAGAGTAAGGCAAGTAGAAACAGAAATTAAAATAAGGTATAATTCATTGTAGCTGCTAATTTATGCAATGTCAAATATAATACAAAATTATGTACTAACATAATAATTCAGATAATTATAAGATAACTTAAGCCTTTTAGTTACAAATTATTATGTTTGTATATAAATATCAAAGTTTTTCCATTTTTTCTATTTGTATTGTTGCTGTAACTTGTATTTTCTGCTACACAAATGCTTTTCTAATATAAACAGATTCAATTTCAAAAATAACTATGTATCTGGCCCTTTACCATTTAGGTATAGGACTCTGTTGAATTTAAGCTTCACTTTCATTGATTCCTTTTTTTTTCGGTATTTTTCATATTACTTCTTGAATCTGAATTTGTAACTTCTTCATTTGAAATTTTCAGAATATCCTCAGGCATTAGAGTTATAGTGCAGTAGTAAATATGAAATATTTATGCCAAAATTATTTTCCATGTTAAGATTATGTTAAAATGTTTAATATTTCGATGTCATACATTTGTACAAGTATGTCCCCTACA
>CM060950.1:215337041-215372041 GCA_030765055.1 Mantis religiosa
TTTTGTTTGGAGCAGAATTCTTTCAATCTTAATGGCAAATCTTTTAAACTAACTTCTGGCTTAGAAATTGATAATTCTCTTTAACCTTTCTTGCTGTTGTTTTTGATGATTTTTTTGAAATTCAAGTCACTAAAGCTTTTCCTTTTTTTTTAAAGCATGGAATAGATATGTTGATGATATTTTTGCTATTGTTCCTATTAAACAAATTAACAAGCTTTAGAATTACTAAATTTACAAGATAAAGCTATAAGATTCAAATTAGAAACTGAAAATAATGCATTTCTTCCTCTTCTAGATTTGAAGACAATAAGAAGTAATAACAACTTAAATTCTGGTATTTATATGAAGTCTACTCTTATTGAGAGTTGCATAAAAAATAAAAGTTTCAACCCATTTTCACATAAATTTGCTGTTTTAATAGTTTGACTTATAGATTAATAAATATACCCTTGAATAAAAAGGAAGTCAGTAAAGAATATAAAAATGATATTAATATTGCTTTAATTAATGGTTTTAATAAAGACTATTCAAAATAAGAATTTGTCAATTTGATTGTTTGGATTGTGATCAGGTTTATATTGTAAAGACGAACTGTAATTTGGAAACCAGAACGAAGGAACATTTTCCTAACATTAGGAATAAACGAACTAATAAATCGGCCGTAGGAGATCGTTTTTGGTCATTTAACCATGAAATAAATCCTAAAGTTAAATTATTAAATCAATTAAATGGTATGGTAGATTTAATAGTTTGGGAAGAGATATTTATTTAAAAAAAAAAAAAAAAAGACACTGTGTAATGGATTTTGAAATACCAGCAGTTGATTCTGTTCTTAGGTTTGTTTCATTTTCAGATTTTGGTAATAATGAAAACACATAACATGGTAACTGGAATCCTTGTTTGTGTACTGAAGATACAAACAATCCGTTTGTGAATTTGAACTCTATTTGAAGGAATTATTAAGACAAATTTAACAGAAAATTGACAGAAAATGCTCAATATCTTGGAATATTGTTTGACAAAAAATTAACTTGGAAAAAACATATTGAAAAAATTAGAGATAAAGCAATTAACCATTTTAAGATATTAAAAAGACTTGCAGGAACTAAATGGGGTTGTTCAAGATATACATTAAGTACTGTATATAATACATATATAAGGCCAGTTCTTAATCTCTATGGAGAAGTACTGATAACATCATCACCTTCAACTTCCATGATACAGGAGGGCACACCAAATCAAGCTCTTAGGTTATTTACTGGAGCTATAAAAACTACTCCTATAATAACCTTACAAGTATTTACATGTAACAGACCCATAATGACAGATTTAGAATTGAAAGCCCTTTTAACATATGAAAAGTTCTTAAGAAATCTAGAGAATAATAAATGGGTAAAACAACACACCTCCACCTTCAGTTTGAAAACTCAATTAGGCTTCATACATAAAGTTCAACAACTAAGAAATAAACTAAACTATCCATTCAAAATAGAACCTTTCATGTCTCTTAATAATCCAGTGAACACAATTGTATTACAATACTACCTAGATTTACTTTCAGATTTTAAAAGGAAAAATACTTATCTAGAGAAGTTAAAGCATATGCCCTTGAAACCATAAATGTAAGATATCCAGTTGACAAATGGACACACATCTAGACAGATGTCTCTCTTTATAATCAAGAAGATGGAGCAGAAGCAGGAGCTACCTGTAAATTATTTTCTTTCTATAAGCATGTTGGAGTTACTTAACAAGTTTTGATGGAGAAATTGATGCAGCTTTTACTTCCTTACAAAATCTATTTTCCTTTACAAGTAAGCTTTCCATCATAGTTTTCTTAACAGATTCTAAAGCAGCTATTCAGGCTATTATTTCAAATGACTGCCCAAAAACCGAAAAGATAAATGAAATTCATAATATGATTGAACATCTTCAAAATTTAAATATACATGTAGTTTCGTATAGTTTTCCAATGGATACCATCTCACTGTGGAATTTCCGGCAATGAGCAAGCAGATATGTTGGCCAAGAAGGGTTCCAAAATATCCCCTATGAAACAGTTAAAAGATTAATCAAAGACGTCTTCAGAAAACTATATAACAACTATCTAGTTTCCTCTGAAAAACTTAATTGGAAAGATCTCCAAAACAAACTAAAGAAAATTCCAGATCTACCTGGAAAATCTTCAGTAGCAATGTTCAGATTAATCACAGGCCACGATTATTTGAATGGACATTTATTCAAGACTGGATTAACAACTTCACCACAGTGCTGTTTATGTGGTAAAGATGATTTAAAGAACATTGATCATCTAACTGTATGTGAAACTCTCCAAAATCAAGAAGATTTAGTCTCCAAATATTGGGAAGCAAGAAGAAACATGATTTTATTATCAAATTCTGAGCATTAAACACACACACATACACACACACACACACACACACACACACACACACACACACACACACACACACACACACACACACACACACACACACACCAATTTCTCAACATAAGTGAAGCCTTTGTAACAAAAATTTATATTTGTGTAATATTTATTGCTTCACTGTCGCTAGCTTCATTTTCTACATTATCTTGTAATGTTGCTGCCTTTCGTCATTATTTTGTTTCAACCCATTTTTTTAACCTTTAATGTGCTATCATTTCTTGTATTTTGGTGCAGTTTAGTTAACTTTCCAGCATTTGTTTAGTTATATTATCAGTAGACATTTGAAGATAGGTTGACCTTTCCAATACTCTCTAGTCTAATTTCCCTCCGTTGCAGGCATTTCAGTATTGTGACCATGTATGGCAATTCTCAAAACTTGCTACAGAGGCTAAGAAGAAAGCAGCAGGGATCCTACTGATTGGCTGGATAATTGCATGTTGATTGGATTTAGGTAAAGTACAATAATATATTCTTAACTTTTAAGATCTATATTTATTCAGTAATTTTTTATATTTTGTCACAATTCTTGCACCTTCAACTGTATTTAATAACTTATTAGATGGAAACTTTTAGGAGTGTTCATAGATCAAGATATTAAAATTTGAGATGCATTACTTAAAAATAGTAAATAATTAAGCTTAAAAATATTTTTCATAACTCATATTGAAAAAAGTGTAAATGTTAATAAATTGTACACAAAGCATTATTTTCCCTTAAAATAATTAAACCTGAGTAATGAACTTACACAGTTTCTTTATATCTGACCACTGTGGTTGAAATTAAAAATTTAGAGGATAGATACATTAAACTGTATAGTTCAAGGGCAATTTTTTATTAGTGTATCAAAAAGTAATTTATTATTATTAAATATATCAATAACTTAAAAGTGTTTTGTTATAGAACCTAGAAATTTTATGTTTTCTATATATATATATTTGTGATCAGAGTATGTGCAAACTAGGAAAACTGTGCATTTTTTAATGATGTTATGTACATTTTTTTAACAATGTTTTAATTTTGCTCGTTAAATCCTTGTGCTATATTTTGGTATTGGTATATATTAAATGGTCAAAGGACTTGGAATATAACAGTAGGTTCTTTGGATTTTTCTGGATACATTCCCTTAAAAAAATCAAAGAGATAGGTATCCTCATATTTACTTAAGAAAGATAAGTACAGCATTATAGCTTCATAATATTTTATTCTACTCTACCCAGACCACTCAATGTGTGCCATGAGTTGGTATCCCCTTGCACTATCTGAATGGAATTTGAAGATAATTTCTATCCAAAGTTGTCCTGAATTACAGTTCTTAATGTGAAAGCTACTAGTAAACAACATTTTCTCCACTGCTTGCTTCTATGGCTGCAAGAAAAATATTCAATCAACTTCAAATCTAATTGAGAATAAGTTTCAGTCAGATTGATACCACTGCATTAAGTTATTGGACACCAACCAAACAGGCACTGTGCTCAGATAGAAATTTCACCAAGACTTTAGATTAACAACTATGTCAGGGGCTATTATTGAAACACTATATCTTATAAAAACGAGAAGAGATCTTCAAGAAAACAAGCTTAATCATGTTCAAGTTTTCGAAGGCAAAATTATTGGAATGTACCAAATGTCAGCAGGTACTCAAAAATCAAATCTAACATTCAGTGTAAATCCATGTTAATAGTATAGCAGATGCCGAGTTAAAGTTCATTCTGAGAATTTCATTTACCTAGTAATTGAAGTTCAAAGTGAAAAAACAAAGCTAAACACATCTGTTGTTGTGCATTCAATATTGATTAGCGAATTATGTATAGTTTCCTAAAGAGGTGCCAAATATGTATGGACAACAGTAATGATCAGTTTCAGCATCTTCTTTAATAACATAGCTAAGTATAACACTTGAAAATTGTTTTAAGATAATGTTTGGTTTAATCCTCGCCTTTCTATGTTAGCAGCAGAGAGCAGAGCACCAAGGTCACGGACAGTTAGAGCATGTCCATTTTCTTGGGTTTCTAGGTATAAATATTCAGTCATAGCTATAAAAGATATGTATGCTTCACTTGCATGCTTAGGTATAACCACTTGTTGCTAATGAACCTAGATTTTCAGAAAAATAAAACTAAATATTTCCTAATCTCCTGTGACACAGAAATATGAGTTGAAATAAACTGAGATCTAAGCAATGTTTAAAAAATGTGGGACACTTCACTCAAGCTCTTTCCTAGTATAATGTTCAATTGTCCATTTGGGTTACCGTGTTAGTCTGAATTTTGGGTCAGTGCTATTATAGTACAGTAGTAATGTTGATCTGTACCTTTACGCTAACTTTTGTGCCGTAATTTTGCTATTTGAGTGCACCGTATGACATCTGTTATTGGCAATGCTTTTTTTCCAGATAGAGTGTTATCTTTAGGTTGAAACTGATTATTTGGCACACAGTTTGGCTTGTACAGTGTTCAACAAATGTTAAAAATGTTAATGTTTAATTTTAGAGAATGTTTTGTGACACTTTTCAACATAGTCTCCATTTCTTAGAAGGCATCTTCTATATTATTCTAGAAATACCCTTGTAATAAAATTCCATTTCAGGTGGTACCACTCCATAACCAGTTTTGTTTCTAGGTTCATAATCATGTAACCAAGTTCATCGCCTGTCAAATACTCATCAGAAATCATCTAATTATTTTTTTTGAAGTTTGTGTTACGTTGGCAGTAAAACGGGGATCCCACAAACTTGTCAAAAACCTGACCTTTCAATCATTTCTTTTCTGCAGTATGTTCAAGTGAAGCAATTTCAACCACAGTAGCATGCCAGTGCTTTCTAGTGACCGCATCCACTTCTTCCTTGTTATATTTCCTGGAGGCAGTTTTAAGGCAACTTGTATGATGCTTGTCTTGAACATTTATGTTTCCCATCTTTGATTTAACACTTAGGATACCTTCATAAAATGCTGATGTCTGAGGTAATTTTAGCTTCTACAAGAAGCTACTGTTTAACAAGGAATTCAGTGAAAACACATATTGTCTGTTCTCACTTATTAGAAGATAATGATGTCATGTTGTTTAAAATCTATAGATTATGATCTTGAAGACTATTTTTTCCATTATTTGTATTTGACTTTTAAGAGTTAATTGCTCACAACTTTGAGTATGACTCATATACTGTTTCCCAAATGCTGCTTAGCAATATTGCTACTGATTTTATATTATAGGAAAAATCAAGTTCAATGTATCAGGGTGGACAAGGAAACTCAAAGACTCAGCTACAGGTATAAAACAACAGAACGTTTTGGTTAGTGGAAAGACTGCAAAAGGTTGTTAGATGTGAAAGTTGTGCCTAGCAAAATGGTGATGATGATGATAATGATGATGATGATGATGATAATGATGATGATATAAAGCACAACGAAGTGGTAGGGAAATATAATTCAATGAATTATAAGCTTGATGTAAGGAAATCTGATACAAGAGAATAATAGCAGATGTAAAGCTCTTAGCAGTAAGGAAAATCCTGCATCGTTAGTGTAGATGGTAGCATGTCTACCTCACGTTCAAGAGGTCCAAGTTCTAATCTCGGTCAGGGTGAGTTACCTGGATAAGGCTTTTCCTGGTTTTTCCCTTATTCTTAAAGAGGAATTTCGGGTAGCTTTAAGCTCCATGGACCCCGTGGACACATTTGAGCATCATTTCACCCATTTCACTTACTCTCTGATATGACTTAACATTGGAGGACATAAAATTATAAAAAAGTAAGGAAAAGTAATGTAAGTAAATAATAAAAATAAAGAAATAACTAATCTAAAACAAGTAAGGTACATTTAACTGAACAGAGTAAGGAAATAAAATGCAATTCCTTCCTTGGAAGTGTTGAAAACAGTGTTGTTAGGATAAATTAACTTTAAAGAGAGTCGATTTAAGACACTAGACAACGCTTACTTTTAAATTTTTCCGGAACATGTTTCTGAGGCTTTGCCTCTATCATCGGCCGGCTCTCGACTGGTTCTCGTTGGTGTAGCTGACGAAATTTTGTCACAGGTTCCCTCTGGTGGCGGTTCAAGGAACTTGCTGAACAAATCTTTCTGGGGGATGTCGAAATTGAATACTTTGTTCCTATTTTTTGAAATGAAGATTTGTTCCCATGTGGATAGTTCTTGTTTTCCTGATGTATGTTTTAGTAGTTTTGGTTCTGGATTTATGTTGTGGTTTTTTTCCCAAAAATGTGTGGCAACTGCTGATTTTTCTAATTGTGTATATTTTATGTTTCTAAAGTGTTCCTTTGCTCTTGTTTCTAAATAGTACCAAAAAAACACATCAGTGATGCACTAAAACTTTTAAATATCCAAGAAAAAAGCATCAAATTCACTGTAGAAATAGAAAAAGATGAGCATTTACCATTTTTTGATCTAAAAATAATGAGGAATAAAGCAGACTAAACTTTGGCATTTACAGAAAACCAACACAGACAGACAACTACATAAAAGCTAATGGCTACAACCCAAGATCCCACAAACAGGCAATCTTCAATAGTTTAGCACACAGACTGGTAAACATCCCTCTCACAGCAGAAGAATACAAAACAGAATACAACAAAATAATTGAAATAGCACAAAAAAATAACTTTCCCAAATCATTAGTGGACAAAAAAGTGAGCTTAGCAAAAAAGAAGAAGCTACTAAAGGAAACCACAACTCTCTCCTAGCTACAGAAACTAATATGATTTTCAAAAAATTCACTTACCATCCATGGGCCTATGATAAATTCAAAAAAGTCTTCAAAAAACAAAACATTCAACTAGCACCAGTCAACCATTTCTCCTTAAAAAAACTAATTTGCTCAAACATCAAAGATGCCATTCCATCTAACAAAAAATCTGGTATATATCAAATTGAATGCAATGACTGTAGTCAAATTTATATTGGAAAAACAAAAAGAAATTTAGAAACAAGAGCAAAGGAACACTTTAGAAACATAAAATATAAACAATTAGAAAAATCAGCAGTTGCCACACATTTTTGGGAAAAAAACCACAACATAAATCCAGAACCAAAACTACTAAAACATACATCAGGAAAACAAGAACTATCCACATGGGAACAAATCTTCATTTCAAAAAATAGGAACAAAGTATTCAATTTCGACATCCCCCAGAAAGATTTGTTCAGCAAGTTCCTTGAACCGCCACCAGAGGGGACCTGTGACAAAATATCGTCAGCTACACCAACGAGAACCAGTCGAGAGCTGGCCGATGATAGAGGCAAAGCCTCAGAAACATGTTCCGGAAAAATTTAAAAGTAAGTGTTGTCTAGTGTCTTTAATCGACTCTGTTTAAAGTTAATAAATAAAATGCAGTTATACATTAACCAGAAAGCAGTAAATCAATCCAACAGAGATGAATGAAAATACATGAAAAGCACTGAGCAATATGGAGATGTAATAGAGTTAATGGTAACCACAAACACTACACAAATCTAACACGAATGAATAATAACAAAAAAAATCCAAAGCATTAAGCAAATGTAATAAAACTAAATAACTGCAAGTCAGTATGCAAATCTAATATATGTAAATGATAATGTCCTTAAATTTCAAAGCAGTATCACACTAAAAACTAAACAATAATCAAGAAGGAGTAAACAAATCCAACACCCATAAATTATAAAAGATGTATATTTCAGAACAGTTAGTCAATGTAATAAAACTATGGAGGAAAGTGTAATAAAACTATATGGATAGTATGAATAAATTCAGGAAAGAATTAAAGAAATTCTGCTTATGAGGCTGCTTTTATTCACTTGACAAATATCCTAAATTATTTAATTACTCTATAAATAATTAGTACTTGTTCAGTGAATTGTAATGTATGAGGTGCTGTGCACATGGAATCTTACTGTTTATACGTTTACTTCAAATTTTGCATTACTATATATTATTCATTAAGTCATTATGTCTGTATATGTATATAAGTTTCACTTGAAGATGCTATGAATCATATGTATTTAAGCAGATAAAACTGAGGAATGAATGAATGAATATTAGCAAGCAAAGACTGCATTAACGGTTTACAAGACTATCCTTTAATAGTCTTAAAACTTGAACAGTTCCCTGGGCTATATAAGTAGCCCAGCCATTTTGTTTATGGAAGTGTGCATCTTCTTCTGCTTTTATGGTAGTGGGGGCTTTTGTAGCTTCTTGAAGTACTGTGTTCTCAGTGGTCAGTTGGCTATTATGTATTTTAGTGAGACAGTATTGTTGTTATTTGCGATTAAACTCAGTTGCGCATAGCTGGGCTACATATGTAGCCCTCGTGGCCACTAATGTAACAGTTGTTCAAATGGCTACTAAGAGAAAGGTTTGTCATGTGGGAGTTCTTGAGGATTATTTGCTAATTACAAAGTGGTTTAATGAGACTCGAAATGAAAGTACTGAAAGTGACATTGAACATGACAACAGTGATGAAGGAGAATAGGATCATGTTTCCCCAGATGTGCATTACTCAAAGAAAGACGAAGCAAGTGATAAAAATGAATCAAGAATTGAAGCAACGGATGGTGAACCCATATTAGTGCGATCAATGCCATGTGTATTTTTTCGACAAATCAGAATAATAAGAAAATCGTACAACGCTTGTTTCGTGGGACAATATCCTGGGAGTTCAGAGAGCCTGAAATAACAAGAAGAGTAGAACTGAACACTATTTCTGTCTCACTAAGAAAACGTGCTAAGATTCTTCTCAGAATAGAAGACATTCACAGAAAACATGTCACACAGCCCGACAACAAGTTAGGGAGGTGCCACTTATGTGGAAGAAGCAAGGATATTATTGTGACTTTGTGGGTTCGTAGAAATAAAAGTCCAGTTGCACAAACTAAAATGTTCTTTATTTCCACCGCATTACAGTTGGTACACATACCACACACAGTTACATAACACTCACACTTGCATGACACTATCAATTACATAACAATCACAATTACAATCCACACTGGCTGACTTAGCGCCTTGCAGTACCACTCTTGCTCTCGATCCTACTAAGAACTCCTCTGATACACGTACGCAATCATCCAGTCCGTTCACTAGCACTGCGCTCTTCATGGCTGCTCGCCAAAACTGACAGACTCATTCACTGCACCCCTTATATAGCCAGATCGCTGTATCTGGAAGTTTCGCGGCTCAGTGAATCATCGTGGTTGTTTCAGAAATCAGGGGTAGGGGAAAGGGTCGGTCCAGTGGCTTGTGCTAGTTTTCCCCCACCACCTCAGCGAGCGCCAACGAGTCACAAGGGTAGGCGTAGGCTACATGCTTTCTGTCCCCCCACCCTACCTGCTAGTTGGTCGTGCTTTCCGATGATTGAGTGACACTGCTCCCTCCTCAATGCTGGTCGTCTCGAACAGCACCATCGTAGCGAGCCAGGAGATCCAGGTATACCACCAGCTTTCCTCGGGACACCTTCTGGATGCGCTACACTACGTCGTTAATCCTCTCACCACACGGTACAGTCCTTGCCCATGGCTGCTGAAGCTTCGGGCAGCGTCCCTTGGTCCGGATAGGGTGGACAGTGGCACCTTGACGTCTCAGTCTCACTGATGGCTGGCCACGACCTTCCTCAGATGTTTTTCTAAGGTCTTGATGTACCTTTCGACCATGCCATCCGACTGGGGATGTAGAGATGTTGTGCGGGTGTTATTAACCCCAAGTCCTTCTAGTGCCTCCCTCAGCACGTTGGACACAAAATTGGTACCTTTGTCACTGTGCAGCACTTACGGCACTCCAAATCGACAGAACACTTGCTCCACAGGTAGTCTGTGATTATTTTTGTCTCTTGATTGGGGATGGCATACACCTACGGCCACTTAGTGAAGTAGTCGATGGCCACCATCAGGTACATGTTGCCTTGGTCGTACACTGAGGACGGTCTAGCTATGTCAAAGGCGATCCGTTCGAATGCCGCTCCGACAATGTACTGCCGCATGCGACCCCGTCTCTTGTGTGGGGGGCGCGACTCACTGCGCACACGTGACACTGACGGCACCATCTCTCAGAATCTGCTCGGAGCCTCAGCCAGTAGTAGCGCTGTCGTAGTTTGTGAACCGTTCGGTTCGCTCCCAGGTGTCCTCCTCAAGCACCGGCGTGTACTTCCTCCAAGACCTCCGGGATCTTACCCCGGGGAAGTACCAACTGTTCTCTCTGCGTTTTCCCATCGGGTGTTTCCCATACCCGGAGCAGCATTCCCTCTCTGATTTTCAGTGAGTCCCATTGGGCCCAGTATGACTTCTAGGTGACACTCCTCGGTGAGATGTCCTCCCAGGTTGGTCTTGTCCCTGCCTCCACTTCCCTCAAGAGTGGCACCAAGTCTGCATCCGCCAGCTGCTCCATCCTCAGGCCTGCATTATCCCAGCCATCCGCAGGCACTGTCGTGAATACTCGGACTGCTGCACCACGCTCCTTCTCTTTCACTCTTGTGCACTGGCCGCATAATTCTGGACAGGGTCTTCGGGACATAGCGTCTGCGTTACCGTGGCTCTTCCCTCTGCGATGTTCCGAGGTGAATTCGTACTTCTGCAGGCTCTGGAGTCAACGCGCTGTCTGGCCTTCCAGATTCTTAAAGCTAAATAGCCAGGTTAGGGTAGAATGGTCAGTCGTCAGGTGGAATGGCTGACCATACAGGTACTTTTGGAAGTTGCCCAATGTCTTTACTACCGCCAGTAACTCTCTCCGGGTGCCGAAGTAGTTTTTCTCTGCCCTGGATAGTGTCTTGCTGTAGCAGGCTATCACCCGCTCATGGCCGTCCTAGATCTGCGACAGGCCGCCTCCGATGAAATGGTCGCTGGCATTTTTGTCCAACAATGAAGGCGCCGCCTGGTTGTGGAGATCCCAGAATAGGAGCACAGCACAGTGTCCTCTACAGACGCTGGAAAGCGTCTTCGGCGTCCTCCGTTCACACATAATGTCGGTGTCCTTCTGTCAGGCGGGTGAGGGTATTGGCGATGTTGGAGAACCCTTTTATGAAGCGTCGGTAAGAACTGCACAGCGCCAGGAAACTGCGCAACTCTTTGTTATCCTATGGCCGAGGCCAATCTCTCACAGCATGGGTCTTCTCCGGATCTGTGGCCACTCCGTTTGCTGAGACTATGTGGCCCAAGTAGTTCACTTCCTTACGCAAGAGCTGGCACTTCTTCCCGTTCAGCTTCAGGCTGGTCACCTGCAGTCGTTGTAGCACCTTGCTCAGGTTCTCCAGATGTTCTTCGAAGGTCTTACCGACGATGATGATGTCGTCCAGGTAGAGCAGGCACGCGTGATAAGTCAGTCCTCTCATCACTGACTCCATAAGGCTTTGGAAGGTACCTGTTTCGTTGCAGAGGTCAAAGGGCATAACTGTGAAATTCCAGATGCCTTGACCTTTCGAGAACGCGGTCTTTTCTTTGTCTCTCGTGTCTAGAGCTACCTGGCAGTAGCCCGAGTTCAGGTCCAGGGTTTAGAACAACTGTGCACCAACTATCGTGTTCAGGGTGTCGTCAATCTGGGCTAAAGGGAAACTCCTTCCGGCTGACAGCCTTCAGCTTCCTGTAGTCCACGCAGAAGCGCATCTCGCCGTTCTTCTTCGTCACTAAGACTACAGGGAACACCATGGGCTGTCACACTCTTTAATCACGCGCCTGAATCTCATGTCCTCCAGCATGTATCTTAGCACCCCTTGCTTCGCCAGCTGAATGCGTGTAGGTGGTTGCCGAATAGGCCGGTCGTTCCCGGTGTCGATGTGGTGAAGCACTTTGTTCGTGCGGCCGTAGTCACTGTTACCTTGGCTGAAGACGCGCTGGATTCGTCTCAGCAGTTGTCGAACATTCTCGAGCTGTTCTGCGGTTAGGTGATCGGCCACCCTCTCCAGTAAGACTTCCAGCCGGGGCCCCAGGTGTTGCGTTGGTACCGGGTCCTCTGCCTCGTTGATTGGTGTTACGCTTACCACGGGCTCACTCGTTCCCAAATCCGTCCAGGCCTGGACGTCGTGATCGGTGTCCGTCGGATTTAGGAGCCTCACTGGTACCTCCTCTCGGCACGGCAACAATGCCCTGGCTACACATAGTCCGTGTAAAGGCGTCTTCTGCTCCAACATCATGTTCCTGGTTCGCGGGGCTTCCAGTCGCGCCGTCACCACCACCTCGCTCCTCGCGGGGCAACCACGTCTTCGTTCAAGACGACCGTGCTGATTCCAGGCCCTCTTCAGGTGGACGGAGTGTAACCTCTTCTCCCTTGACCCGCAGGACCTTCCTGCCGACGTCGACTGTCGGCTCTTTGCTCCTGAGGGCATCCAATCCCAGAATCACCCCCTCAGCCACCTTCGCGATGAACACCTACGGACGCATGGCATTCCTTCTCAAGGTAAGCTACAGCAGGACCTCCTTCTCCACAGGCAAGGTGTCGCCCGATGCCGTCATCTGCTGGATGGCAAACCCTTGGTTATGTCGGGGCTGATGACGGTGACAGCTGCCGTGGTATCCACCAGCACGCGGCACGGCTTTCCTCTCACCCAACCGTCCGCAATGAGGCTGTCATCCGTCCGCCGGCAGGCATCGCACAGTGTCTCTCCAGGAGATGGTGTGAACGGCGCCGACGTGCTCCTCGCCACGCCGGGCCTTACTGTTTCTTCCAGCTGCTCTTTCTGGTTTTGGCAGTCTCTCTTTAGCTGTCGCGGCTGTCCACACCCCCAACACACACCATTAGGTGTTCGCCGGCGTCCCTCGCCTGGCCTTCTGTCTCCAGTGTAGCGGACATTCTTCGTTCTCGACGTCGGGTTAGCCGTCACCTTGGCCGCCTCCATCCCCAATTCTGCCGTTTACGCCTGGTTAATGGTCTTTTAGTTGCCGAGCATTAGGCGCTGTCGTATCTATTCGTCACGTACCCCGACAACGAAGTTGTAGGCGGCTTCCTGGAATACGAACTCCGGCGGGAGGTCAACCAAGGCCTTGCTAGCCAGCTGCTCAATCGCCAGGGCGATTTTCTGCAACGTCTTCCCTGGCTGTTGCGAACTTGTCTTCAGCTGATTGCGGTAGGTTGCGGCTAAGCGGTGGTTCCCAAAACGGTTTTCCAGGGCCTCCCAGATACCCTTGGGAGCTGCCGCTGTCTGAACCACGTCTGGAATTCTGCTGCCCGTCCCTGGAGGCTGGCTATTAGCTGTGCGGCCTCTTCCTCCGGTAATCACTTGTTATGCCTGGCTGCTGTGTCGAACTGGTGGTGGAAGACTTCCAAAGTTGACGCTCCGTCGTAATACGGAGTTTTGACGCGCGCCGGTGATGCATCGCGTCCCAGCGCGTCGGCCTTCAAATCCTTCCACCTTCTGCCGACGACGTCCTCCACCATGGCGTTCAGGGCCTTTCCTTCCAGCTCATTAACATGGCATGCCAGGTCTTCGAAGCGCTCGCGTAACTCTGTGACGTCCTGTTTTACGCCAGCCAACTGTTTTTCAAACTTTGAGGCGAGGGTCTCATTCGCCGCTTTCATTTCCGTGGTCAACTCGGACATCGCGGTCATTGTCGCGGCCAGGTTGTTGTTTGCCTTCTCAAACTTCTTTTCCATTTTCTCGGTCATGTTGTCCTTTGCCGTCTTCATTTCCTAGGTCAGTTCGGCCTTCGTTTCCATCATCTTCTACAAAATATTTTCCAATGCTGCTCCCATGGCCCTTGTCCCACATCCTGACACTAGTTGTGACTTTGTGCGTTCGTAGAATTAAGAGTCCAGTTGCGCAAACTAAAATGTTCTTTATTTTCACCAAATTACAGTTGATACACGTATCACACACAGTTACATAACACTCACACTTGCGTGACACTCACAGTTACGTAACTCTCACAATCACAGTTCTCACTGGCTACTCAGCGCCTTGCAGTACCACTGTTTCTCTCGATCCGTCTAAGAACTCCTCTGATACACGTACGCAATCATCTAGTCCGTTTACTAGCATTGCGCTCTTCACAGCTCCTTGCCAAGAACTGGCTGACTCGTTCGCTCGTCTTGCTGGCTGGCTGTATTTACCCAGAAGGTTTTTGCTGCGGGCCCACCCGTTAAGGGTTTTACCGCTGTTAAGGTATATTTGGGAAGTTGTCGGGTGACATGTAGGTTTTCAGGTTGGTATTATTGTGTAAGGTTATAGTGATTGTACCTTGGGATTCAAAGGACAGGATGCAAAGCCTAGCACCCTGGTGTTTTATATTTTTCTGATTTAAGATTGGTAAAATTTTGATGCCATACCGCTTAGGAGAATTATGTGGAGCTCAGCTTTAGCTGCTGTTAGGATTACCTCCTGGTTTATCTTGTGTGCCCGCAAGCCATACGAGCTACCCGATGTAAACTAGAGCGGCGTCTAGTGGGGTCAAAATCTCCGAATGATCTAACAAGGGGGCTTCTTTGGTTAGGTAAACTGGCGTATAATTGTGATGCTCGGTGCCTAATTTCATCCTCCACGTATGGAAGACCCGAGGCTTCATGAAGCAACCTGGCGGGAAAGTAGTGGCCCACAGAATTGATAGACTGTAGTCCTCTATTCTGTGCACGTTGAAGCCATGCCAACCAGCTATCTGCGGCCATACCCCAGATTTCGCAGGCATAAAGCATGACAGGAATTACCAGCGCTCGGAAAAGGTATAACCTCAGGCCAAGCAGCATCGAGCTCGTTCCCAGCATTGGATACCGGGAAGCAATTGCTCCCTGTACCCTTGCCGCTAGGTCCCTGATGTGCTGGCGAAAGGTTTTGCCCACTGCACCCCTTATATAGGCAAATCGCTGTATCTGGACGTTTCGCGGCTCAATGAATCATCATGGTTGTTCCAGAAGTCAGGAGGAGTGGAAAGGGTCCGTCCAGTGGCTTGTGGTCGTTGTACCCCACCCCCTCAGCGAGCGCCAACGAGTCACAAGGGTAGGCGTAGCCTAAATGCTTTCTGTCCCCCCACACTACCTGCTAGTTGTGCCTTCCGATGATATTGTGACAATATACTAGGAAGAGTTGCAGCATGTGACAAACAAAATCTGCTATAAGCATTCCACGGCAGTGTGTAAACAGTGTCTACAAGATAATTGTAAACTAAATAGTAATTGTGTGCTTGTGTTATATTTTGGGACTATTGCTAGATATGCATACGGTGATTATTGGAGCAATGTAAACATTTAATACGTTCTGTATCAGATATTGTTGTTTTCACTGTTATTAACTTGATTAATATGATTCAGGAATGTAAAGGAATACTTTAAACGGGTTTACCGTATAATTTAGACAACACATAGTAACATTTAATTTAATATCTAATTATCTTGAGACAGTTCATGAAACTCAATTTGAATGTAAGTAAACACTATAAAGAAATGAAGGAATATCCCTGAATATTATTATAACAATTATAACCAAATCATAAAGTAAATTTTATATGGGCTACATATATAGCCCACGTGACCACTCACTTCACAAAGCATCGCACGACTACTCGAGGGTTAATGATGCCTTGGTCCAATGTTGGATAAACAATTGTGGTGTTTGGAGGGAACCAAGGAATTCAGAAACTGGAAAGTTCTTGTGTGGGTGATGCGTTATATAAGCAAAAGATTTGGATATGGTGGTATTGTCTCCTGATTCTTTCATGATCTGTGATGTCTCCACGGCATTTTATTTTATCTCCAGTCAACAGGTGGGCTCCAAAGGACAATGCTTGGGAAGCATTCACTGTGGGCTTTTCCATTTAACATGATATAAAACCACCTTAGAAAATGGATGATCTTTCCCTGAAGAAGGTTCCTCCCAAATATTTCTCAGTTTTAAGCATAATGATTTATTTGGTAATGCATGGAGCAATGTTGCTTTTTCTGTTTTCATGTTCATGTCCTTTGATTACTGAAGGTAGTTTATGAATTCTATCAGTGATGGTTTCAGTGTTAATGTCAGTTGATTCACCACAAGGTTCACTGAATACTATCTGATACCTCTTGTGAAACTCTCCAACCATTAATTAGATGCTTATAGTATAGTCTTGCACCGTTTTCCAGCTAACATTCTAGCATACTCCTGTAAAATGTGCCCCAGTGTGCATTTATTATTTGCCCTTGAACTACCTTCCACCCCCACACAAACACTGTCCTAGTTTTCAGTTTTCCTAAGTGCTCTCTTTATTTTGCCATTAGCAGACCTTTCCTGTTTTCTTCTTTAGAATCTTTTAAAATTTTATTTTTCCTACACTAGACACCCTCATATTCTGGTTTACAGTTTATGATTTTTACCAGCAGAAGTTTTTTCCGCTCTTATATTAAAATCTAACACATTTCTTTTTTCTTATTGCTTTGAAAGCCATGGTGACTACAGCTGATTTAAACCACCTAGTCCACCTTTATAAGTGTACTGTTATGAGCATTGTATTCTGTCCTCGGTGACAAGTGATTAAAGGAGTTGGAAAGGAAACAAACAACAATAATAGACAATCTGCCATCCTTATCTTTAACTATGAAATGAATTTTTAATTCTATGCAGTATCTGGACCCTATTAAAGCAACCTCCTAATATGGTCAGGTAGCCAGACGTTCACCTGGTGCCTGAAAATGTTCAAATTTCTTCATTCTGGAGTTGAAAATTGTCCATTTAAATTTGTACTTTGATTTCCATTGTCCACATAAGACAGTCTTATTTAATAAAAGCAATTCACTATGTTTTTACCCCTAAAATCACGTTGCCAGAAATATTTCCATTTTAGGACAGAGTTCCTCTTAACAAGGGGCCTATTGATGTCAGGTTTTAGTGCATTTGTTTTGTTCATAAGGCAATTTTGCAATGTACCTATTAATTTACTTTTATCCAAATATGTTGTGTGCTTTGGTGTAACAGTGGTTGTTAATGAATCTAAGCATATTGTGACTTTGTGGGTTCGTGAAATGAAAAGTCCAATTTCACCACTCAAAAATGTTCTTTATTTCCACCGACTTACAGTTTAACACTTGCCAATTACACAGAATTACGTGCTGCACACAATTACAATTCACCAGTTCGTCCGTTACAATTTCACTTGGCCTCGCGATTACATAAACTCCGATGCACATACCAGTTACGTACAGTCTTCCGTTGCACAATCTTCTCGTACATCAACACGTCACTGACTAACTCTTACACCAAGAACTGCGACTGTCTCCTCACTCACTAACTGACCAACTCAACTCTGTCCGTCTGTAACCCTCTTTATATAGGAATATCGCCGGTTTCTAGTGACCAGGGGAATGTTCCAGATTCCGTAATTTCGAGAAACAGGTGTAGAGAAACAGACGACACAGTCATGTTTTTCCCCTGACCACAGCCTGTCACCACTATAGGACAAACGAGGCGAGGGCGTGGCTAACCGAACCTTCCCTGTCTCCCGCTCTCAGCTGCTTCACAGGGTGTTCCAGCGCTCGCGTTACAATATTGTCACCCAATTACCGGAAAGCCAGCCCAACGACAGCTGAGAAGGGACCAGAGGCATACGGGCCACACCCACTCATCTATCTCAGTCACTAACTGAGGGGTTGATAGGGAAGTGTCACTTGTCGCTGGCCGCCTCTTCCCCCTGCCGTCTGGAACCTTCGCGGTGATTCAAGGACACTAGAGGCTTCGAGAAAACGGCGATATTCCTATAAAAAGGGCTGCAGTGAGTGAATTGAGTCAGTTCTTGGCGAGCGGCGTAAGAGTGCGGTGCTAGTGTACGGATGAGAAGACTGTGTACGTGCATCGGAGGATTGTACGTAATTGCAAGAACAAAGTGGTATTGTAATGGACGAACTGGTGAATCGTAATTGTGTGCATTACGTAATTCTGTGTAATTGGCAAGTGTTTAACTGTAAGTCGGTGGAAATGAAAACATTTTTGAGTGGATGCAATCGGACTTTTAATTTCACGAACCTACATAGTCACACTGGTGTCAGGAAGCGGGACGACAACATCACCGAACATTACAACCATGGACGCGGCATTGGAAAAGATTTTGGAGAAGATGATGGAAATGAAGACGGCGAATGACAATATCACCGAGAAAATGGGCGCGAAGATGAACGAGCTAACAACAAAAACAGAAGCCGCAAATAACAACCTGACCACGGAACTAACAGCAGAGACGGAGGCGGTAAATAACAACCTGGCCGCAAAGCAGGAAGAAATGAAGACGGCTAACGATAACCTCACGGAGAAGATGGAAGAAATGAAGGTTGCAAACGAGGCCCTCGCCGCCAAATTTGAGGAACAGTTGGCCGGCGTGAGGGAGGACGTCACAAGGCTCGGCAAGCGGATCGGCCAGGTGGACGAACGCGTCGGAGACCTGGCAAACCGCGTTAATGTGCTGGAAGGAAAGGCCGACAGCAGCGTCATGTCCCTGAACGCCATGGTGGAGGACGTCGTCGGCAGGAAGTTGAAGGATTTGAAGGCCGACGCACCGTGACGCGACGCATCTGCGCGCGTAAAACCTCCGAAATGTGACGGCGCCTCAACGTTTGAAGTCTTCCGCCGCCAATTCGACGTAGTGACCAAGCACAACAAATTGTAACACAGTTAATAGCCTGCTTCTAGGGACGGGCCGCGGAAGTCCTAAACGCGGTGCAGACAACGGCGGCGCCCAAGGACATCTGGGAGGCCCTGGAGAATCGTTTCCGAAACCACCGCTTAGCCGCAGCATACCGCAGCCAGCTAAAGGCAAGGTCACAGCAGCCAGGGGAAACGCTGCACGAGTTCGACCTGGCAGTTGAACAACTGGCTTGCAAGGCCATAGTCGACCTTCTACCAGAGTTCGTATCCCGGAAAGCTGCCTACAAATTCGTGAACGTGGTACGAGACACGGAGATTCGTCAGTCCTAATGTTCGGCGATTATAAAACAATCCACCAGGCGCTAACGGCAGCATTAAGGATGGAGACGGCCAAGGTAACAGCTATACCGACGTCGAGAGCGAGGAGTGTCGGCTACACCGGAGGCAGGAGACCAGCTGAGGGACGCCGGCGAACACCTAGTGGCCTGTGTTGGGCGTGTGGACAGCCCGGACACCTGCAGAGAGACTGGCCACACCAGAAAGAGCACCCGGAAAACGAGTAAGTGCCGTCGTGGAGAGTGGTACGTCGGCGCCATCACCACCATCCCCTCGAGTGACACTGCGCGTCGTCAGCCGGCGTATGGACGTCAGCCTCATCGCGGACTGTTGGGTAAGAGGAAAGCCATGCCGCGTGCTGGTAGACACCGGGGCGGCCATGACCATCATCAGACCTGACATGGCGAAAGGTTTGCCGACAAGGAATCCGAGCCGACCATAAAAGCTCGTCGAGGCATCGGGCGACACCTTGCCGGTGGAGAAGGAGGCCCTGCTAAGGCTGACCTTGGGAAGGAGCACCGTACGTCTGTGGCTGTTCGTCGTGAAAGTGGCTGAGGAGGTGATACTGGGATTGGATGCCCTCAGGAGCCATGAGGCGACCGTCGACGTCGGCAGGTAGGTCCTGTGGCTCATCGGGGAAGAGGCTATACTACGTCAACCAGAAGAGCGCCTTGGAATTTGCAGGGTCGTCTTGAGCGAAGACGTGGATGTCCCCGCGAGGAGCGAGGTGTTGGTGACGGCGCGACTGGAAGGCCAGAAAACCAGGTACATGTTTCTGGACCAGAGGACGCCTGTACACGGACTATGTGTAGCCAGAGCATTGCTGCCGTGCCGAGAGGAGGTGCCAGTGAGACTGCTAAATCAAACGGACACCGATCACGACGTCCAGGCCGGGACGGAGTTGGGAATGTGCGAGCCCGTGGTGAGCGTAACAGCAATCGGCAAGACACAGGAGCCGGTGCCAACGCAACACCTGGGCCACCAGCTAGAAGCCCTACTGGAAAGGGCGGCCGACCACCTGACCGCAGAACAGCTGGAGAAAGTTCGACAACTGCTAAGACAGTATCAGCGCGACTTCAGCCAAGGTGAAAGTGACTACGGCCGCATCGACAAAGTGCTTCACCGCATCGACACCGGGGACGCCCGGGTATTCGGCAACCACATCGACGCGTTCCGCTGGCGAAGCAAGGGGCGGTACGAGACATGCTGGAGGACAGGAGATCCAGGGGAGTGATTGCAGTGTCTGACACCCCATGATGTTCCCCTATAGTCTTGGTGACAAAGAAGAATGGCGAGCTGCGCTTCTGTGTAGACTACAGAAAGTTGAACGCTGACACCCGGAAGAACTGTTTCCCCTTATCACGGATTGACGACACCCTGGACACGCTAGCTGTTGCACAGTGGTTCTCGACCCTGGACCAGAAGTCGGGCTACTGGCAGGTAGCTCTGGACCTAAGAGACAAGGAGAAGACCGCATTCTCGATGGACCAAGAGCTCTGGCTGTTCACAGTCATGCCCTTTGGCCTCTGCAACGAATCAGCTACGTTCCAACGCCTCATGGAGTCATTGATGAGAGGGCGGACTTACGATGCCTGCCTGCTATACCTAGACGACATCATCGTCGGGAAGGCTTTTGAAGATCACCTCGAGCATCTCAGTAAGGTACTACAGAAACTGCAGGCGACCAACTTGAAGGTGAACACGAAGAAGTCCAGCTCTTCCGCAAGGAAGTGAACTACTTAGGCCACATAGTCTCAGCAACCGGAGTGGCCACAGACCCGGAGAAGACACAGACTGTGAGAGATTTGCCTCGTCCAAAGGATAAGAAAGAGTTGCGCAGTTTCCTGGGGCTGTGCAGTTATTACAACCAGTTCATATAGGGGTTCTCCAACATCGCAAACCCCTCACCCGCCTGAAAGAGGAACACCGGCCTCATGCGTGAACAGAGAACCCCGAAAACGCTTTCCAGCACCTAAAGGAGACCCTGTGCAGTGCTCCAATTTTGGGTTTCCCACAACCAGGTGGCGCCTTCATTGTGGACACCGATGCCAGCGATCATTGTATTGGAGGTGTCCTATCGCAGATGTAGGACGGCCGTGAGCGGGTGATAGCCTACTACAGCAAGACGCTATCTAAGGCAGAGAAGAACTACTGCGGCACCCGACGAAAATTATTGGCGGTAGTAAAGACCTTGGAGCACTTCCACAAGTACCTGTACGGTCAACCATTCCACCTGAGGACTGACCATTCCGCTCTAACCTGGCTATTGAGCTTTAAGAACCTGGAAGGCCAGACAGCACGTTGAGTCCAGAGGCTGCAGGAGTACGACTTCACCCCGGAACATCGTAGAGGGAAGAGCCACGGTAACGCAGACGCCATGTCCCGAAGATCCTCTCCAGAAGAGTGCGGCCAGTGCACAAGAGTGGAAGAGAATGAGCGTGCCGCAGCGGTGCGAGTAGTTGTGGCAGTGCCTGCGGACGGCTGGGAAGGCGCAGGCCTGAGGAGGGAGCAGCTGGCGGACGCAGAATTAGGGCCACTCTTGAGGGAAGTGGAGGCAGGGACGAGACCAACCTGGGAGGACATTCAACCGAGGAGCGCCACCTACAAGTGGTACTGGTCCCAATGGGACTCGTTGAAGACCAGAGTGGGCGTGCTCCTCCGGGTATGGTAATCACCCGATGGGAAGAGGCAGAGAGAACATTTCGTACTTCCCCGGAGTAAGGTCCCGGAAGTCTTGGTAGAGGTGCACGCCAGTACTTCAGGAGGACACCTGGGAGCGAACCGAACGATTGACAAACTGCGGCAGCTCTACTACTGGCTGAGACTCCGAGCAGATGCTGAGAGATGGTGCCGTCAGTGTCACGTGTGCGCGGCGAGTTGCGGCCCCCAGACTAGGAGCCGGGGTCGCATGCAGCAGTACAACGTCGGAGCGCCACTCGAACGGATCGCCGTTGACATTGCTGGAACATTCCCAGTTTCCGACCCAGATAAGAGGTACCTAATGGTGGTCGTGGACTACTTCACCAAGTGGCCGGAGGCGTATGCCATCCCAAACCAAGAGGCAAAGACAATCACAGATTGCCTCGTGGGGCAACTGTTCTGTCGATTTGGGGTGCCGTTGGAGCTACACAGTGACCAGGGTACCAACTTTGAGTCCCAACTAATGAAGGCGGCGCTACAAAGGCTTGGGTTGAACAAGACCCCTAGGACGCCTCTACATCCCCAGTCGGATGGCATGGTCGAAAGGTATATCAAGACCTTAGAGGAACACCTGAGGAAGGTCGTGGCCAGCCATCAGCGAGACTGGGACGTCAAGGTGCCACTGTTCTTGCTGGCCTACCGCTCGTCTACACACGACAAAACTGGAATGACGCCAGCCAGCTTAATGTTTGGCCGAGAGTTACGCCTCTTTGTTACCTGGCTTTTGGAAGCCCTCCGGAGGCGAAGCCTGCCGGTGACCGAGTATGTGGAGATCCTGGTGGACCACCTCCACGACATGCACGAGATGGCTCGCCAGAACAACCAGAAGGCGAGCGACCGCATGAAGACCAGGTATGACAGGCGAGCCAACAGCCAAGGGTTCCAGCAAGGTGACCTGGTCTGGTTGTACCGTCCTAAGCGGAACAAGGGACGCTACCCGAATTTTCAGCAGCCATGGCAAGGGCCGTACCGGGTGGTGAAGAGGATAAATTACGTGGTCTACCGCAACCAGAAGGTGCCCCAGGAAAGATGTTTGTGGTACACCTGGATCGCCTAGCCCGCTACGATGGTGCTCTTCGGGACGACCAGGTTTGAGGAGGGAGCAGTGTCACCCTCTTATCGGCAAGCCAGCCCATCGACAGCTGAGAAGGGGCCAGAGGCATACGGGCCACACCCACTCATCTATCTCAGTCACTAACTGAGTGGTTGATTAGGGAAGTGTCACTTGTCGCTGGCCGCCTCTTCCTCCCACTGCCGTCAGGAACCTTCGCGGTGATTCACGGACACTAGAGGCTTCGAGAAAACGGCGATATTCCTATAAATAGGGCTGCAGTGAGTGAATTGAATCCGTTCTTGGCTAGCAGCGTAAGACTGCAGTGCTAGTGTACGGACGAGAAGACTGTGTACGTGCATCGGAGGATTGTACGTAATTGCGAGCGCAAAGTGGAATTGTAACGGACGAACTGGTGAATCGTAATTGTGTGCATTACGTAATTCTGTGTAATTGGCAAGTGTTTAACTGTAAATCGGTGGAAATAAAGAACATTTTTGAGTGGTGCAATCGGACATTTAATTTCACGAACCCACAAAGTCACAATATACATGTTAATAATCAATCAGCTCTCATAGGTGATGTAGAGGTAGTATGTTTGCCTCACTCTCTAGTCCCAAGCTTGAATCTGGATGAGTTACCTGGATAAGGCGTAGGTAATACAGGGTTTTCTCTTCTTCTGAAAGATGAATGTTGGGTACACCTAAGTTCTATGAACCCTGGGCTCATTTGAACATCATTTCTCGGTGTTCATTGTCCTGTGTGATGTACATTGTAGGATACTACATTAATAAAAATATAATAATCAATCATATGTGTCATTTCCGAATTCCAACGGAATGCAATGCACACAAGCAAAGTCCCGCTGTCCAGCTGGACCTGTCTACCCCTCCAGCTGTGATGAAGTCCCAGATCTGCAGCTCCTGCAGGGTACCACAGCAGATATGGAAGCAACTATACTAATATGTTGCCACAAATAAGGTCTTACTGAATAAAGGAAAGATTCCATTAATCATCTTGATTAAGAAAGCTTGTCTTTTTTTATCTTTTGGATAATGATCTTCCAAGCTTATTTTTCGCCTCAAAGTTTTACATGTGAGTGCTTCACAGACCCTTCCGTGATATTAATTTCTTTTCTCCGCTTTGATTTCTCCTTTATTTTCTCCCTCTTTCCTTCAGGCTTCACATTAGTATTCTGTTTTGTTGAATCTAGACCCTTTACTGTACATGTATTTGCTCTAATGACAATCTGTCTCTGTTCCAGGATTTTGGCTTGGATTCGTTAGAGAAGGAACAACGAGATATGTTTAAAAGAAGAAGCTGCAGATGAAGCTAAATTTCCCAATTCATCTTCGAATGTGTTCAGACTATCCAGTGACAGTTTGTAGTAATGTGCAGTTTGTCCTTTCTCAACTTTTCTGTACTGATTAAAGGATGTTTGAAGGACGCAAAACTGCAATCAGGAAATGGTGTGAAATGTGTACTGCTATAACCGTTTATAGGTTTTGCAGACATTTCAAATTTTATTGGAATTCATGTAATTTGTGCAATAATTAACTATACAGGTTCAAAGCCTCCTGATCTGAAACACTGGAGGATCCCCTGGTGGTTAACGGAAAGCTTTACTGCATCTTATATAATGTTGACTCCAGATTTGATTAAATTCCATTGCTATTTTGTTAGATTGTATACTAAATGCTGTCTTATAGTTGAAGCATTCATAATTATTCTTAAAATATCACTTCATTGAAAGTTTTAAAACACATTAATCTGTTTCATAAATGATAATGAAGTCTATACTTATAAAGATAACGAACAAATGTAGCTTTAAAATGAAATTAAAAATCAAAATGATTTTGGATTATGTTATAACCATTTCTTGTTGTTTACATACTACTTATGTACAGTAGATAAAAGAGGTATTGCATTCCATCTAAAACTTGATAAAAATATTTCACCAGAAATGTTTAGCGGTATCATGTCTGTTTACCAATCCCCTAATAACAAGGTAAATATATTTCTTGTTTTCTCTGACATTTCACTCCTTAAACATAATTGATGTACCAGCACCGACAGCCCTCATCATAGTCATCTTGCTCAGGTGATGACCTGTAATCTCAGGGCTTTGATGAGTTTGGTTGCATCTTAGAAAGGAAGGGACGTTTTATTTGCTAGACTGGATGGGAATGGAGTAAATGTGAATATGAAAGTGAGTCACTACACCAATATACCCAAATAAAGTACCAGCGTTCCTATTTTCATGAATCCCTTACTCTGAAGCCAGATTACACTAGAAACATAAATAAGATGATGTATATTGTTGGAATCTACTGAAATAAAACTCTTGAATGGAATACAATACTTCCCCACTTTCTGTATATAGTAGACTGAGTAAAATTAATTTGGATCACAACTATTTAAATGTTATAATTTTAAGATCTGTAAGTGTTTGTTAAACAGCATATTTCAAAAAGGAAATGTCTGGTATTTGAATTGACTATTTGGTAAGAATGGGATACAAAACATTCAAGAAAAGCCTCCTCCCCATACCATGAAATCTTTAAAAATTTAGATTATTATAAAAACAGCTCAGGTTATTCTGATTAAAATACTATGTTTTTAAGATATTTTCACGACAAATGAATCATATATCTTATATAATCTGGGAATACCTTCTGATGGAGCTTTGTATAATTTTGTTTGGGTAGTGTATTGTGTCAATGCAAGAGTAGTTCTAGTAGGCCAGTAACTGTGTCCACAAATTAAAATCACAGATGTATCCTCTATCAGGTTTTGCAGTATATCGAGATTTAACTTTATTGGAACACCACAGTGAAGCGAAATAATTATTAATTTATAGATTAGTCGTATTTATTACACATCTGCTTCTTTTTCGTACCTATTTTGAGGACATGTTTCGCAAATCATCGTTTGTATCTTCGGCTCTTATGCGACTAAAGCTTGATCCAGTGGTGTGGGTTATTCACAGCAGATGTGTATTAAATACGACTCATCTATAAATTAATAAGGTGTTGCAGTCTTCAAAGCGCAGTCTTAGGCAAACATCCCTAAAAGCAAACATCAGCAATACTTCACTTCGTTGATTGTTTAAAGACATTGGTGGATTTCCGTACCAAATACAGGTTGGGCAATGACTGACAGAGCACGATAAGCATATCAGGGTAGAATATTGCAGATGATTTTTGGCCATGGTGTACGAGGATCGAGATTTCTTGTTCAACATGTGGTTCTCTGACGAAAGTCACATTCACTTGGATAGTTCTATCAATTGCCAATCAAACTCACTTTGTTGGTTTCGAGAAGCCAGGCTATAGTCCAGAAACTGCTACATAGTGTGCATGTGATGATTTGGTGTGCAGTATCAAGAAATGGTGTGCTAGATCTGTATTTCATAGAGAATGATAATGTTGCACCTCCTATTGTTAACCAGGAACGCTAGAGGAACAAAGAGATCACGCCATTTATTCTGGATCTAAGAAGGTTTTGTTATGCCAGGACATGCAGATAAATAGACAGTGGTTCCAACAAGTCAGGGCGAGCTTCCACACAGCTCGACAGTATATGGCCATGCTGGGAGAAACATTTCCAGAACCAGTAATTTCCCAAGGGGTTGAGTTCCCCTAACCATCACATTACCTCAATCTCACATCACCTTTTGCTTTCATGTGGGGAATGTTACAGGAGAAAGTTTTCAATTGTCCAGATCCACCATTGCATTGCGTCAGGAGATCGTCTTGTTCTTCGGGACTCTGAAGCAACCTGCGTTCTGAAATATGTTGGGAAAACTTGGTGATCGTTATGAAGACTGCTTACAGTGCAATGGAGCACATTTTGAACTTTTACACTATCATCTCAATATGTAAGGTAGTGACAAAACAATTAATATAATTTCCAGTACTGTATATTTTGGCACTACTGTATATAATGATAATCTTTATAATCAGCATCTGTAACAGTTGTATCTTTTCACTGTCCAGTTCCACCTGGTTTTTTACTTTATCTAAAACCTGGCCCAATTTCTTACTCCCTTTACATATTTCACATTTTCTGTTAACGTTAAGACATTGGTCAGATAGAAATACTTTTCTCCTAATGTCTACTCCTTTACATTAAAATATAATGGCTCATTATCCTCATTACCTCATAAGTGACAGTGATGCGGGGGTATACCATATTGTTCGTGTCGTGCTTAATTTAATGCAGAGGACCACCTTGATTTTAGCAGTAACCAAGGAAACTGATTTTGTGGACTGTACTCGATAGAGCTGTATTCATATCACTAGATAAATTTATTGCACACGCTACATTTCTTATGTGAATAATCATGAAGAAGACAACAATACATTTAATATTTGAGATAAACTAAAGCGGTTCATTCGTTGCAACAACAAGCTGCCAGCAGCCACACAACGAAGCACATCACATGTCTCAACATGTCTGTAACTCTAAAGGAAGAAGATGCCTCTTTTTTGCGCGCTGGCGAGTCACATGATTGGCTGGCCGCATAACCGGCGCCAAGTGAAATATTCATGCGCCCGCCGGAACAAATGACGATAATAGCGCAAACATACTGGGTCCCAAAAAACTGAACAGTTTTTAAATTTAACATAAACACACTTTGAAAAGTATCACTGTTGTTCTTGAACTGGCAGAGGACACAGTTTCACAATGGGACGCCTATATTCACCCTTAGAAGTTCGCACTTTAGCTACCCGCACTAAACCATCACCACCAGGATGAGTCTCAGTGATGATTCCAAGTTCCCAATGCAGAGGAGATGAATTGTCTTCCATTAGCAGGACCATGGCGTCTGCCTTAAGATTTTCACTGGAGTTGGACCACTTTTGCCTCTGCTGGAGTGAATGTAGATAGTCGGTTGACCACCGTTGCCACAGATGCTGTAGATGACCTTGGAGCTGTTGTCATTTCTGTAACTGATTCAGATTGTCAGAACAAGGTGATGGTATGGAAGTCAATGGTTCTCCGATGAGGAAATGACCTGGAGAAAGGTAGGAAGTATCAAAAGGACCATCAGTAAGGCGTAGCAATGGACGGGAGTTCAAGCAAGCCTCAATTTGAATTAGTAATGTGGTTAATTGTTCATAGGTCAGTACTTGTGTACCCATTACTCTACGAAGATGATATTTCATAGATTTCACTGTAGCCTCATGTAATCCTCCAAAGTGGGGTGAGCTGGGTGGTATAAAATGCCATGTGCATTCGTTAGATGAAGCGTAGTCTTGTACAATCTCTTGGTGCTTGCGATATTGCAAAAGTAGTCTAAGTTCTCTAAGTTTGTTGTTAGCAGCTACAAAATTTGTGCCATTGTCACTTAGGATCTCTTTACACAATCCTCGTCTAGCTGTAAACCTTCGTAGGGCAGCAACAAAAGCATCAGAAGTCATGTCTGAAACCAACACAATGTGAATTGCCTTTGTGGATAAACATACAAAGATAGCTATGTAGGCCTTCACCTGACTCCTGCTGCGAGGCGAGCCATAACGTAGGAAGAATGGACAAGCGTAATCAACAGCAACTCGTAGGAAAGGTCTCGCTGGAGTCACTCTGTAGGTAGGTAGATTGCCCATTAATTGTTAAGCTCCCTTGGCCTTGAGTTTGAAGCACGGCAGGCACTTGTGTGGGACTGACTTATGAGCTTCTCCTATTCTCGGTATCCAATACCGTTGTCGAAGAGAAGAGGTAAATAGCTGATTGGAAGCATGCAAAAGTTTAACATGTTCACTTTCAATAATTAGCTTGATAAGATGATGCTTAGGAGGTAAGATGAGCTGATGTCTTGACTGGAAGGAAATTTCAGCCTTGTTAATACTTCCCCCTACTCGGAGTAAACCTTCATTGTCGACAAATGGATACAAAGATTTCAATGAGCTTTTAGTAGGAACGTGCCCTTTATCATTACGTTCTGTTAACTTTGTGATATAAGCTGATTGTTGAGTAAGTTTAATGCAGCAGTGCAATGACTGTTGAAGCTCAAGTGCTGAGCGAGGACCTTGCGTCTCGTGTTGCTGTTTCTACAGTTGAATGCAAATCTCAGCATGTATGCTGTCACTCTCTGCAGGCGCAACAATTTTGAAAAACGAGAAATGATATCATCACTTTCTGTATTGACCATGAAGCATGCAGTAGTGCGTTGCTCAGTAGCATCTTGAATATCTAATCGTTTGGGTTGTTCTGGCCAAGATGCAAAGGGCTGTGAGATCCAATCAAGACCTTTCTACCACAAGTCATTTGAGGCAAGAGGTTCAGTCGAATCTCCTCTCGAAATGCGATCTGCTGGATTATTATGAGTAGCTACATATCGCCAAGCAGCAGTTTCTAATAACTCTTGTATTTGTGAAACTCTGTTGGCTACAAAAGTATTCCATTTGTGTGGGTTGGATTTAATCCATGCTAGAACAATCATAGAGTCCGTCCATAGATAGTTCTGTGAAGTCTGCAGCTTAAGGTTAGCTACAACCTTGTAAAGTGCCCGCCTCGGTAGCGTAGATGGTAGCATGTCTGCCTCACGTTAAAGAGGTCCCGAGTTCGAATCTCGGTCAGGGTGAGTTACCTAGATAAGGTTTTTTCCGGGGTTTTCCCTTATCCTTCAAGACCAATGTCGGGTAACTCTAAGCTCCATGGACCCTGGACTCATTTGAGCCTCATTTCACACAATTCATTCACCGTCCAATATAACTTAACGTTGGGACGGACGTAAATTAAAAAAAAAACCTTTTAAAGTTTAGCGAGTAGTAAAGCACCACAAAGTTCGAGCCGAGGAATGATTTGTTTCTTTGATGGTGCAACCCTGGATTTGGAGCAAAGAAGTCTGGTTTTCACCTCATTGCAGCTGTTCATAGAACGAAGATAAATACAGGCACCTTAAGCCTTTTCTGAGGCATCGCAAAACCCATGTATTTGTATGACCCTTATTGTACCTGTGATTAGGACGTGTCTTGGAATACGTATAGCATGAATGACGGACAATGTCTCGCAGAAATTTAGCCATTGTTGGATGAGGTGAGATGGTATCAATTCATCCCAACCGAGTTTTTCCAACCAAAGGGATTGTAGAAACATCTTGGCATTTATGACAATAGGACTCACTAGGCCTAAAGGATCAAAAAGAGATGATATGACAGAAAGTATGCTTCGTTTGGTGTAGCTAGAATTTAGATTATCCTGAAGAGATGGATTGGCATGTATCTGGAATTGATCTGTTCCAGGATGCCAGAGGAGACCAAAAGCATGCGCATTTTCACTGCTATCCAATGAAAGTGGAAGTTGTGTCCCTCTGTGTTTCGGTGGAATGGATTTTAAAATATTTTTATGATTAGAACACCATTTCCTAAGTGGGAATTCGGCACTGTCTAACATCTGAAGTAGCTGCCTCTGAATATTTAAAGCTTGCTGTGGATCATTATGACCACATAAACAATCATCTACGTAGAAGGATTCACGGATAGCTTGAGAAGCTAGTGGATATTTAGCTTCTTCCTCTGAAGCTAGTTGATGCAAAGTCCTTATGGCCAAAAAGGATGCAGGTTTGGTACCATATGTGACTGTAGTAAGAGCGTAGTCCTTAATAGGTTCATCTTTGCTTTGTCGTCATACTATTTTTGGAGATCTTGATCATCAGGATGTATTTTCACTCACCTGTACATCTTAGAAATGTCAGCTGAGAATGCATAGCGATAAGTTCTGAACCGTAAAATTATGGAGGTAAGGCCATCCTGAATAGTAGTACCCAACTTCAGCAGATCATTCAAGGATAGTCCTGAAGATGACTGTGCAGATGCGTCAAATACAACTCTGGTGCGAGTAGTAGTAGACAAAGGTTTGAAAACTGCATGATGCGGAAGATAGTAACAAGGTTCGCCTTCTTTTGGAGGTGACACTTGCTTCATGTGCCCTATGGATTTATATTCAGAGAGAAATTGAGTGTAATCTTCTTTAAGTGTGATGTCGTTTGGAAGACGTCGTTCTAAGTGCTTAAAGTGACTGATGGCTTGCTGTCTAGTTTCACCTAAGCGATTTTTGTCCTCCTTGACGGCTAGACGAACTGTAAAGCTACCATCGGCATTACGAGTGGTTTATTTACATAGTATTCTTCACACTCCTCTTCCCCCTTAGTAAGAACATGCGGAGGAAATTCTTCCAAATCCCAGAAACGTCTTAACTGTGTGCCAAGGTTATCAGTGCTGATGAAGAAATTATGCTGAGGCGAAGACTTAGCCTTGTACTTGTATGATGACCTTGGAATCGGGCCTGATATTATCCAACCGAGGGCTGTGCTGGCTAGTATAGGATGTCCTTGTTTCTTTAAGGTTTTCCCATGCAATAACTCGAAGAACAAGGAACTTCCGATTAGGATTTCAACTTCATCAGGAATGTTGAACCTAGGATCTGCTAATGGAATGCTAGAAGGAATATTCCAGTTGCACAAATTGATATGTGTGGAAGGTAGTTTTCCTGTTATACGAGGAAGTACTAGACATTCAATTTTAGTCTTTCTGAAATCTATGGTACATGATTTATTGACCTGAACATGGTGAGTGGCGGTAGAAATGGTGCCATTTATACCATTGATAGGGGTATCAGCTGTCACCTTGTTAAGCTGTAAGCGCTTCGCAAGATCTGCAGTTATGAAATTGGATTGACTGTGCTCTACATTGTATGAGATTGCCATATCTGTCTTCCACTTGCACTAGTGCGGTGGCAAGCAAAACCTGCTGTGTGGATTTTGATTTAAAAGAACAGTAGCTAGATGGCGCGTCAATCGTTCTAGTGGAATCATTTAAAGGACTAGATGGAGTTGCACGTGAAGTATTTTCTCTGTTACTATCATGAAGCAACTTGCTGTGAGTGGATGAGCCACAATTGCAGTATGAGGTACGACTACATTTACTTGTTATGTGATTAGGAGCAAAGCAATTCGCACAAAGGCGCTTGGATTTAATGAAAGTCCAACGCTTATGCACATTAAGGTTCTTGAAGTTATCACAATTATGTAGCATGTGATTGCACTGACAAAATGGACATACACGATCACTCGTGGATAAGTAAGAGTGTTTACTCTCTCTGCTGTTGGGCTTAGCAGAGTGTAAATCAGTCTTAGGTTTAACTACCGTCTTGTTACATGCAGTGTTAGCAAGCAATTCAAAAGAGTGTGCTCTTGCTTCTAAAAATTGCATAGGATCCTCCAAAGATGGAAGTTTTGAGAATTTATTTTACTCTCCCATTCTTTGCGTGTGGAGTCAGACAAATATTCTAGGAAAAGTTGCATTAAACTTATTTCATGCAAAGGCACTTCAAGCTTTAATGCTTCAATGGCATTCAAGTTATTTTGAAAATGGTTGAGCAAGGTACGTAGTTCATTTACTGCTTTCTTATGCATTACTGGTAGTGCTAATAAATCTTTTATATGAGGTGTAGCTATTAGTCTTGTATTGTTATAGCGTGAGCATATGAGTTTCCATGCTACATCACAATTTTCACTAGTGACAAGTATGTTCTGTTTTGGTGAATGAGGTTGTCCCTTGAGAGAGGAAAGTAAGTAATGATATTTCTGAATAGCATTCAAAGCTTGGTTGTTTACCACTAAGCTTGTAAATGTGTCGTAGAAATGTTTGAAATGAGTGACATCACCCTAAAATTTAGGTAATTGTATCACAGGCAGTTTGATAGCTTTAGCTGCTTTTGACGATTGCGACTGCACTGTGTGCTACGAATGTCCAGAACAATTTTCTTGCTCTTCATGATCCTGTATGAATTCAGCTAGCCTAGCCTTCAGTTCGATGTAACTGTTTCTTGTTTCCTCCTTGTGTTCTGCATGCTTATCTAATTCAGTTTCCGCTTCCACAAGAGATTCAATTTGGGTCTGAATAGCTTCATATTTGTCCCAAATTTCAGTTAAGTTATCGAAATTAGCTCTCAATATGAAAATGTTGACCTGTTCTGGTAATTTATCAAGAAATTTTCGAACAAAGGTAAATTCTCCTTCCTTTGACAAGAGCAAATCCTGCTCCATATTGAATGGTTATGAGACTTGCTTAAAGGAGAGAAAGAAAAGGAATGTTCTGACCTGAAATGTGTTGTGATGCAGGCTTCTGCGTCGTTGCGAATGAAATGCTGATCATCTGCTGCGTAGATCCCAATACCTGACGTCCTGGGGCCCACTGATGTACAACCATGCAGAAGAAATTGTTGCGTTGCACAATAAGTATCCGCCCGTGAAGGACCAATGTTCTTGTTGTGCTTAATGTAATGCGCAGGACAACCTTGATTTTAGGAGTAACCAAGGAAACTGATTTTGTGGACTGTACTCGATAGAGCTGTATTCATATCACTAGATAAATTTATTGCACACGCTACATTTCTTATGTGAATAATCATGAAGAAGACAACAATACATTTAATATTTGAGATAAACTAAAGCGGTTCATTCGTTGCAACAACAAGCTGCCAGCAGCCACACAACGAAGCACATCACATGTCTCAACATATCTGTAACTCTAAAGGAAGAAGATGCCTCTTTTTTGCGCGCTGGCGAGTCACATGATTGGCTGGCCGCATAACCGGCGCCAAGTGAAATATTCATGCACCCGCCGGAACAAATGACGATAATGGCGCAAACACTTATGCTTAAAGACGCATGTCGGGTAGCTCTAAGCTATATGGACCCTGGACACACTTGAGCATCATTTCACTAATTTCATTGACCGTATGATATGACTTAACGTTGGACGACGTAAATTACAAAACAAAAGGAATAGTCCACTGTGCAAGAAAATTATTGCTAGAAAATTCCAAGACATACAGAGTACTAAGGGAAATGTCTGTGCTTGTTATTCAAAACAATGTAATATTTGGTGGTTTTGTGCACCAATATAGATACTCCTTCCATAATTAATGTCGTTTCGCATAATTATGTGAAAAATAAAACATGAAACGCTCACCCTAGTGAGGTTTCGGTTCTTTATCTGCAGCTTCTGTAAGACTTCCCAAATGCCTTAATGTGAATATGTATGGTATCTTTTGATGAACCAAATTCTTCTGAAAGACTAAGGCTACTTTTTGAGGATTTAATTGCAAAACTAGACGGTATCCCCAATATTCCAAACGTGGTAAATCTTTATTATTTTCGTCTCTATTGCTGAAACGTTGGAACCATCATAGTGCCAAACGCTCACTAACGACACCTTCTCCTTCTACTTCATATGTCCTTGAGCTGCGGCAGTGACTGTTGTTTCCAGTAGTGTTTAAGTTTAAACTTTGTTATCTCCATTTTGTGATGGTTTATTCACAACTGAAGACTGATATTATTGATGGGCGAATTCGACTACAACATTAGATTCTTCCGATTCTTGATAGTTCTCGATATATTCCCGAAATCTGAATGTGTATTCGAATACACAAGCAAAGGTCTCGTTTGCGTTTGTCTTGAGTGCTGTTCTCGAACATTTTTTGCCCGAAGTTCTCGATAGGTGCTGGTGTATTGAGGTGGAATTTGAATCCACATCGCGGTATATTTTCACAGATTCTGATTGGTGCCCACAGAATCACATCTTAAAGGCTAGGCAGCGAAGGAGCGAGAAGTAAACTGGTGGAGACATAAACATTCTAATAGATCGGGCAAGACATGTTAACGGTATAGTTAAAATATACTGCTTAGGGGTACCTGCTTATCGGACTGCCCTCAAGTATTTCAATTCGTGAACATATATTTAAATTACTATATCGTGGGAGAAATAAATGTGCATTACGAAATATGTAACTATAACGAATAACTGTTATAAATTCCCAACCAAACTCCAATTTACAATGTAGACATATCATTGATTTCCAAGTACACGATATCATATAAATTATAGCGTAATTATATGTAAAATCCTATTAATTTGAGTTAGACAGTGAAAATAATGCATTATTATGCT
>CM060950.1:215379541-215429541 GCA_030765055.1 Mantis religiosa
TTCGCGGGGCAGTTAAAACCATGCAGAAAACAAAGAGTAAAAATTGTGATATATTTGTCAGATAATCATCATACGCAGAGAAAAATAAACAAACGCACTGAAGTGAATACATACTAACATAAAATTAAGAAAATATTTGTACTTCTATCCCAACCGGCATAAAATTTTAATAAAAATATCTTAGGCATACGGTATTTTAATCAAAAGTCTTAGTCTATTTTTATGAAATTAACATTTTAAAAGAATTCCATCTACACGGTGTTCATTTTTATCTGTAGTTTTACCGCGCAAAATTTGACATCATCAATAGCATCGCTGATGGAGCGAGTTTATATACGACTCCCCTAGCGGCTTGCGATAGTTTTAGATGTGATGACAGCAGCTTTGAGGTCTCCCGCTACCGGTAGGTAAATATACTGGTTTAAAAAAAAACTATATATTGCAATCCAATTTACTGTAAAGCTAATTATGCAGCCATAAATGTATACCATGAAGAACATACCAAACGATAAGTCAATGAATACTTATTTCACAATGAACATTTGTTTTTCTATTATAGTAGCCATATATGCATATTGTAAACGTGTCACTTAAAATAGAAATGTTTAATTTGATCACATTTCTTTTCTATCACCCACAGTTTCTTCAATGTAATTTCATTGCAAACCAGAGAACATTTTCTATGAATGAAAAATATATTACAATATGTACAAATGTGTTATCGAAATCTAAACAGGAAAATATCTCTAGTACATAGTCATATGTGTCCATTTTCTTATATTTAATTTCTCTGTTCCCCTTAAACACCGTCTGCATTGTGAGAAGTTATGCTTGAATCCTTTCTGTCATAACATTATTTATTGTTTCCATATAGCAACCAGCCACTTTATATCGTCCAGTGTCTCTCTTTTTGCGAGTAACTGATCATGTATCTTGGAAATTTTTGAAGTACCTATTGGTCTTATAAGATATGAGGATACTAACATTAATAGACATTTTAATTAAGCGTGAGAATGACAACAAATTTAAATCTTTTACTGATAAAACATAAGACTTTTATGTTGCAAAGAAAAGTATGTCAATTTGACGTTACCTTGGCACTTTTGAAATTACCTTCCGAGGGACTTGTCTGAATGCTGGATAGCGTTGCATAAACTCCTCTATTAAGCGGTTTAAACTATATTTATATATCGCACCAATTTAGATGCTGGTACGAAAGTAGCATTCAACCATGAAGACGCGGTGGTCTGTGTTCATATCCAGGAGAAGCTGGTTTTATTAGTTATCAGGGCAACCACACTGAGAGCGCTGTAATTTGCTTACCGTTCCACAAAAATTACCGCTTCTTCTCCGTAGAGGGCACTATGATTTCAAGATAGATTCACCAGTCAGCTATGACGTCATTCTTGCTCAATCGGAGGGCGGGAACTAACGAATAAAAATGAACATCATGTATAATTTGTGTATGAAGTGGAGGACTTTCTTAAATCCTAATTCCTCTGCCTTGGAAGTTGCTGAACTTAAATATTAAGTTTGGTTTTTAGAAAACTCTCGCTTTTGAGGTAAGCTGTTCACGAACACATCTGCGCGCACCAGTTTGGTTGGCTTGGTGGGTTGGGTGCTTGTCTACTGATCCCAAGGTTATGGGTTCAAAGCTAGCCAAAACTGATGATTCCTAAGTGTGCGTAAAACGAGAATCCCATTTGAGTTTGTTTATTATATAAAAGAGTTCCTGTCAAATTAAATCCCGTCATACCGGCTATATTGTTATTTGCATTTCTTTCTGATTTCTTTTCTTTTTCCTTCTTATCTTTTAATTTTGTGTAACGGCGAGAGGTTTTATGGCAGGGGACTTCAGACCTAAAATTCCCACACAATTTCTAAAACAAATACCTTTGTTATTCTGCATTACCATGGTCCTCTTTATCGACTAATATTTTGTAGATCATTTTACTATTTGTATGTTAATATTATAAAGAGAACATGAAAATCTCTCCAATCCAGCGTATTTCACTTCTCGTTTAGGTTAACTGTCCGCATCGCGTATGTGCAGTAGGGGAAACAAAGTCATGTTTGTTGTGCGTACGCCATTATCTGGGTTCCAGGCTTTACAAGCGACGTATTACTTGGTAGAGCGTTGAGGCGTATTGACCTTCATGTGACCAGCACTGCTATCGTCCCTTATCAGGTCTTTTCTGGTCTATTAGACGAGTAAAATATTAGTAAGTTGACGTACAGTAAGCTACGAAACACAAATAGAGTGACTGGAATCTGCGTGTGTCTATATGATATGATTTCTCGCGCCTACCGATGTATGACACATTGCTGTCCAGAAGACATGTTTATATCTGAACAGACTATACATACACTGGACTCACCGTGTTTGAGCGATAAGCTGAGATAAACATATCTGTGTTGCGAATTTTTGTCGATACGCTTTCTCGCTTTTCCGTGTACTATTTGTGTTTGTGTGTGTGCTTCATCATTGAGAAGCTAAATAATTTCTCACAGAAATGGTCTCTGAAACACCTAGCTCATTATTTAAATTACTAAAGGATTAAAATGATCTACAGAGCCCTTGTACCTGATTACGAAAACACTGGTGTTATACACTAACATACTTATGAAGAAGGCTTTGATTTTTGTTATTTTAGTTTAGGAAGCAATAGAATAGGAAATATTTGTTGATACTCCACAAAAATTGTATGAAAAAATGGCAGATATTCATATGGAAAAACTGAATATAAATGGTCATGATTCAGCAACTAACACAAAATAGAGAGTCGCATTTGTTTATAACAGATACACATAAGATACAAAACATACCAGTACTAACATAGTTCAGTAACCCTCAAGTAAGAAAGAATTGCTCTCATAGTTCTGCGCTTTACAATAAAAGCTCTTTGCCCGTCTCCGTAGCGTAGATGGTAGCATGTCTGCCTCACGTTCAAGAGGTCTCGAGTCCGAATCGCGGTCAGGGTGAGTTATCTGGATAAGGTTTTTTATGAGGTTTTCCCACACCCTTAAAGACGAATGTTGGGTATAGACCCTGGGCTCATTTGAGCTTCAGATCACCCATTTCATTCATTGTCCGATATAACTTGACGTTGGAAGACGTACGTTACAAAAAAGTCGTTAGTAGGACACGTAATGTTTGTGTTCATATTCCTAATATTATAAATCCGTCAAACGAAGCTTTTTAATTAACAATTCAAGAGACTGTTTTCGGTGGTAGTCGTATACCATCTATTTTCAGAAACTTGGTGCCCTAGCCAGCTTCACCCATTTTTAATTTGTGGAAATGTGTAGTGTTTAACTCCCACGTTTACTACATGGGGCACTGCAGGTGCACAAACACTGATTATGTATGAGATGAAGATGTAGCACTGGTGGAATGAGATGGTGGGGGAACCGGACATCCGGGAGAAAATACGCCCCAACACCGTACGGTACCACTTTGCTGTCGCTTGTGATCGATTTCGGGCCGCCTTGGTGAGAGTCAAGCAGTCTAAGCACTCAGTCAAGGCGCGGCCTTCGTTTTAATTTGAGGTATGCAATAACGGCTGATGCACTATGTGAAAACTTTATAGCTTTTGTGCTTACTGGGTAACTGTGGAGCCAAAAAGAAATACAACGGTTTAAAATGTCAACTTCTCTGACTTTTTTGAAAACTCAATCAACCATTCCGACTAATAACACTAATAAACACACTAAAATGTGCAGGCAATTGGAATATTGAATTACACTAAGTCTGGTGCGTTGTTCACGGAAATATATTCAGACTTTTCCTACCACGCATGGTTTCGTAATTTTTGGGTGATCTCATATAACCATTATTTACTCAGCACGATTAAATTCCCACGCTTTGTCAGATCTGTTTCTGACTCGGATGCCGCCCACCTCGGTAGCGTGGTGGTTGCATGTCTGGCTTACGTTCAAGAGGTCCCAAGTTCGAATCTTGGTCAGGGTGAGTTACCTGGATAAGGTTTTTCTGGGGTTTTCCCTTATCCTGAAAGACGAATGTCGGATAACTCTAAGCTCTACGGACCCTGGGATTATTTGAGCACCATTTCAGCTAATCCATTCAACGTCCGATATGACTTAGAGTTGGAGGACATAAATTACACACACACACACAAAAATGTGACTCAATTGCCACCGTCTTGTGGCAAAAACTATCTGAATCCGACAGATCTTGATCTGATGAATCAGTACAACCCTCTACAGCCAAGGATGCTGGTTATATTCCAAAAGAAAAGGAAGAAGAAGAAGAAGAAGAAGAAGAAGAAGAAGAAGAAGAAGAAGAAGAAGAAGAAGAAGAAGAAGAAGAAGAAGAAGAAGAAGAAGAAGAAGAAGAAGAAGAAGAAGAAGAAGAAGAAGAAGAAGAAGAAGAAGAAGAAGAAGAAGAAGAAGAAGAAGAAGAAGAAGAAGAAGAAGAAGAAGAAGAAGAAGAAGAAGAAGAAGAAGAAGAAGAAGAAGAAGAAGAAGAAGAAGAAGAAGAAGAAGAAGAAGAAGAAGAAGAAGAAGAAGAAGAAGAAGAAGAAGAAGAAGAAGAAGAAGAAGAAGAAGAAGAAGAAGAAGAAGAAGAAGAAGAAGAAGAAGAAGAAGAAGAAGAAGAAGAAGAAGCGGAAACGCCATTCTTAATTACAAAGGTGGAGCTCAAAGATCTGGTACATGAGTTATATCTACCCAAGCAGTTAGCTGAACTCGGAACTCGTCTTTAACAACGGGAGCTGGTAGATAAAGATACTAGGATGACAGTTTTCAGGAACAGAAACGGCAATTTCTTGAAGTATTTGACAACCACATATAGTGTTGTCTGTGTATGCAGTGATTTAAGTGGATTAATGTTGAAATTGTATTACACACAATGTTGAAGAGTGGCACCTATTTATTGACAGTTCTAAAATAAGTTTGAAGGATGGGGGTAAGAAAGTTAAGAGATAGAGAAATGGAAGATAAAATGGAATAAATGGTCAAGGACTTAAAAGGGCTAGAATAGAAGTAAATGTCCAGGGAGCCAATACTACTACTAAACTGTAAATATCAGCAGCTGACTAGTTTGTACTTGGAATAGAATTGAAAAATTTTAATCTGAATTGCAGGAAGAATTATATTTTTTGGTACAAATAAATTAACTAATAGAATACAGTGATGACACCTGTTTTGGTAGATCATTTACATAGATATTGCATAGAATGGTATTATGTACTGCACGCTGAAGCTGCTCTAGTTGGATATTTTAATCTTGATAATTTTGAACCATAAGAAGTTGCAGAATACATTTCTGAGGCAAATTCAGATTTACAAAGAAGCATATTATCTTTAGTTTCCATTTAGTTGTTAAGATTACATCTCCATATGGTCTAATATATAGATTTCAGATCAATGAATATGACTAAAGATATCCTATTTTCTATTAAGTCCCGTTTTAATGTTTAAACATGCTTTAATTATTTACTTACTGGGCTGAATGATTATTCTAGAAGGGTGATATCTTGCCAGGGTGATGAAGATTAATTTGTTAAAGATACTACGAGGGCTGTTCAATAAAGAATGATCATAATTTGTCTACGGTCATAATTTTTTGCACTAAAATTCAATCTTATTTTATTCTGTTAGCTTAATGTGAAACAAACACACTGTAGTAGTTTCATTGTTGGTGCTCTTGGTTGCCGTATGTGTAAACTAGGCAAGTTCAGACATGTTCAGTATCGCCCACCACAGCAGTGGAGGTAACATGCACTTAAATTTGATGTTAGAGGAAGATCCGGAGTTTCTTTCAAACGTAAACCCTGCTGGTGAAACTTGGCTACATCATTTTTATCCTGAGAGCATACAGCAAAGCTCAGTGTGGAAATCTCCTTCATCACCAACCCCCAGAAAAGCAAAAGTGGTTGCTTCTGCTGGGAAAGCTATGGTCATTTCATTCACTGATATTCATGGAATGGTTAATCAGCATGTTGTACCTGCACACACGTCAGTAACAGGACAATACTACAGGGATGTCCTGAAAACATTGCAAGTCCATATCAGGCGCAAAAGACCACATTTCCGTGGAGGAGGCTGGATGCTGCACCACGATAATGCGCAGCTGCATATTGCCAATGTTGTTGCTGAATATCTTGCATCCCTCACCCTTCTTATAGTATGGATTTAGACATTTGTAACTTTTTCTATTCTCTAACTTCAAGAAACGCCTTTGTGGGAGGCATTATCCATCATCCGAAGCAGTGGTGAAGGCCGCGGAGGCATTTTTTAAAGGATCTTTAAAGAAATGGTTTCCAGCATGTCTTTGAAGACTGGCAGAAATGCTGGGACAAGTGCATCACATTCAGGGGAGACTATTTTAAGAAGGACCATCAAAATTATGATGATAAGTAAAGGTACGTTGTCAAAAAATGTTGTGATCATTCTTTACTGAACAGCCCTCGTAGTTTAATCTGATGGAAATCATTTCCCTAGATTTATCTAGTTAATTTTATAGATCCCAAATATCATCTGCTGATTTACCTGGTTTGAATATAAGGATAACAATATCTTTCAGATTGGATGGAACAGATGATTGCTAGACATGATTGTAAAAGTTAAGTAAAGTGGTTTTAGTTTTTCGCTTAACTTTTCAGGAGTTCTGGATGAATTTTGTCTTGTCCTGAAGCTTTGCTATTAACTGTTTTAAAAATAGCTATACAAAGTTCAGAAGCTGTAGATTCACAATAGAATATATAAGTTAAGTGATAAGGCTTCCCTTTTTATTCTTTGTTTCCTTCTTTATGTTCTTTAGTTTTTATATTTTCTTGCAAAGTTAGATGATGCAACATTTGAATTAAATACTATTGGAACTTTTTGGTTATTTTATAATTCTTCATCTCTATATGCAATAAAATGTTTAGAATAGTGCTATTTTTATATGTTGAATTGAGCCTATATCTAACATTATTGTCTTTTCTGCAGTAAATAGTTTCCATAAATTTATTATAAGAGCTTCTTTCAGCACAGAAAATGTCTATTTTGAATTTTCTGTTTTGATTTTCCAGTTGAAGCTAGTTTTGGGATCTTTGTTACTTTTAACTAATCTTCTAGCCAGTTAAAATACATGTTTAAGTTCTCAAAATCTTTAGACTGAAAGGTTTATAGGTTTGAACTTTTCCATTAGGGATGTATGCAGTAGAAGCTAACAGAGATTATTATTGATTATGTTAAAAGAAGTGTATGAGTTTTGATCATACAGGGCATTAATTTTTCTAATTCTAATTGATATAATTTCCAATTAGCTATTCTTAAGTACAAAAAGAATGTTATGTGAGGAGTTTTACCTCAATGATTGGAATACATACTTTAAGAAATATTAAGTGATGTTCTAATTGTTTATGTTAGACTAATAAATTTCTTACTACTCCTAATAAAAAGAATATTTTCTGTTCTTCTTTCCACTCTAATAAAGATATATGCCAAGAGTGTGTGTTGCTAGCTCATTATAACAAATAAAATGGTATCAGTGCATATTATGTCTTTTTTTAAGAGATAGAAAAATATAACAACATAAGAAGTGATAGACATTTGTCTGTAAACATGTTCTTTATATGTGTTCTTTTCCTGTAATTTACAATTTTATTTAGTTGTAAAAGCAGTTTGATGAGTGTTTCAGATAATTCAATTAGTCATACAGTATATTAGGTATTGTCAGTTCTTTCATTGCATAAGATAATTGCTGGCCTTCCTTAGAGATTCCTTTAGAACATACCGACAATTAAGTTATAGCTCAGGAGGGATGATTCCAGAATATTCTACGGTGAGAATGGTCCATCATCTCTTAACTTAGGATGGATGTGCATTGTGTTCGCATAAGTGATGTCCAGCAAGAGTTGAATCCTCTGCAAGGGTTGCTGAATCGTCTGGAGGTGTGGTGTGACTTGGTACGAGAAGTAATGTCCTCAGAAGTATCCTGAGACCAAACATGGGTTCATCCTGCGATTATTGTCAATCAAATTCAAACGCCTCACCCGATGCTCCATTAAGTATATTCTTCGTCGCAATCTACGGAAATCTTTGGCCAAAAGGGAGCAGCAGCAAAGTGACTCCATGACTCTCCTGAAAAATGGACCTGACCTTTAATCTTGATCTCCCACAACATTTACCTTCGTATTTCAAGGATAGTTTTCTGCTAAACTTTTGAAGATGTTGATGTGAACTTTTATAACATATTTATTAAGGTAGCTTATAATTTGTAAACTAACAAATTAAAGTGTTTTAAAATATGATAATGTCCTTTAACATATAATACCACAATTACTGTGTAGTAATAACTGTATGAATACAAAGGATAAGGGATTTTTTATTTTTAATCAATCTTAAATTGTACTTTAATTTATTTTAGGAAAAATATAATGACCATAGCATCAGATGCTTGGAAGAAAAATACACAGAAATTTGAGGTGTGAAGCTTTTGTTAGGATACATGGAGTGCTTTCAACTTTACTGTATGATTGTCCAAGAATATAATGTATTTATTATATTGTAGTCCAAAACACATGTAATTGGATTACAGCCACTCCAAATTTCAGTTTCATATGATAATTGGTGTTTCCTAAATGTTCTCTTTCTAATAATTGGAATAATTTAGTCTCATTGTGGTAAAATGACTTCCCTTTGCCCTGAATAGGGCTAACATGGGTTATACCATTGCTATAGCCAGGCAACTTCAATCCTGGTGCAAATATCTGGGAGAGAGGAGACGGGGATAGTGTGACATATGACCGTTAGGGTGTTGGTTGGCTCAGTGTTGGTAATGGATATTATGATGAGTAGAACCAGACTGACAAATTCAATGCCATATAAAAAGGTGCATGTCTCATAGCATATGTGAACCCCTCGTGGTCTACAGAGAAACATACGAGTCAGTTGGAGAATTTAATGTCATGTCGGCATGTTGGCCATAGTAGCGCAGTGGTTTAGAGCAACCGCATGGAGAGCGGGAGATCCGTGGTTCAAACACCGGCTATGGCATTGAATTTTTCAGTCTGAGTCTACTCATCCAAACCTTAGCCTACACACGGCTAGTGTGGAAGAAATCATTATTTCCATCAATTTACCTCAAAAAATGGGCATTCTATTTAATTTTGTCTTCTGGGCTACCGGCATGAAATGTGTTTACATTTCCCATCTATAACACAGATATCAATGGCATTTCCTTTGGAACATATTACCTAGCGTTAACTCATATAGTGTGTGTCTCGTGGTTTTTGGTACATAGGCTACACACACCTCAGACCATAGGAGGATAAATGAACGTTTCCTGTTATGGCATACTGCAGTTTGTTCACTTGTTTCATAGGACTGCCAGTCATCATTATTGGGAAGAGCTGAGGTAGAAAAATGTGTAAGTACATCCCCTAGCTGTTCCTTTTTGTATAACTGGGCCGCTTTCCTCTACAAACACCTGAAATACATTTATAAAAAGACAGTTATTACAAGAGAGCTTCTATGAGCACACAAAATTTTGTGAAGTAAAATCTGATTGTGTCTTACATCTACTGCGTTGCCTAGAAATTTATACTAACATAATCAACGGAGAAAATGTATTTGTGTGTATCGTGTAATCTCAAAAGCCACTCAGCCAACCTCCATAGCATAGACGGTAGCGTGTCTGTCTCACGTTCAAGAGGTCCCGAGTTTGAATCTTGGTCAGTTTGAGTTATCTGGATAAGGTTTTTCCGAAGTTTCCCCTTATATTTAAAGACGAATGTCGGTAACTCTAAGCTCTATGGACCCTGGGCTTATTTGTGCATCATTTTTCCCCATTTCATTCATCATGCAATATGACTCAACGGTGGAGGACATAACATTAAAAATAAGAAAAACCCACTCACCAAAATTTGTTTAATTGTCATTTGAAGCCCAATTACTTCTGAGGCACCTGCGGCTATAAAGCAGCTTCAATTCAATTAAGTAATTTCATTAATTAATATTTAGAGATTACAATTGTTGCATAGCTCTGAGCTTATACCTATATGATATTAAATGCAATTTTTTAAAATATTGTGAAATAAACAGTATTACATAAACAGTATTACTAAAAGTTTTAGAATACTAAAGATGAAGGTGATATACTAGCTACAGTTTGTATATTGAATCATTCGAAGCTAATATAATTTCGGAGTTACAATAATTTGTATGCAGAAATATTCTCTTCATAGCCAAAATATATTGTTTTTCATTTAGTACTGCTGTGGATAGATAATTTTGTATTTGACGTTCCTTTTAACTGAATCATATTGCGGGAATTCTTTTTATTTGTTTTACATACACAAATGTAGCCCACCTCGGTAGCGTAGATGGTAGCATGTCTGCCTTACGTTCAAGAGGCCCCGAGTTTGAATCTCGGTCAGGGTGAGTTACCTAGATAAGGTTTATTCCGGTGTTTTCCCTTATCCTTCAAGACGAATGTCGGGTAACTCTAAGTTCAATGGATCCTCGACTCCTTTGAGCATCATTTCATCCAATTCATTCACCGTCCGGTATAACTTAACCTTGGGGCGGACGTAAATGAAAAAAAATACACAAATGTATTTGCATGTATCCTATGTACTACTTACCTCTTTGAATGATCAACAAGTCGGCACAGGGGCCAAAGGTATTCTACAAAGAACGCCGATACTAGGCGTTAAAGCTTTTAAGTTGAAACTGGTCCAGCAAAGCTTCGTGATGCGACCCAAAGTTTCAGTGTATGGGAGGCATTTATGACGATGTGTGTCCCCTCACTGAATGTTCCTGCTGGCTTCCAAATACGAAGCAGATATCTAACAGACAGGAAGGTAATTAATATACACAATCAATTTTAAGGACACAGTTCCTTCCAGTTACATCCATTTTGTCGTTTTTCAGAGGTATTAAGAGTAATGAAGCCCCTAGTTCAAAAATTAATTTGCTTGCATTGTTAAGAAAGAAGACGGTGCCGTTACTCCAGAGAACAAAAATAATAGTTGCATTCCACGGAATATAAAAATAAAAGGCTGTTACAACTTATTGCAAGGAATATACATAGATAGTAATGATTTAAGTAATAATTGATCAAACAGAAAACAGTTTAACACGTGATGTATTATACTGGGTCGTTTAATTGCCTTTTTACAACTACCGCTTACTTGTACTTAAAGGAACGATGTGTAAACCTCTGAATTTTCTCTTTCTAATTCTTAGATGTATACCGTGATACCGAAATTAAGGGATGCAATGAGTAAAGAATCGTAATGGATTTCAAACGAATATTGCATCTTTGTTACATCACATGCAGCTGCATTGGGTTGAATAGTTTTAACAAAAGAGACGGAAGAAAGAGGGTTCTTAGAAGGAATTCTCAGTGGGTAACACTTGACTCCGTTTGAAAAGGCATTGTTCGGACCCTAAATAATGACATGACCGAGACTAATAATCACAATGGACAAAATAGTCACAAAAGGAATTTTGGTGTGAATAAAGAAGTTTCTTGAGGTGAAAGTCAGACGCAGCTGTAGTGAGGAAGACAACACGGGGGTGGCGGTCGAATAAGAGATATCTGGTTGGGTCTTCGGCGAAGGCAGACCATAACCAGAGAGAAAAGGTATCTGTCGGTTCCTACGTAAATAACGAATTAAGTGTAATCGCGGAATAAGCATTATACATAGAGTAACTCTAAACAGTGATATATTGGTAACCCTTGGTCAGCAACTTGGAGTTTGAGCACGCATTTGTGCGAAAATCTAGACAAGTTTTTGAGGTTGTACACATGCGCAATAACTGATTACCGAGCTTGCTGGCTCTCAGCACGTTGACGTTACGGATGCGTTTCATTAGTTACATAGGTGTTTTAGTGCTTATATGTTTACTTTAAATGCTATAACATCACTCGTCAAGTAGTCCAACTTCGTCCACTAATCCCACATTAATTCCTCACCCTAATACATTGAAACTGTTTCCTGGGAGCTTCTGAACTATTATGAAATACATGTACTAATATTAGTATGGACTAGTAAGGATTAACGACTAAGGACTATGATACATTGAAGCATAAAATTAATAAAATTTATGTAATTTTGAGTCAATCTAGTACTCCAAGCTAAAACTATTGCTAGTTTTTACCTAGAGCATATTTCATTAGGATCTTCCTAACTTCCTCAGCTATTGTCGACTTTCAAATTTTGATTTGGTGAGCTCCTGGAAGCGTTAAGTGTGTCTCTGTTGGTATCTTAAGTTCGGGTCCTAATGAAATGCATTCTAGGTAAACACTAACAATATAAGAAGCAAAGAGTACTAGTTTGATTTAAAATTATATTAACAATCCTTAGTATTTATATTAAGCATTCTGTAAGAATGCAACAAAAAGAGTTTAAAACTTGCCAGTCTCAAGCTATCCTTCAAAAAGCACAATTTTTCAAAATGTTGAATTACTCAAAACTGGCTCCAATGATTTTAATTAAAGTACTATATGTTTAAGATATTTTTATTAGAAATTAAATTTATGTAATGAAATTTCTGTAAATATCCTCTGCAGTCGTCTTCAATCTGAATGAACTTTATACAACCATTAAATCACAAGATATTGATGAAGTTTTACTACATAAAATATATAGATCTTGTTAAAGCACAGTTTATGTTAGAAACACAATTTCATGGTTCTAAGATGTTTTTGTTATAGTTTTGAATTCCCAAATATCTACTTTTTACAAATGGGAAATTTTTTTGTTATTTCTGCCTATAAAGAGGAAATTTCAAAGCCAACACTTTGGACTGCTGCTTAGCCACACTGCATTTTCCTATTGCTATTGTATCTACAAGGAAATGTGAAGGCCAATAAAACCATTTCTACAAATACCCATCTGCATTTAATAAATTCAAGCATAGGTAAATTGTGCTATATCGCTACAGAACATGTGAACCTTAGGAGGGATATAAAAGCTTGTACCACAAATAATGCAGAATTCTCATTCATTACACTTGCACTTATTAAATAATTTTTATTATTTGCTTATTTCCAAATTGAAACTTATATCTTACTTTCTATGTCACATAGTCATATAAATACAGTACTAGAATCCAAAAAAGCATTTATTGAAAAAATGTTATGTGCATGGGTGTGTGCACCATATGACTTAACACTGGAGGATGTAAAGTTAAAAAAAAAAAAAAAAAGTTTGTTAAATAAATTTGCTACCAAAGTTCAGCATCTTCCAAAATGCAACTCAAATGATATATAGACAAAATCGTACCACAGAAAATGTTATATGTTCTTAAAGCACATAATTTACGTCTTTACAACATTTTTGTCATATTGACCAACTTGGAGACAATTTTTTAATATTGAAATATTTTAAGTTGATGTTCAGTTGACTCTCGTGACGGATTTCTAATTTTGTCTTTTAACGTCTTCTTGTTGAACACTACCGAGGAATGGATGCAAGGAAAATTATGGTCTGTGACACACAGTGACGGATTTTCCAATCCATGGTTTCCACCTGCAATAGGAAGTCTTACCACCAGGCTTGCAACAAGTGTATATGTGTACTAAATGTTGTAATACCAAACTTCGGCGCGCAAAAGGAGATCAGTATCTTTGATTCTGTTTTGCTCAGACAAGAGTCATGTAACGGTGATAGTAACTTAGAAACTTGGACACAGAAATATTTTTGACTCAACTTTCTCTTTAACAGTCATATGTATGTTTCTCTATAGTTTATTCTAATTTTGCCCATTGGGTGCTTTGTATATTATTAAGTACCTTAATTCTTTTCTGAACTGCTAATTACTATTATTATTCTTTGTTTACCATTAAGAAAACAGGCCAGCTGAAAAAACAAATGGAATACAATCAATAGAGCTTTTTTCCTGAGAATGAGTTTGAAAATTTTGTTTGGCAGTCAATGGTTATATTTATGATAAAATTTTCTGCAGATACTGCTCTGATTTTATTTTGCATTGTGATGGTGGTTATTTATAAGTAATATTTTGAACGATATTTTATGCACATAAATAGTGTTTTAGTGCATTTACTATACAATAATTGCAAAATTATTGGCATTTCTAAAGAAAAACTTTGGTTTCCTGGATAGCAGAAGATGCTGAAACAATTGGTGTACATCTTCAAATTGCTGTATAGTATAATGTGTAACACATATATATGACCCTCCACTCACTGACGAAAGCAATGTGTGGACTGAAAAATTATTTCTCATCTACAGAGAACATTAAATTAATTTGAACAGGGTTTGTGTAGTTTTTGTACTCTATCTTTAACTTTAATATAAATTTTAGAAGTTTTATCATGATATTTTTACTTTTCTGCAATAGTATTCTGAGCACTTGATCTTTTCTCTTATTACTTAGCAGCCAAGCAACCTTCAATGTCTGATAGGCTCTTGTAAATCTAAACTTAGTTTGTGTTTATTTTTCAATGTCTAGGTTAGGGTCTGTGAATGAATGGGATGATACGTTCCAGTGATATTGAAATTCAGCCCTAGTTAGGTTATGATACCTAAGTTAGTGAATGTATGTGTATAAATGGAATGGCATGATCCTGTGTTATCGAAAATGAGCTGAAGCTAGTGTGTGTGTGTGTGTGTGTGTGTGTGTGTGTGTGTGTGTGTGTGTGTCTGTGTGTGTGTGTGTGTGTGTGTGTGAGTGTGTGTGTGTGTGTGTGTGTGTGTGTGTGTGTGTGTGTGTGTGTGTGTGTGTGTGTGTGTGTGTTTGTGTGTGTGTGTGTGTGTGTGACCAGATAATATGGTCCATGTTATAGAATTTTAACTTTAGGTTAACTTAGTGTTATATGTGCATCAACTTATTTTAGTGCTTGAGATATTGTACTATCAATTGATAGAAAAATATGAAATGATCACATTAAACATTGCTTTTCCAAATATGGACCTTTTCAATATGTGACACCTGGGCATAACAGTATGGAAGCTGCATAATATTTGCAGAAATTTAATAACCGTAGTATGCAAATTCATTACTCATGGAATGATTCTAGGTGCAGTGACTATGCAATTACTATATAGAAATTTAACTGTATGGAACACCACAGTGAAGTGAAATAATTATTGAACTATAAATGAGCCGTATTTATTACACATCAGCTTCACTTATGTACCTATATTGAGGACATGTTTTGCGAATTATCGTTGGCATCGTTGGCTCTAGTGCGACTAAAGCTTGATCCAGTGGTGTGGGTAGCTCTGGTTTTGCTGCTGCCATCTGTTGATTTTGTGATGAAATTAAATGTGGGGCTGTCTTCTGGTGGTATTTCAAAGTTCATTAGTTGGGTTTAATGTTTTTCTAGGTATATTTTCTCCCAGACGATGAGTTTGAGTTCACTGTTTTTGTACCTATTTTAGTAATTTGGTGCTATCTTCAACTTCATGATTTTCAGATCAGAAATTAGCTGCTATGGTGGACTTACCAATATGTTTGTATCTTAAGTGCCCAAATTTTCTTTCTTTCTAGTGCCTATGTCTCTTTTTGTTTACATATGGAGGACAAAAAGAAATATAGGCACTAGAAATAAATAACATTATAGGCACTTAAGATACCTAAACATTGACAAGTCTGCAATAGCAGCTCATTTATGGTATGAAAATCATAAAATTGAAGATAGCACCAAATTTAAAAAAATACATACAAAAACATAGTGAACTCATCATATGGGAGGGAATATACTTAGAAAAACATAAAAACCAACTAATGATCTTCGAAATGCCACCATAAGACAACCCCACATTTAAATTCATCACAAAAGCAACAGATGGCTGCAGCAACTCCAGAACTACTCAGACCACTGCATCAAGCTTTATTCGCATTAGGGCCAATGATGCGAACGATAGTTCATGAAACATATCCTCAATATAGTTATGTAAGTGAAGCTGATGTGTAATAAATACCACTCATCTATAATTTAGTAATATGCAATTACTACTACCAGGCAGTGCATATAGAAATCCTACTTAGAATATAACAGTCCTACTGTCCTTTTTAAAAGTGAAAATTTATATAGTTTTCCTTTAACAAATGGCATGAGGTGTACAGTTCAGCAGCTGACTTGAACAGAGTTGATTGCTTTGGACTGGGTATTCCAACATGAATATAAATTGTCCAAGATTGCTGCTGTAGTATACTTTTTATGATTATACTGGGAAACTTTGAACTACTCTTCTGTCCAGGCTCATTCTATGTTCTGGGTGTGTTCTGTGTTATGAGAATCCACAAAATGAATGTTATGGTTAACCGTCAAATGCCCTGAAGCTTGGCCTGAAAGACAGTTGCTCACTTTCCGGCAATCACTTACCATTGTGCTGCATGGCAGAAAGTATAGCTGCTGAGATGCACTATCCCTTTTTTTTACAAAACTGTTGATTTGGTTTCCAAGTTCTAAACATCCAAAAATATACTACATGTTAACTGTAAATTCTTTTGCATACTTTTGCCTCGTAAATTTCACCTGTGACTTGCTGTTCCCCAGATTTCTTTTCATTTTGGAATCACCACTCTAAGAAAATTTCCCTGGAAAGGGAAGACCACTTTTGCATACAGTGTGGACAGTTCTCATACACTACAAATAAACTCATTGTTTCAATTGATTGGTAGATATGGGAAAAGAAGGTGTTGCATATGCCTCAAACCTGCACTCTATCTTCTTCTTTTGCTAAAATATTACCTGTTGCTCCTGTGTATATCTTAGAAACAATGTGCTTTGTCCATCAGAATGCAAGATATTTTTAAAAAATTCTAATTTGTATTTAGACATCACCAGAAATGAAATAATTTGCCTTTAAATTCCCACAGGATTAATAAAAGCCTCAACAGCATTGCCCATAGGGGAATTTATTTATATAATAAATTACCACAGAAAATAAAGTCACTGGATAATAAAAAATTCAAAAGCAGACTAAATAAAGTCCTATTGGTTTACTTACCATATACCATACAAAAATTTCAAAATCTTAGCCTCACACAATGTGGAAGGTTTTAGTCTTGACATTTCTGACTATCACAGCTCAAGAGAAAAGTTCCTCTAACATTTTAAAAGCTGAGTTGCGATTAATTTTAGCTTAATATTGTGAAATTTTTGTGATTTTTCTTTTTCTTTTGAAGTTACTGTATTTTGTAGAAGGAGACAACATGATGAAGAAAGAGAAGGGTAAAAGGGAAAGTAGGATTTACTTTTCATTTATGACCGTTCCCCACTTAGAACCCTTCATTCCCAAGCTTGTCAAATTAGAGTGCAAGAATGGCATAGTTGCAGCAGAAAGAGTTAGTAGCCAAAGTTCTGCATCGTTACATTTTCCTTCCTTCTCTAGTTCATGTAAAAGAAAGGGGATTTCAAGCTCATGACACAGCAACTAAAGTTGAAAAATTTGATTATCATTACCGAAAACCAAACATGCTCATTTTCCGCTGCATCTTGCATTATGTAAGAAATTAAGAATTTGTGAACCAACACAATTTCAAGCGTAAACCTTGCAAAATGCATTAGTGAAACAACAAAAAAATCAATCTGTATGGCTCAGTCACTTTTGCACTGGTCTGCCTACTGATCACAATGTCATGGGTTCAAACTCGGTCCAGATGAAAAGTTTGTAATTGTTCTTAAAAGTGGTGGCTTCATTTCTATAGATTTAGTGACGTATAAAGGAATTCCTGTAGGATGAAATTCTGGCATACTGGCAGTAATGATATCATGATGATTGACAGTTGCATCCGTGAAATGAATATCCACATATTCAACAACTCAGTAAAAAATTCCTTTATAGTATATCAGCAGGAAATGTATATAAATGACTAAACTTTCTTGAAGAACTAATTTTGATTAGGATTATGTAGTAGCTTTAGATAACATGGAAAGTTCTTATAAATGCTTATTGTGGAATAGTAACATCCATTTTAGAACAGATTTTCTGCTCTGTGCAAATCACCTGCATTCCTCATACTGTGGCCATGAACAGCTAGATTTATTGTGAAGTTGATATAATTACCTGCAAAATAGCTCAGGAATACATATACCTATATATTCGAATCTCGGTCAGGGTGAGTTAACTGGATAAGGTTTTTACGGGGTTTTCCCTTATGCTGCAAAACGAATGTCGGGTAACTCTAAGCTCCATGGACCCCGGATTCATTTGAGCATCATTTCATCCAATCCATTCATTGTCCGATATGGCTTAACGTTGGACATAAAAAAAGAAAAAAAAGTTTTATGTTCTACATAAGGTACTGCATGAATGTTAGGAACCAATTATGAAAACAAAATGTATGATTCTCTTTTGTAATACAAAACACTTGCCAGCCGTGCACTGAAAAATCCTGTTTTAAGGTGGAAGCTGTGTACTGAAATATCCTGTTTAATTGGAAGCAATACCTATTGATGGCTGCTTTGCATTCCTAGATTAGGTACAATGAAAAATTTGATATATGTCTCACTTTCTGTTGTTTTAATGATACTGTGATCTGTCTAATGCATGCATACCCATATATATTGTCATCCGATCGTTGGAACACCCTATAGAACCAGCTGAGAGCGGGAAAGCAGGGGAGGTCGGCGTTAGCCACGCCCCCCCTCGTTTGTCTTATAGTGGTGACAAGGGATGGCTGGGACAAAAAACATCACTACGTCTCTTTCTGTTCCACCTGTGTTCTCGAACTTACGGGATATTTCATCTAATCGAGAACCTTCCAGATCGCAAGCGGACCCTATGTAAGCAACACGTCGTGCAAAAGGAGTTAGTCAGTACTTGACGAGCTAGCGGACGGACAAGAAGACTGCGTGCGTGCAACGGAAGAATTTACGTAATTGTGAGCGTACGGTGGAACTTTAACGGACGAACTGGTGAACTGTAATTGTGTGCATTACGTAATTCTGTGTAATTGGCAAGTGTTAAACTGTAAGTCGGTGGAAATAAAGAACATTGTTGAGTTTGTGTAATTGGACTTTTTATTTCACGAACCCACAAAGTCACACTGGTGTCAGGAAGCGGGACAACAACATCACCTAACATTATGGCCATGGAATCGGCATTGGAAATGCTTTTGCAGAAGATGAACGAATTAACAGCGAAGTCGGAGGCGGCAAATAACAACTTGGCCGCAGAGTTGAAGGAAATGAAGACGGCAAATGAATTCCTCGCTGCAAAAACGGAAGCGGCAAATAACATCCTGGGCGCGAAGCTGGAGACTACAAATAACAACCTGGCCGCAGAGCTGAAACAAATAAAAACGGCCAACAACAACTTGGCCACGACAATGACAGCAAAAATGGCCGAACTGACCACGGAAATGAGGGTGGCGAATGAGGCTCTCGCCTCCAAATTTGAAGAACAGTTGGCCGGCGTGACGGATGACGTGACGGAGCTGGGCAAGCGGATGGGCCAAGTGGACGAGCGCGTCGATGACTTGGCGAGCCGCGTTAACGACCTGGAAGGGAAGGCCGACAGCAGGGTCAAGTCCCTGAACGCCATGGTAGAGGACGTCGTCGGCAGGAGGTTGAAGGATTTGAAGGCTGACGCACCGGTACGCGACACGACATCGGCGCGCGTCAAACCTCCGAAATATGACGGCGCGTCAACATTTGAGGTTTTCAGCCGCCAGTTCGACACAGTGGCCAAGCACAACAGATGGTCACCGGTGGAGGCCACACAGTTAATAGCCAGCCTCCTGGGACGGGCCGCGGAAGTCCTAAACGCGGTGCAGACAACGGCGGCGCCCAAGGACATCTGGGAAGCCTTGGAGAATCGCTTCGGGAACCACCGCTTAGCCGCAGCATACCGCAGCCAGCTAAATGCAAGGTCACAGCAGCCGGGGGAGACGCTGCAGGAGTTCGCCATAGTGATTGAACAGCTGGCTAGCAAGGCCTTGGTTGACCTGCCACTGGAGTTCGTATCCCGGGAAGCCGCCTACAATATTGTCGACGGGGTACGTTACACGGAGATCCGTCAGCGCCTAATGCTCGGCGAATATACAACCATCTACGAGGCGCTGACAGCGGCATTATGGATGGAGGCGGCCAAAGTAACATCTATTCCGACGTCGAGAACGAGGAGTGTCCGCTACGCCGGAGACAGAAGACCAGCTGAGGGACGCCGGCGAACACCTAGTGGCCTGTGTTGGGGGTGTGCACAGTCCGGACACCTGCAGAGAGACTGCCCACACCAGGAGGAGCAGCTGGAAGGACGAGTAAGGCCCGGCGTGGAGAGGGGCACGTCGGCGCGATTGCCACCATCCCCTCGAGTGACACTGCGCGCCGTCAGCCGGCGTATGGATAATGGCATCATCGCGGACGGTTGGGTGAGAGGGAAGCCGTGCCGCGTGCTGGTGGACACTGGGGCAGCCGTGACCATCATCAGACCTGACGTGGCGAAGGGTTTGCCGACGAGGAAGCCAAGCCGACCATAGGAGCTTGTCACGGCATCGGGCGACACCTTGCCTGTGGAGAAGGAGGCCCTGCTGGAGATGACCTTGGGGCGGAGTGCCGTGCGTCTGTGGGTGTTCGTCGCGAAGGTGGCTGAGGAGGTGATTCTGGGACTGGATGCCCTCAGGAGCCACGAGGCGACGGTCGACGTCGGCAGGAAGGACCTACGGCTCAACGGAGAAGAGGTTATATACTCCGTCAGCCCGAAGAGCACTTTGGAATCTGCAGGATCGTCATGAACAAAGATGTGGTTGTTCCCGTGAGGAGCGAGGTGATGGTGACGGCGCGAGCAGAAGGCCAGACAGCAGGTTGGGTCCAGAGGCTGCAGGAGTACGACTTCACCTCGGAGCATCGTAGAGGGAAGAGCCACGGTAACGCTGACGCCATGTCCCGAGCACCCTGTCCAGAAGAGTGCGGCCAGTGCACAAGAGTGGAGGAGAAGGAGCGTGCCGCAGCAGATCGAGTAGTCACGGCAGTGCTTGCGGATGGCTGGGATAGCGCAGGCCTGAGGAGGGAGCAGCTGGCGGACGCAGACTTGGGACCACTCAGGGAAGTGGAGGCAGGGACGAGGCCAACCAGGGAGGACATCGCACCGAGGAGCGCCACATAAAAGTCGTACTGGGCCCAATGGCACTCGTTGAAGATCAGAGAGGGCGTGCTGTTCCGGGTATGGGAATCACCCGATGGGAAGACGCAGAGAGAACAGTTGGTACTTCCCCGGAGTAAGGTACCGGAAGTCTTGGAAGAAGTGCACGCTGGTACTTCAGGAGGACACATGGGAGCGAACCGAACGATTGACAAACTACGGCAGCGCTACTACTGGCTGAGGCTCCGAGCAGATGCTGAGTGATGGTGCCGTCAGTGTCATGTGTGCGCGGCGAGTCGTGGCCCCCAGACTAGGAGCCGGGGTCGCATGCAGCAGTACAACGTCGGAGCGCAATTCGAACGGATCGCCGTTGACATTGCTGGACCGTTCCCAGTTTCCGACCGAGGAAACAAGTACCTAATGGTGGTCCTGGACTACTTCACCAAGTGACCGGAGGTGTATGCCATCCCAAACCAAGAGGCAAGGACAATCACAGACTGCCTCGTGGAGCAAGTATTCTGTCGATTTGGGGTGCCGTTAGAGCTACACAGTGACCAGGGTACCAGCTTTGAGTCCAACCTAATGAAGGAGGCACTACAAAATCTTGGGGTGAACAAGACTCGCACTACGCCTCTACATCCCCAATCGGAAGGCATGGTCGAAAGGTACATCAATACCTTAGAGGAACACCTGAGGAAGTTCGTGGCCAGCCATCAGCGAGACTGGGACGTCAAGGTGCCACTGTTCTTGCTGGCCTACCGCTCGTCTACACACGACACAACTGGGATGACGCCAGCCAGCTTAATGTTCGGCCGAGAGTTACGCCTCCCTTGTGACCTGGCTTTTGGAAGCCTTCCGGAAGCGAAACAGCCAGCGACCGAGTATGTGGAGAACTTGGTGGACCATCTCCACGACATGCACGAGATGGCTCGCCAGAACATCCAGAAGGCGAGCGATCGCATGAAGACCAGGTATGACAGGCAAGCCAACAGCCAAGGGTTCCAGCAAGGTGACCTGGTCTGGTTGTACCATCCTACCCGGACCAAGGGACGCTGCCCGAAGCTCCAGCAGCCATGGCAAGGACCGTACCGGGTGGTGAAGAGGATTAACGACGTGGTCTACTGCATCCAGAAGGTTCCCCGAGGGAAGATGTTGCTGGTACACCTGGATCGCCTGGCACGCTACGATGGTGCTGTTCGGGACGACCAGCTCACAGGAGGGAGCAGTGTCACCCGATCGTTGGAACACCCTATAGAACCAGCTGAGAGCGGGCAAGCAGGTGAGGTCGGCGTTAGCCACGCCCCCCCTCGTTTGTCTTATAGTGGTGACAAGGGATGGCTGGGACAAAAAACATCACTGCGCCGTCTCTTTCTATTCCACCTGTGTTCTCGAACTTACAGGATATTTCATCTAATCGAGAACCTTCCAGATCAGCAAGCGGACCCTATATAAGCAACACGTCGTGCAAGAGGAGTTAGTCAGTGCTTGAGGAGCTAGCGGACAGACAAGAAGACTGCGTGCGTGCCACGGAAGAATTTACGTAATTGTGAGCGTACAGTGGAACTTTAACGGACGAACTGGTGAACTGTAATTGTGTGCATTACGTAATTCTGTGTAACTGGCAAGTGTTAAACTGTAAGCCGGTAGAAATAAAGAACTTTGTTGAGTTTGTGTAATTGGACTTTTTATTTCACGAACCCACAAAGTCACAATATGTAAAGGCCAAGTATGTTGTTATTATAAATTACAACTACTCTATCTGTATATGTGTATGTATTATTGATGCGAAATTATCTTGTGATTGACTTCATGCTGTCTCAGTATACCTTGGCATATTTACTCTCGGTCTGCTAATAAATATGGTAAATATGCAGCAGCAGGACCAACATCCACAGACTATATAGAACAGTTAAGTTTTTAATATAATTTAACATTTAGAATGATTAAACCTTTAGAGAATCTGTGTATGAATCCCCCAAACACTTCTCTAAATGAAGTGCTTGCAAGCAAATAAAATAAAATAAATACATATAGGTGAATATGTGTCTAAACTTCGCTTAACCCATGACTATTGCAACATTGATTGTCATGCCTATGATGATAATACATCCTTGTGATGCAACTGGCTAGCAGATTCACAAGCTGCTTCCAGCTGTTAGATGCAGCAAAGTGTCAACTACAAGGTAATTTCTCTCTGGTTATGTGTAGTAGTATGACTGAAACACCTGAAATGATATCAACCAAACTCAGTATATATATGAATTTAAAAAAAAGGAAAACAAGATTTTAGGGCAGAAAGCAGTGACATTACAAATATCAAAAAATTTCCAATACTAATATAGAATTTGCAGTTTTCAGGAATATTCCGATGAACAGTAACACTCCATCCATCATTAAAGTCCAAGATTAGCTTCCATGAGATGGAATGTGAGAAGGGGTGAAAACATTGTAAAAGATGATTGAAAAAAGCATTGAATCCAAATCTTCGAGGATGCTGCGATGAACAGATTTCCTTTTAACCAATTTAAGTCCAATACACCCACTCTAACCTAATCTGAGTTAGACCTAAAAACCAGAGAACACTGTGGCTCACTATGATCTTAAGGCTGTATTCTAATTGTGGCATGGACCAGATCTCTTACACATATTGAAAAGTGATTTACCACAAAATGAATGATATATTTAATTGCTGTTCATTTTATATTCCATAGTATAATGCATATTTTTTATATTTTGTGTACATATTTACACACACAGACACACACACACAAACACACACACACACAAACACACACACACACACACACACACACACACACACACATATATATATATATATATATATATATATATATACTTTACTACCCAATGATTATGAACACTAATCCATCCTCAAATTGTAGCTATAAAATTTGTAACCTTTACTCCTTTGGCATCTTCCAGAAAGTAATTATGAAGTGTTCATTTTTGCTACAATAATCACAGATTCTTTCATCAAGAAATTGTATGGTTTATTTCTTCAACCAAACACTGAATAATACATATTTATTAAGTAAAAGTGATCAGTGAACAACACAGATTCATCAGAGTAAATATTAACAACATTATCAGAATGCCCTCTTTCAAGATATTACAATAATGGATTTAAATAAGCATAAAGGACATAGCATTATTTAATATTTAAAAATTGAAATGCCTTATTCATGAAGAATTAATTAACACTTTGCGTAACTTGTACAGCTTTAGCTATTGTTAAAATACATTTGCATTTATATATTTTAAAATTATATTTATCCACCATATCAAATCACCCAGGTAGGAAGTTCAACAAACAATGTTTACTGTATTTTACTACATTATTTCATATAGTACCTAGGGCTTTTCTTCTCGTCAACGGTTTATTCGTTTTCTATTTGGTAACGCAAACTACTCACAAAAATGTATGCGGCAAACAAAATATATATTATAAAACTCAAATACAATGGCTTTAGTTGCGTGGCCCAGTGTGGAAGCATATCCTGTACATCAAAACTGCCTGTATGATTTGCTACCAAGATGTAACCTGTAAAACTTACTTTTGGTTGGATGGATAGAGTCAACATGAAAAATTCAATGCCATGGCCGGGATTTGAACCACGGATCTCCTGGTTTCCGTCCAGTCGCTCTTAACCTTTGAGCTACCATGGCCAACGTGCCGTCTGACATTAAATATTCCATCTGACTCATATATTTCCCCGGTAGACCACTAGGGGCTCTCGCATCCGAGATACACCGTTTGTGGCGACTTGCTATTGTAAGTACTTGAGTCCCAGGCTTCATCATTTAACTTTTATTATTTCAGTTAATTGATGGAAATTAATCATTTCTCCACACTAGCCGTACACAGGCTAAGATCTTTGATGGATAGAGTCAACATGAAAAATTCAATGCCATGGCCGAGATTTGAACCACGGATCTCCTGGTTTCCGTCCAGTCGCTCTTAACCTTTGAGCTACCATGGCCAACGTGCCGTCTGACATTAAATATTCCATCTGACTCATATATTTCCCCTGTAGACCACAAGGGGCTCTCGCAATATATGGGGGAAATATATGAGTCAGATGGTATATTTAATGTCAGACGGCACTTTGGCCATGGTAGCTCAAAGGTTAAGAGCGACTGGACGGAAACCAGGAGATCCGTGGTTCAAATCCCGGCCATGGCATTGAATTTTTCATGTTGACTCTATCCATCAAAGATCTTAGCCTCTGTACGGCTAGTGTGGAGAAATGATTAATTTCCATCAACTTACTTTTGGTTGTCCAACAACCTATGACCGGATAGAAGGGATATTACAACGTCACAATATAAAACCGTCTTCAAACCCACTAGGAAATTGAACCATTTAATACGCTCAGCGAAAGATATTCGGGAACCTCTGTCCTCAGCCGGTGTATATCGCATTCCCTGTTCTTGCGGCGTGGTATACATCGGAACAACACAACGCAGTGTCAACACCAGAATCAAGGAACATAGGAGCCACTGCCGTCTGGGCCACACAGATAAGTCCGCAGTCGCCGAACATGCGTTTGAGGCAGAAGGCGAGCATGTGATACAGTTCCAGGACACCAGCATCCTTTCTACCACATAACATTACCACACACGACTTCAGCGGGAGGCCATCGAAATTTACAAACATCCTAATAATTTCAACAGAAAGGAAGAAGCCTTAAAACTAAATAGGAACTGGCATCCTGTTCTCGAAAACAGGAAACGCCATTTAACCACCAAAAATGACACGAACCAATCACAGGACACCATTGCCGGACTACCCAGGGGCCACCCCCCAACTACCAGTACAAATAGCGCGACTCAGGCAACCGAGATCCGCGCACAAGGCAACAAGAAGAATAAAGAGCCATCCCAGCGCCTACTGGGGTCAGTGAAGCCACAACATCGCCCAAAACTGCTCCCTCTCCAGCAAGAATGCAGGATGAGGACATAACAGACCTCAACGACAGGCTTATCAACAAGCACAAGACCAATAGACCACTGCACTTCTGCCGATCACCACAAGGCAAAGACTCTCTCCAAATAGACGGAGACACAAATTTCCAACTGTTTCTACTGGGGAACCAAAGCTATATGAGAGGCTACGACACCTTAATGAAAGCCTGGGACAGCCTTTACTGTAACCGAGCAAGCTACCTCAATGACACAGATGCCCAACTCCACCAGATTAACTTCGTGACTGAGTTCGCCAAAATGACAGCAGCACTGGGTTCACCCGACGAGCACCGTCAGCCACGAGGAAGCCGAAATAGGCGATAAAACATACAGCTAAACCATCTACCCCGCCCTACCGTCAGTAACAATGGCACACACACGCAGACACCATTCACACACACAAAGCACAAAATACTCTAACATACCCGGGGCCAGAAGCAATCTTAATGAAATCAAGCAGTACCTCTACCAAAACAATATCGGAGTTGCGCTACTAAACGAAACCTTTTTCACGTCCAAAGCTCGCTTTCGCATCCCAGGCTATCATATTTACAGAAACGACAGACCAGACGGCAAAGCACATGGGGGGACAGCGATAGTGGTCGAAGAAAACCTCCAACACAATTATATTCACATACCCCCCCTGAATGCCTTAGAGTCAACCGCAATATCACTACATATATAACAACAAAGTCACACTGGCTAGCATCTACTGCTCTCCGAACAAACTTGTAACGTCAGACATTGATACAATCCTACAACTCGATAACACCATGTTAGCTACAGGTGACCTAAATGTGAAGCACCCCACTTGGGGCTGGCCAAATACGAGCGCTGAAGGCCACAACCTTTATACACACATGAACAACAACACATACATCATTGATCACTCCGGGGAACCAACATACATACCACAACAGGCGCATCATGCACCGTCCACCCCAGACATCGCCCTAATTAAAAGCATTACCTTCAATTACAGTATTAATTTAATAGACGCGCTAGCATCAGATCACCATGCAGTCCAAATAGATATCGACTAGCCACCAAAGTTTATACCACCACCGATCAGACTGAACTTCAATCGTGCAAACTGGGACGTATTCGCAGACATTTTAGACAAACAACTAGCTGAACCCGTGGCACCGGAAAGTCAACCTGCAGTAGATCGAGCTGCAGCACTCCTCGAAGAAGCCATCCAGGTGGCCATGAAAGCGGCAGTGGCCACTAAAGCCCCCCAGAAACACGCCTTACCTTACACGCCCGACGTACTTGCCCTAATTCATGAAAGACACCATGAAAGACGTAGATGGCAGCGCACACGCAACTTAGAACACAATGTAAACATGACAACCCTCAACAGTGCCATAAAAACCAGACTTAATGCGCAGGCCCAGCAACAATGGGACCACACGCTTGCCAAGCTACAGCCGGGTAACGCCAGAGTATGGCACATGGTAAGGGACCTAAAACGACAACCCATAAACATACCCCCCCCTGTTAATGGAAGAACGGCAATGCTAGGCCGAAAGCAACGCCGGAAAAGCAAAAACCCTGGTGGACACCCTAGAAAAGATATGCACCCCCAACCCGGGCCACCCGCACCGGAGGTTCTATGTTCATCTAGAACAGGACATGAAGTATAGTCTTGAAAAACCAGCACATGATAAATGTAGAAGGACAAACCCAGGGGAGATAAAATGGATCATTGATCACTTAAATGTCCAGAAAGCGCCCGGACCCGACCAATACCAATTTTGGTAGACAAAAGTCTTACCCCCAAAGCTATTGGACTCATCAGTTATATATGCAACTTCTGTCTCGAAAACGGGTACTTCCCCCTATGCTGGAAACAATCCAATGTAGTCATGTTCCCAAAGCCAAGCAAGGACCGAGCGGATCCTAAAAACTACAGACCCATAAGTCTACTAAACACAATCAGTAAAGTCGCAGAAAAGGTCATTTTAATAAGGATAGTCTCCCACATAAAAAAGCATAAAATACTAATCAACGAGCAATTTGGCTTCCGCGCGGAACATTCAACGACCCTCCAACTTACAAGAACCGTCGAATACATTACAAAAGGGTTTAACGACCAAAGGTCCCCCGGCGTGGTATTTCTAGACGTAGAACGGGCTTTTGACACGGTTTATCACGCAGGCCTCGCCAGAAAACTTAAAAATCTGAAATTTAACGACACCATAATCAGACTAGTTGCCCACTACCTTACTGGTAGATCAGTTACAGTCTCTGTAAGGGAACAGTGTTCAGAACCGCATAAATTAACTACCGGAGTCCCACAAGGAAGTCTGCTGGGACCTACCCTCTTTAACCTATATATTAACGACATCCCCAGGAACGCCAACACACAGCTCTTCATTTACGCCGACGACACCGCCCTACTGGCACAGTCATGGAAACCAGAAGTTGTCTGTCGCAGACTACAGACTTCCCTAACAGAACTAGAACCATGGTTATCCAAATGGAGAATCAAAGTCAATCCTCCAAAAACACAGGCAGTTCTATTTACGAAGCGAAGAAAACACGTTAAACGGTCAACACCGCTGATGCTCCACGGAGAGACAATAAACTGGTGAAACCAGGCCAGATACCTCGGAGTCACCTTGGACTCAAAGCTCACATTTGCAGAACACACCACCGAAGTGAAACGCAGGGCTATACAACAGCTGGGAGCGCTGTACCCCATCCTTAACTACAAGAGTGCCCTAAGCAAGCAAATGGGGCTAACACTATACAAAACTCTGATAAGACCCATAATGACATACGCTGCCCCAGCCTGGGGACCCTGCGCAAGGAGCCATATAGCGAAACTGCAACTAGTCCAAAATAAATGTCTTAGAATATCCGCAAAAGTCCCGAGATCAGTCCCATTGGACTTATTGCACGACGACCTCCATATGTACACAATTGATCAGTTTATCAAAAAACTCGCCGATAGCATGTACAAATCTGCACACAACCACTACAATCCACTCATCAACAACATTGGTAAATACCACACAACCATAGACAAACACAAGAGACCACTATAGCTATTCGACAGAAGCATTCCTTTAAACCGTCACAGCACAGACATGAACACTATTTTATTGATTACCTCCACCAACTTGTCCCACCATAGCCACAACACATACAGCAGCATTCCGGAAGACCCGGGGAGGATGTCACTCCACTCCCTAGGCGGCCCGGGGACGACGGACATCCCCATCAGATGACGACCAGGCGAACTCCAGGGACCCGACCGGATAACAACTTGCAGATACTAACATTTGTACATATGTTATATTGTAAATGTAAAAAAATTAATAATAATAAAGCATAAAAAATAATAAAAAAAGGCTAAAGTAAAAAAAGAGAGAAAAAAATACGGAAAAGAATTATAAAATGTATATATAATAAATGACAAGGGAAATATTTATTAACCTCCAATTGTACACTCTTCCCCCCTCCCCATCTATTTGTTACAGGACCAACGGCAACACGTCGAGGAACATCGCTAAGTCAGCTCCCTCTCCAGCTGAACCCTAAATTATGGTAAGGTATCCCAACAGTTTATATTTAGCATGACACCCCCGCATAGCTCCATTCTGCATGAGCATGAAAATCCTCCACTAACAATAGGTCCCTGGTCATTGCCTCGGCCATGGCCAGTACCTAACTCCCCACTCCGTCCATATACTCTCTTGTATGCGGGCGCCTATTTAGTATTCACCCACTAACTTCCGGGTTGCTTCGGCGGTACCGGACACCACTTACCACCTTTCCTACCCATCACTTTAGTTTAGCTTAGTACATGGAGGGGAGGCGACGCAGATCCCTTTCGGATGATCGCCACCGGGTGTGGCGGAGCCGGGGCCACACCCCCCAAAAAAAAACTGAACGCTTCAGACGCAGCCAAACTCTCTGCAAGAAAGCTTCGACCGCGCCACTGATAATGCCTGCCGTAGTTGTGGACGAAACGTTTGGTTCTTACTCCAACAGACCACGGCAAAACAGCCCGGAAACAACCAATTGTATTATGGACTCCGGCCGTGAAAGCTTACGTTCTCTCAATACCAAACTTGATATTTAGGATCATTATGATCTAATGGTATGAAACGAAATTGTTGCACACTAAAACTACGGTTTACACAGATAGTTTCATATATTGTTTTAAATGTACGTTTAAAACGAATAGGTACAGAAGGGTGAGGCAATGCCATCTTTAAAGATCGTTAGGGCTTTGAAATCTTTATTCTTTTGTTTTAAGTGAGTAGTTACTATGGGCAACATTTGCATAAGCTGTAGTCATTTGTTTGTAAACATGTTCTTGATATGATCGTTTTCTCTGTAATTTACAATTTTCTTTAACTGAAAAAGCAGTTTGATGAGTGTTTCAGAAGATGTAATAAGTCATACTGCATTGTGGCTATTGCCAGCGCTCTTGTCGTATTAGATAATTGCAGGCGTTTCTCACAGATTCCTTTTCTAGACAACAGCAAATATGTTATAGTTCAGACGGAGTGGTTCCAAATGGGACATGGGATTACTCCACCTCTCTCAAATTAGTATGGATGTACATTGTGTTGACATGGTGACGTGCAACAGGACTTGAATCCTCTGCGAAGGTTGCAGCATTGTCTGTAGGTCTGGTGTGACTGATACCGGAGGTAGTGTCATCAGAAGTATCCTCAGACACAACATGGACTCATCCTACAATTATTGTCAATCAAGTGAAATACTTCACTCGACGCACCATCAAGTATTCTTCTTCATCATCATCTACGGAGATTTTCGCCCGCAAGTGAGCAACAGCAAAGTTACATCGGCATTCAAATTCTCAACCGTTTCTCTGTGGCAAATATCTTCCATAAGATACGTTAGGAATGTTTACCAGCCTCGTCATTTCTGGGAGTTTAAAGTACGAGGCTTCCAACTTTGCGTTCATTGCATTCTGCAAGAAACTTCGAGGTTTTGTGAATCACCCTTCAAACCTAATATGACGATTGGCACGAGAGTACTGAATATCGCAGCAACAAGAAGGCAACTAAACGAGTGCTCGCAGGAGAATATTTCATCTAGAAGCTGGGCAACTATTGCTTCCAAAACTCGCCAGTCATGTCACATCTTAGTAACTACATAGAGGATATTTTGTTTGATCACCATGAGTCAAACTGTACCTTTTGAGTACTAGAATGATGGCATATCCAGCTATCTTGATGACAATTTACCTCTAATAGTCACCATCCTGGACGTAAGGTTCTATAAATATTTTGAGTGTGTTCACTGTTGTAAGGTGCCACAAATTTCTTAGGACTGAGATTACCAAAATGTTTGGAAAAAGTAACAGTTCAGAAAGTCTTTCATGATTTTATTGCATAAAAATTATACATCAATTTTACTCAAGATAGGGACATAAAAATCTACATTCAGAAGAAGTGTTAACACATCATTGACATTAAATTAATCTTGCCTTAAAAATACTCATGTACAGCAAATACAAATAAACTGTTGCTCATTTCGAATGCCAGAAGATCCTTGTGTGTTTAATTTGTTATGACCTTTCCTACCCTATAGAGTAAATTAGAAGATGTGCAAAGATTTGTTATATAGCTTATCGCCTTGCCCATCACATACGTAGTTGGTAGAGAAGGTAAATAAAGTTGTGTGTATATATGTAGTATGTATGTATAGACGACTTAGAGAACATTAAGTCTGTAAAATAGCAAATTTTGTATTGAGGTTCATTGCCTGGAATGCGGCACAAGATTTCGTCAGTAAATTGCCCAACCAAATTCATAGTGACTGACTTTTTCATAACTTGTAACTGTAAAAGAGGAAGTAATTCTTACTCCACAATTATGTACATTTCATTGACATACACCTTTTATTTACTTATTCTTATTTTTAGTGGAATTTCGCGCTTTTGATATAAAGATATTTGGATTTCAGAACAAGCTTTGCTACTCCACAGAGAATTAGATAAGTCTTAAAAGCTAGTGGATAATATTGATGATAATAATTGTCTATGGAGTAGATGTTACCACTTTGTAGTGCTGTGAAAGTTACCAATTTCTGGAAGCCATTTATTTATGAGCTTTTCTTTTATAGCAAAATCATGGCATACCATATTAAGGATATTATAGGTGCTGAAGTATGAATACCAACTGAAGGTAAGAAGTAAAATCAATTAGTTTGTTGAAAGTAAAGGTAGTGCTTCTTTTCTACTGAGAGAAAAGAAATAATTGTTTAAAGGATAAATTGTGCAGATCTGTGTGTGAGTGTATGTTTGTGTGTGTGTCTGTGTGTGTGTGTCTGTGTGTGTGTGTGTGTGTGTGTGTGTGTGTGTGTGTGTGTGTGTGTGTGTGTGTGTGTGTGTGTGTGTGTGTGATTAATGCACAGGATTTGATAATGAAATCGTTGTCTTCCTGCTTCACAGTATTTAGATTTCAGATCTTCTAGATTTTTAAGAATTTCATATAGTTTATTGATCAATGTTCATTAAATCATTTTTACTGCATAGAAAGAAATTTAGTATAATAAGAAATGTGACAATTACCACTTATTGAGCTGCCTGAGGAGAACTAGGTCCCTCGGAAGCGAACTGTAAGTTACACAAATGTGTGTTATTCCTTCATTATTATTAATTTAATTTTGAACAAACGTCCACTCAGACAATCATGGCTTATAATTGAGCTGAATACTATAACAGATGAGTTTCTAGGTAGATCTAAAATTATTTTAAGTTATTTTGGGGATCTTAACACTTAAGACTTTCGGAGAAAGCAACAAATTTTTCATATTTGATACCAAAAATGTTTTAAAATTATCTTTTAACTGTGTTGTCCTGGATTGTTTTTTTGTTTGAGTTATTTTGGAAACTTCTTGGCCAGCATACTCACTTGCACATTCTTAGAAAGTCCACTGATGGATGGAATCCATTGGAAAGCTATACATTTATTACAATTTTGAAAATAATTAATCATATTGTGATTTATATTTCTTTTTTCTACTTTAGGGCAGTCAATTGAAATAGTATTATGAGCAATTGCTTTAGTATCTGATAAGAAAAGTATGTTGGAAAACTGATTTGTCCAAGCGAATGGATTTTGTAACGAAGTAAAAGTTACATTAATTTCTCCTTCAAAGCCTATGAAATAATTTTTAATATGGTTATAGAAAGAAAAGAATTTACAGGTAGCTCCTGCTCCTGCTGGATCTTCCTGGTTGTAAAGTGAGCCAACTGTATACATGTGAGTCCATTCATTATCTGGATATGTTAATTTAATAGTTTCAAGGGTATGTGATTTAGTTTCTCTTCTTTTTAAAGTCTTCAATTAAATCAGTGCATTGATTATAGCTTCACAGGTAATTAGCTATGTCAAAGAAACTAGGTTCAAGCTTTCTGGAGCGTTATTCTAAGCACAATGGCCTTCTTTGTATTATAGTTCAAAGATGTTTAGTGGGGTTTTAAGAGGCATGAGGGGTTCTGTTTTGGATGAGTGTTCTAATTCATTACACAGCTTTCTTTATACGCCTAATTGAGTTTTAAAACTGAAGGTAGATTTTGTACAGTTTTATAATTTTTTTTCTCTGGAACTTTCAAGAATTTTCATGTGTTAAAGTGGCTTGCTTTTCTAAATCGGGCATTATAGATCTTTTAAATGTATATACTTGTAAGCTGAATGTAGGAATGGGTTTAATAGCCCCTGTAATTAACCTAAGAGCTTGATTTTGTGTGCAGTCAAACATGGAAGTTGAAGGTAATGTTGCTTTCAGTAGAACTCCACAGTCCTTAAGAACTTGGCTTATATATGTATTTAATGTAGACTTTGAAAAACCCATTTAGTTCCTCAAAGTGTTTTTGATATCTTTAATGTTTAAACATCCTTTAATTATTTACTTACTGGGCTGTATGATTATTCTAGAAGGGTGATATCTCGCCAGGGTGATGAAGATTATTTTGTTAAAGATACTACGAGGTCTGTTCAATAAAGAATGATCATAATTTGTTTACGGTCATAATTTTTTGCACTAAAATTCAATCTTATTATATTCTGTTAGCTCAATGTGAAACAAACACACTGTAGTAGTTTCATTGTTGGTGCTCCTGGTTCCAGTATGTGTAAACCAGGCAAGTTCAGACACGTTCAGTATCGCCTACCACTGCAGTGGAGGTGACATGCACCTAAATTTGATGTTAGAGGAAGATCCGGAGATTCCTTCAAACGTAATCGCTGCTGGTGAAACTTGGCTACATAATTTTTATCCTGAGAGCATACAGCAAAGCTCAGTGTGGAAATCTCTTTCATCACCAACCCCCAGAAAAGCAAAAGTGGTTGCTTCTGCTGGGAAAGTTATGGTCATCTCATAAATTGATGTTCATGGAATGGTTAATCAGCACGTTGTACCTGCACACACATCAGTAACAGGACAATACTACAGGGATGTCCTGAAAACGTTGGAAGTCCATATCAGGTGCAAAAGACCACATTTCCTTTAGCAGGCTGGATGCTGCACCACAATAATGCGCGGCTGCATATTGCCAATGTTGTTGCTGAAAATCTTGCATCCCTGACCCTTCTTATAGTCTGGATTTAGACACATGTGACTTTTTCTATTCTCTAACTTGAAGAAACGCCTTTGTGGGAGACATTATCCATCATCCGAAGTAGTAGTGAAGGCCGCAGAGGCATTTTTTAAAGCATCTCTCAAGAAATGGTTTCCAGCATGTCTTTGAAGACTGGCAGAAATGCTGGGACAGGTGCATCACATTCAGGGGAGACTATTTTGAGAAGGACCATCAAAATTATGAGGATAAGAAAAGGTACGTTGTCAAAGAATGTTGTGATCATTCTTTACTGAACAGCCCTCCTATTTTAATCTGATGGAAATCATTTCCCTAGGTATATCTAGTTAATTTTATAGATCCCAAATATCATCTGCTGATTTACCTGGTTTGAATATTAGGATAACAATAACTTTCGGATTGGATGGAACAGATGATTCCTAGATATGATTGTAAAAGTTAAGTAATGTGGTTTTAGTTTTTCCCTAAACTTTTAAGGAGTTCTGGATGAATTTTGTCTTGTCCTGAAGCTTTGCTATTAACCGTTTTAAAAATAGCTATACGAAGTTCAGAAGCTGTAAATTCACAATAAAATATGTAAGTTGAGTGATAAGGCTTCCTTTTTTATTCTTTGTTTCCTTCTTTATGTTCTTTAGTTTTTATATTTTCTTGCAAATATATATGACGCAACATTTGAATTAAATGCAATTCGAACTTTTTGGTTATTTGATAATTCTTTATCTCGATATGCAATAAAATGTTTAGAATAGTGCTATTTTTATATGTTGAATTGAGCCTGTATCTAACATTATTGTCTTTTCTGCAGTAAATAGTTTCCATAAATTTATAAGAGTTTCTTTCATCACAGAAAATGTCTATTTTATATTTTCTGTTTTGACTCTCCAGTTGAAGCTAGTTGTGGGATCTTTGTTACTTTTAACTAATTTTTTAGCCAGTTAACATACATGCTTAAGTTCTCCAAATCTTTAGACTGAAAGGTTTATAGGTTTGAACTTTTCCATTAGGGATGTATGTAGTAGAAGCTAATAGAGATTATTATTGATTATGTTAAAAGAAGTGTATGAGTTTTGATCATACAGGGCATTAATTTTTCTAATTCTAATTGATATCATTTCCAATTAGCTATTCTAAAGTACAAAAAGAATGCTATCTGAGGAGATTTAGCTCAATGTTTCGAACACATACTTTAAGAAATATTAAGTGATGTTTTATTTGTTTATATTATAATAAAATTTTTTACTACTCCTAATAAAAAGAATATTTTCTGTTCTTCATTTCCACTCTAATAAAGATATATGACAAGAGTGTGTGTTGTTAGTTCATTATAACAAATAAAATGGTATCAGTGCATATTATGTCTTTTTTTAAGAGATAGAACAATATAACAATGTAAGAAGTGACAGTCATTTGTTTGTAAACATGTTCTTTATATGTGTTCTTTTCCTGTAATTTACAATTTTATTTAGTTGTAAAAGCAGTTTGATGAGTGTTTCAGAAAATTCAATTAGTCATACAGTATATTAGGTATTGTTAGTTCTTTCATTGCATAAGATAATTGCTGGCCTTCCTAAGAGATTCCTTTAGAACATAACGACAAATAAGTTATAGTTCAGGAGGGATGATTCCAGAATATTCTACGGTGAGAATGCTCCATCATCTCTTAACTTAGGATGGATGTGCATTGTGTTCGCATAAGTGATGTCCAGCAAGAGTTGAATCCTCTGCAAGGGTTGCTGAATCGTCTGGAGGTGTGGTGTGACTTGGTACCAGAGGTAATGTCCTCAGAAGTATCCTGAGACCAAACATGGGTTCATCCTGTGATTAATGTCAATCAAATTCAATCGCTTCACCCGATGCTCCATTTAGTATATTCTTCGTTTCTATCTACGGAAATCTTTGGCCAAAAGGGAGCAACAGCAAAGTGACTCCATGACACTCCTGAAAAATGGACCTGACTTTAATTCTTGATCTCCCACAACATTTACCTTCACATTACAAGGATAGTAGGTAGCTTATAATTTGCAAACTAACAAATTAAAGTGTTTTAAAATATGATAATATCCTTTAACATATAATACCACAATTACTGTGTAGTAATATTTATAAGAATACAAAGGATAAGGGATTATTTATTTTTCATCAATCTTAAATTGTACTTTAATTTATTTTAGGAAAAATATAATGACCATAGCATTACATACTTGGAAGAAAAATACACAGAAATTTGTGGTGTGACGCTTTTGTTAGGATACATGGAGTGGTTTCAACTTTACTGTATGATTGTCCACGAATATAATGTATTTATTTTATTGTAGTCTAAAACACGTGTAATTGGATTACAGCCACTCCAAATTTCAGTTTCATATGATAATTGGTGTTTCCTAAGTGTTTCCTTTCTAATAATTGGAATAATTTAGTCCCATTGTGGTAAAATGACTTCCCTTTACCTGAATAGGGCTAACATGGGTTATACCATTGCTATAGCCAGGCAACTTCAATCCTGATGCAAATATCTGGGAGAGAGGAGACGAGGATAGTGTGACATATGACCGTTAGGGTGTTGGTTGGCTCAGTGTTGGTAATGGATATTATGATGAGTAGAACCAGACTGACAAATTCAATGCAATATATAAACAGGTGCATGTCTCATAGCATATGTGAACCCCTTGTGGTCTACAGAAAAACATACAAGTCAGTTGGAGAATTTAATGTCATGTCCGCATGTTGGCCATAGTAGCGCAGTGGTTTAGAGCAACCGCACGGAGAGTGGGAGATCCGTGGTTCAAATACCGGCTATGGCATTGAATTTTTCAGTCTGAGTCCACTCATCCAAAGCTTAGCCTACACACGGCTAGTGTGGAAGAAGTCATTATTGCCATCAATTTACCTCAAAAAATGGACAGTATATTTAATTTTGTCTTCTGGGATACCGGCATGAAATGTGTTTACATTTCCCATCTATAACACAGATATCCATGGCATTTCCTTTGGAACATATTACCTGGTGTTAACTCATATAGTGTGTGTCTCGTGGTTTTTTGTACAGAAGTCACACATACCTCAGACCATAGGAGGATAAATGAACGTTACCTGCTTTTGCAAGCTGCAGTTAGTGCACTTGTTTCATAGGACTGCCAGTCATCATTACTGGGAAGTGCTGAGGTAAAAAATGTGTAAGTACATCTCCCAGCTGTTCATTTTTGTAGAACTGGGCCTCTTTCCTCTACAAACACCTGAAATACATTTATAAAAAGACAGTTATTACAAGAGGGCTTCTATAAGCACACAAAATTTTGTTCAGGAAAATCTGATTGTGTCTTACATCTACTGCGTTGCCTAGAAATTTATACTAACATAATCAACGGAGAAAGTTTATTTGTGTGTATCGGGTAATCTCAAAAGCCACTCAGCCCACCTCCATAGCATACACGGTAGCATGTCTGTCTCACGTTCAAGAGGCCGCGAGTTTGAATCTTGGTCAGGTTGAGTTATCTGGATAAGGTTTTTCCGAAGTTTCCCCTTATCTTTAAAGACGAATGTCGGTAACTCTAAGCTCTATGGACCCTGGGCTTATTTGTGCATCATTTGGCGCATTTCATTCATCATCCAATATGACTCAACGGTGGAGGACATAAAATTAAAAATAAGAAAAAGCCACTCACCAAAATTTGTTTAATTGTCACTTAAAGCCCAATTACTTCTGAGGCACCTGCGGCTATAAAGCAGCTTCAATTCAATTAAGGAATTTCATTAATTAATATTAAGAGTTTACAAATTGCTGCATAGCTCTGAGCTCATATCTATATGACATTAAATGCAATTTTTTAAAATATAGTGAAATAAACAGTATTATATAAACAGTATTACTTAAAGTTTTAGAATACTAAAGATGAAGGTGATATACTAGCTACAGTTGCTATATTGAATCATTGGAGTTAATATAATTTCGGAGATACAATAATTTGTATGCAGAAATATTCACTTCATAGCCAAAATATATTGCTTTTCATTTAGTACTTCTGTGGATAGATAATTTTGTATTTAACGTTCCTTTTAACTGAATCATATTGCGGGAATTCTTTTTATTTGTTTTACATACACAAATGTAGCCCACCTCGGTAGCGTAGATGGTAGCATGTCTGCCTTACGTTCAAGAGGCCCCGAGTTTGAATCTCGGTCAGGGTGAGTTACCTAGATAAGGTTTAATCCGGGGTTTTCCCTTATCCTTAAAGACGAATGTCTGGTAACTCTAAGCTCAATCGACCCTGGACTCCTATGAGCATCATTTCATCCAATTCATTCACCGTCCCGTATAACTTAACGTTGGGGCGGACGTAAATGAAAAAAAAAAATACACAAATGCATTTGCATGTATCCTATGTACTACTTACCTCTATGAATGATCAACAAGTCGGCACAGGGGCCAAAGGTATTCTACAAAGAACGACGATACTAGACGTTAAAGCTTTTAAGATGAAATTGTTCCAGCAAAGCTTTGTGATGCGACCCAAAGTTTCAGTGTATGGGAGGCATTTATGACGATGTGTGTCCCCTCACTGAATGTTTCTGCTGGCTCCCAAATACGAACCAGACATCTAAAAGACAGAAAGGTAATTAATCTACAAAATCAATTTTAAGGACGTAGTTCCTTCCAGTTAAATCCATTTTGTCGTTTTTCAGAGGTAATAAGAGTAATGAAGCTCCTAGTTCGAAAATTAACTTATTTGCATTGTTAGGAAAGAAGACGGTGCCGTTACTCCAGAGAACAAAAATAATAGTTGCATTCCACGGAATAGAAAAATAAAAGGCTGTTACAACTTATTGCAAGGAATATACATAGATAGTAATGATTTAAGTAATACTTGATCAAACAGAAAACAGTTTAACACGTGATGTATTATACTGGGTCGTTTAATTGCCTTTTTACAACTACCGCTTATTTGTACTTAAAGGAACGCTGTGTAAACCTCTGAATTTTCTCTTTTTAATTCTTAGATGTATATCGTGATACCGAAATTAAGGAATGCAATGAGTAAAGAATCGTAATGGATTTCAAACGAATATTGCATCTTTGTTACAACACATGCAGCTGCATTGGGTTGAATAGTTTTAACAAAAGAGACGGAAGAAAGAAGGTTCTTAGCAGGAATTCTCAGTGGGTAACACTTCGACTCCGTTTGAAAAGGCATTGTTCGGACCCTAAATAATGGCATGACCGAGACTAATAATCACAATGGACAAAATAGTCACAAAAAGAGTTTTGGTGTGAATAAAGAGGTTTCGTGAGGTGAAAGTCAGACGCAGCTGTAGTGAGGAACACAGAACGGGGATGGCGGTCGAATAAGAGACATCTGGTTGGGTCTTCTGCGAAGGCAGACCAGAACCGGAGAGAAAAGGTATCTGTCGGTTCCTACATAAATAACGAATTAAATGTAATCGATTAATAAGCATTCTACATACAGTAACTCTAAACAGTGATATATTGCTAACCCTTGGTCAGCAACTTTGAGTTTTATGTGATGATAAAATAAAGCAGTCATTAAACCAGTCTGAAACTTGCATTCCAGTGTCATTAGAACCATCCTTACTCCCATACATGTCCACCCATACCCTGGGGATAAAATTGCTCTACCCAGCTCTACCCTGACTTGTATAAAACCAATTTGCATCAACCGTGAATTTTCTGGAAGTTAATATCTAACAACTCTCGTTTTTTTTATTAGCTTCCCCCAACGTTAAGTCATATCGGACGATGAATGAAATGGAAGAAATGAAGCCCAAACGAGCCCAGGGCCCATAGAACTTAGAGTAAACAAACATTTATCTTACAGCATAACGATAACCTTATCCAGAAAACTCAACTTAACCGAGATTTGAACTCGGTATCTTTTGAATTTTAGGCAAGAAAGCTACCCTCACACCGCAGAGGTGGGCGGAAAAAGTAATTGTATTTCAAAAACTATGAAATTTTGCGGCAGTACTACCTCTCTGCCTCCCGGCTGCACGTACCTGGGTCGACGTCGGGACTCCTTCCTCGGTCTCCACGTCGTCGTCGGCTGCTTGCTGTACCCTGGGCTCTAGCGGCTTCTCCTGCATGGATTCTTTTTGGGTTCCCAGGGGTTAAGGTTGAGACAACATAAACCAACAATAATCTCTTAACTGCTTTTATTCGTCCTTGCATTCGTGGAACCCGGGCACTTGATTAACTGTACTTCCGGCGGACATTTCACAATACATTTTATTAGTCGCGGTACTTCGTCGAACACACTTGACGGAGGTATACAATACTGCAATGAACAACAACTGAGTAGCAAACTAATTAGCAACTGAGTATAACTGAGATAACAACTGAGGGACAAACTGAGGGATGAGTAGGGGTTACCATCCTCTTATATAAACGCAGCACCGTGTCACTAGCAAAAACTAAGGGTGTATTTACCTGTATAACGGTACGCCAAATAGCTAGCATACCATTCTATTTTCCAAACATCCGCTCGTTCTAGGCTGTCGTCCGGGAGTGCAGGGTTTCTCACATATGTCTGCCCAGGTCCATCACAATGTTCCTTCAAGTCTACAATTTTGTTTTAACTAACATAATTATTTACAATTCTTAAATTTATGAGCAATTACTAACATATTAGTAAATAAATAATTGATCCAAGGATCAAAGTTCCTGTTTCAAACTGCGCCAAACAATGAAGTTAACATTTTTAGAGTTTGCACTGAGAAAATTTCACTTTATTGTTTTAGTTCCTCTAAAGTTAGGCTCTATCTATCTCTGTTCATGTCACTCATTTTTACAGTTTCACTTTCACATAATCACTTAATTGCCTGCTCTTTCCTTGTTCAGGTACCTGAAACTCAATACCGGTTTCACCCTCTACAGTTTACAGTACAAGATAATTTTTATTTTGTCACCTGCCTTATTCTCACACAGTTCACTGCCATTCTGTTCGGTCCTTAAGTATTCAATTCATTTTATCACTCTCTAACCCTAAGGTTTGGCTTCATTAGCCCAATTATTCTTTTTACAGTGACCTATTTCTTATCCTAATAACAACCAAGACTATAATATAACTATTCACATTTGTTTTAAAATGTGGTTGGTTGCACACAATCACATACATATTTGTTCTTTTACTTACAATTACGCTTCCATCTGGCTTATTAGCATGTCACCAAGAGGTTACCTTTTTTTCTTTTTAAACTTAACTTAACCCACTTTGTTAACTAGATAAATTTAAATATCCACCACTTCTCAGTTACTTAGAATGTTTATTACCTTTGTTTTATTTCTGTGATTATTTGTTTATTTTAGTTTATTTTTACTGGGCGCCCGCTATTCTTATTTACTTATTCGCATGCATACGGACGTAAAAGCTGTTTATGGAACTTCCCCACCATCTTACCGTTCTGTACATCCGATAACAAAAATGTGTCCGTCCTGAACATTTCTACTACCTGGTACGGTCCCTTAAATAACATAGCCATACGATGATTAAATTTATTTATGGCAGTAGATAACTGTTTATTCCTTAACAAGACGAAATCATTTATTCGTATTTCCCGCTTCTTTATTTTTTTCGCCTTATGCCTGGCTTTCCTCACTTCAGCTTTTGCGCGCATTCTATCGGCGGCTATCTTTATCATTTCGGCTTCAGACAAATTTTTGGCGCCTTCTACTGGAATTTTCCCTGGAATACTACTGTCCATTGTGCTGATGGCTTTTCCCTCCATCAGCTCTATCGGTTTAAACCCAGTAACCTGATTCGCCGACTAAATTAAAATTTTCTCTATTTTTGGGCACATCTCTACCCAGCTCGTATGACGTTTACCCGATAAAATTCTAAGAAATAATTCCACATCCCGAATGGTTCTTTCAGTGGGGTTACTATTAGGTCGATATCGAACAGTGGTATATTATATGCCGTTTTCTTTCATTGCATTGGTGAATTTTTTTCCCGTGAACATTGTTGCATTATCTGACAATAGTGCGTCCATTTTCCCCAATTACGGTATGTAGTATTTGAATATTTTGTTTAGGCATATGGCGCTGTTGATTTTCTTCACTGGAAAAATTTTCACATACTTCGAAAATACATCCGTAAAAAAAATTATGTATCGGTTCCCGAATGTGCTCTGAGGCAGCTCTCCATAACAATCTACTGTTACTAATGAACGTGGCCTGTCTCTCAAAATCGCATTAGTTTCAAAATCGTAGCTAAAGTGAAGTGGTTTTGCTCTCTGACAAGTATCGCAGGCGGTGACTATTCTCCGGACTTTTTGTCTTAGCTAAGGTATGTAAAGGTTTTCCAAAATAGTGGAAGTGGTGCGGTCTGTTCCGGAATGACACAAAGATCTGTGAAATGTTAGGATTATCTCCTTTTCTATGCTTTGGAGTATTACGTCTTCCACGCTTGGTTGATCGCCCCATGCTTTTTATATAATATACCGTCTTTCTTTCCTATGCTGCCTCCTACCTGTTCGTCTATCTCAGGCGAGCTTTCTAACATTTTCGCTAACTTTACTTCTCCTCTTTGCCAGTCACCTATATTCTTTAGTTTGTTTTTCAGATCCCTATGCATGGGTATATCAATCTTCAAAACCGTCACCTCCCTTTGCGGTCCACCCATACAATCAGGTATTTGAGTGTTGTATGTTAACCGGGACAGCAAATCGCTAAACGTGTTTAATTTGCCAGGGATATGAATGATTTCTACATCATACATAATTATTTCGTGTGTGTATCAACACATCTTGGAACTTGTATATTTGCATTTTTGTAGAAACAACAAACTAAGATGGTCTGAAAATATGTTTACCTTTTTCTGATATATGCAAGTCCTGAATCTTTGGATCGCGAAATACATTGCACAAATTTCGATCTCGGTTACAGATGAATTTCTTTCTACCTTGCTTAATCCTCGTGAGGCAATGCTAATTACATGGAATTGTTCTGGAGATGACCTTTGACCCATTATAGCACCAAAACCTTGGCATGAGCCATCCACGTAAATTTCGAAAGGAATGCCTTCCCTGGATCTTTCGAGTAATATTGACTCGCAAAACAATATTTCTTTTTTTTTCTTTCTTTTGCGCCCATAAAAACATCTGTTCCTAAGTGCCTTACATATATTACGCATTTTCAATTGTTCTGGTATAGATTAAATCTGGAAATAGTTATCCAAATCATAAAGAAATTGTCTCGGATTTACTCCTTCGGATTCGTCAAACACCGGGACACCCAATTCATTTAATAATTGACCAAATTGACTATAATTATCAGTACCAGGCGTGGCTAGATGCAAAGAACCAGATATTTTAAATAGCAAGTTGTATAAATAAATTCAATTCGGTATAATATTTTGTGCAAAATAATTTTTATTTGGGAAAGACTAATAAAATGTGGAACACTTAATTTCCTAGGCATCAATTGTTTATTTTATTAAACATAAATCCAAAAACTGTATTCCATATCAAGACAACTTTCTCTCTTTAGATATATTAAACTATGTGAAGAATTAAATGAATTTAGGTAAGGTTGTATAATTTGGAATATTTAAAAGCAACACAATATTTGTGGAAACAAGGTTAGGCTAAATAAAAATTTTAAAATTCCGTACACTATGTGCACACATATATACGTATTTGAACATCAAGGTTTGTACACCTGAAGATAAAAAAGACAAACCAGTCATTAAATACCGAGTTTTTGCCCTGAAAGAGTTTTTCCATGACATCTTTAAGATATTTTGTCGAAAACTTATTTTGATTAAATCTATAAATTAAAATTTGTGATGGAATACAATAGTGAGTAAAAATTAAAGCTTTTGGCAGTGAAGAAACACAAATATATACTTTAATGCACTGTATAGTATGTGAAACAACTCCACCTGCTTACTTTAAAGTATAATTTCAGTTAGAGAAACTATGGCAATGCATAATCTCACACCATTAATGAAAATGAGGCTTGTACAGGAATTTGAAGCAAATGATTAATTCATACACTTAATTGTTCCGACCTGAAGACGTAACATTGGTTCGATTTTACAGAAGCAGTTTAAACATTTGTGAAGTTATCTGAGTGATGAAAAAGTTTTTCCTGCTGCATGCAGTAACAGAGAAATGCTTTGGGAAACTGGGATAAACCAAACGTTAATATGAGCATTCATTATTTGTTGTCTCAAAACTTATCTAGTGATTGCCATATAAATGACAGGAAATTTCTCTGGTGTCTATGCGCATCTGTGTATCTTAAACTATTATATTGTGTACGGCAAGTAAATCCAAATCTACAATCACTCCGTTCTTCACGTGTACTTCAAGAACCTTTCGATTTTGAGATTCAGGGGAGACACAATCTACATTGTGAAGGATATTCTTGGTAAGTGTTCCGTCGTGGTGTAAGTTGTGGCCGTCAAATTAAAGCTCACAATCTAAATAGACTGTATTGCAGAAGAATCGGCCCATTGTCAGGAGAAGAAAATGTTTGACGCTTATAGTGATGTATTTCATTTAATTTCTCAAAGAGTGTATACCATCATACTGTCATCGAAAGTCGGAACTCCCTATAGAACCGACCGGCTGCAGCAGGAGACAGTATACGTTCGCCACGCCCAGTCATTTGTCTTATAGCGGCAACGAGGGTTGGCTGGAAAAACATCACTGTGTCCTCTCCTTTCGCTCCACCTGAGTTCTCGAACTAACGCGATATTTCATCTAATCCAGAACCTTCTAGATTGGCCAGCTGACCCTATATAACCAACACGTCGGGCTGGAGGAAAGTCAGTTCTTAGCGAGCAGAGAAGCAGCGTCATGCTAGTGTACGGACGAGAAGACTGTGTAGTGCGTCGGAGGAGTTTACGTGATTGCGAGTTCAAATGGAACTGAACGGACGAACTGGTGAATCGTAATTGTGTGCATTACGTAATTCTGTGTAATTGGCAAGTGTTCAACTGTAAGTCGCTGGAAATAAAGAACATTTTAGAGTGGTGCAATTGGACTTTTCATTTCACGAACCCATAAAGTCACACTGGTGTCAGGAAGCGGGGCCATAACATCACCGAACATTACAGCCATGGAATCGGCATTGGAAATGCTTTTGGAGAGGATGAACGAATTAACAGCGAAGTCGGAGGCGGCAAATAACAGCCTCGCCGCAGAGTTGAAACAAATGAAGATGGCCAACGACAAAATTACCGCCGAGTTGAAGGAAATGAAGACGGCAAATGAAAACCTCGCTACAAAAACAGAAGCGGCAAATAACAACCTGGCCGCAAAGCTGGAAGAAATGAAGACGGCTAACGATAACCTCACGGAGAAGATGGAACAAATGAAGGCTGCTAACGAGGCCCTCGCCGCCAAATTTGAGGAACAGTTGGCCGGCGTGAGGGATGACGTCGCGAAGCTGGGCAAGCGGATGGGTCAAGTAGACGACCGCCTTAATGGTTTACAGGAAAGGGCCGACAATAACGCCAAGGCCCTGAACGCCGTGGTGGAAGACGTCGAAGACCTTGCGAACCGCGTAAACAACCTGGAGGGAAAGGCCGACAGCAGCGTCAAGTCCCAGAACGCCATGGTGGAGGACGTCGTCGGCAGGAGGCTGAAGGATTTGAAGGCCGACGCGCCGGGACGCGACACAACATCTGCGCGCGTCAAACCTTCCAAGTATGACGGCGCGTCAACGTTTGAAATCTTCCGCCGCCAGTTCGACACAGTGGCCAAGCACAAAAATGGTCGCCAGAGGAGGAGGTCACACAGTTAATAGCCAGCCTCCAGGGACGGGCCGCGGAAGTCCTAAAGGCGGTGCAGACAACGGCGCTGCCCAAGGACATCTGGGAGGCCCTGGAGAATCGCTTCGGAAACCACCGCTTAGCCGCAGCGTACCGCAGCCAGCTAAAGGCAAGGTCACAGCAGCCAGGGGAGACGCTGCAGGAGTTCGCCCTGGCAGTTGAACAACTTGCTGGCAAGGCCCTAGTCGACCTCCCACTAGAGTTCGTCTCCCGGGAAGCAGCCTACACATTCGTAGACGGTGTACGAGATACGGAGATTCGTCAGCGCCTAATGCTCTGCGATTATAAAACAATCCACGAGGCGCTAACGGCGGCATTAAGGATGGAGGCGGCCAAGGTAACAGCTATCCCGACGTCGAGAACGAGGGGTTTCCGCTACACCGGAGAGAGAAGACCAGCCGAGGGATGCCGGCGAACACCTAGTGGCCTGTGTTGAGGGTGTGGACAGCCCGGACATCCGCAGAGAGACTGCCCACACGAGGAAGAGCAGCCGGAAAACGAGTGAGGGCCGTCGTGGAGAGGGGCACGTCGTCGCCATCACCACCATCCCCTTGAGCGACACTGCGCGCCGTCAGCCGGCGTATGGATGACAGTCTCATCGCGGACGGTTGGGAAGCGTGCCGCGTGCTGGTGGACACCGGGTCGGCCGTGACCATCATCAGACCTGACGTGGCGAAAGGTTTGCCGACAAGGAAACCGAGCCGACCATACCAGCTCGTCACGGCTTCAGGCGACACCTTGCCTGTGGAGAAGGAGGTCCTGCTGAAGCTGACCTTGGGAAGGAGCACCGTACGTCTATGGGTGTTCGTCGCGAAAGTGGCTGAGGAGGTGATTCTGGGATTGGATGCCCTCAGGAGCCATGAGGCGGCGGTCGACGTCGGCAAGAAGGTCCTGAGGCTCAACGGAGAAGAGGTTATACTCCGTCAACCAGAAGAGCGCCTTGGAATTTGCAGGGTCGTCTTGAACGAAGACGTGGTTGTCCTCGCGAGGAGCGAGGTGGTGGTGACGGCCTGGCTGGAGGGCCAGAGAACTAGGAACATGATGCTGGACCAGAAGACGCCTGTACATGGACTGTGTGTAGCCAGGGCATTGCTGCCGTGCCGAGAGGAGGTGCCAGTGAGACTGCTAAATCCAACGGACACCGATAACGACGTCCAGGCCGGGACGGAGTTGGGAACGTGCGAGCCCGTGGTGAGCGTAACAGCAATCGAAAAGACACAGGAGCCGGTGCTGGCGCAACACCTGGGGCTCCGGCTAGAAGGCCTACTGGCGGCCGACCACCTGACCGCAGAACAGCTGGAGAAAGTTCGACAACTGCTGAGGCGATACCAGAGCGTCTTCAGCCAAGGCGACAGTGACTGTCTTGGAGTACCTATATTGCGTACAACTTAGAACCCTCTCGTATTGTAGTTATATATATATATATATATATATATATATATATATATATATATATATATATATATAGATCGGTATAGGTTTACTTGAAGTGAAACAGTCCACCTTAAAATAAAAAAGTACGTGAAATGCGCAAGTATTTACGCTTTGACTGCATCACAGATGACCTCGAATGAGCAGAATTTAATTGAAAATGCAGGAGAAAGTATATACTCAGTTGCTATTATTAAAATGGTGTCCAAGCTACTTTAGTGTCCTTATACAATTATTTTTACCCTTATATTTAATATTATAACGGCATATTGTTCTATCTTCAGTCGATTTCAAAGAAAAAATAGTTTCTGTTTTTCGAAGTGAGATGGTTATTTCAATGAGAACGCATCCAGATAAGGTAATATCTAGTCAGTTGTAAGATGCGCAGAGTTACTTGGTTTTAAACTCATTTCGGTAGTAACTATGTGATAGCATACATGATATTTAACTTTAGAGGTCCTTAGAGAGTATACCGTATTGCAGTGCACTGTAACGCTAATTCTGCAACCGTAAACTTATAGCATGAAGACGAAAAGGACCAATTAGGAAAACTTAGGTCCACAAACACTGTATTTCACAGTGAACATTTGAATATCTGTTATAAATACTAGATATACTTGCATGAGTTTTAAACCTGTCAAATAAAGTAGAAGCATTTTCATTTGAAAATATGCAAAGGTATATTTATCATTCATAAATTATACATAAAAAGGTATTATTTCTCTGGATGTACGAAATACCCAACCAAGATAAGTACGCATTGAAAATTGTTGAATTTATATTGTTATTTCGAAGTATGAGAAATGACGCAGCGTATCAAATGCTACGTCGCATTTATATCGGTTTGCTTTGACTTGCCACTCCCTCTCCCTCTCTCATTACAATGCCAGCACTGTCAACAAATCCTACTTGTGGTATAGTGCAGCTAACCTATTTCATCGGTGTCCTTGTTTCGCTTTCTGATCCTTATATATGATAAGATATGGTGACACATTCAAGGTGTGTGTTCAGTAAAGCAAGTGAACCAAAATTCGTCAGTAAAATTGTGCCTTCAGAGACCCACTAAAATTTACCTCATAGTAGATAAGCGATGGGAAGAAAGGCCTTATAAATGTAAATTTACCTTTCCTGTCGTCCCCACTACCCTCAGCAACTAGCTTGGTAGAGCCAACTAAACCGGTTGATTCCATTTATACTTGCGAGGCAGTGTTATCAGTGCAATGGTGGATTCCACGTGCAACATGAGTGAACGTCGAATATTTAATCGGGATTGGGAGAAAACGTATTTTTTTTTATTCACGGCGATGGCGAAGCATAGTTTCTGATGTATTGTCACCTAATTATCGGAAAGCACGGCCAGCTAGCAGCTGGGTGGGCGACAGAAGGCATTTAGGCCACGCGCCGGGCTGGAGAGAAGCAGTTTTTGGCGAGCAGCCGTGAGGAGCGCCGCGTGAGTTAACGGACCGAAAGACTGTAAACGTGGATCAGAGGAGATGTACGTAACTGTGAGCGTGCAGTGGACCTGTGACAGACGAACTGGTGAATTGTAATTGTGCGCATTACGTAATTCTGTGTAATCGTGAAGTGTTCCGAGTAATTCGGTGGAAATAAAAAACATTTTTGAGTTGTGCAATTGGACTTTTAATTTCACGAAGCCACAAAGTTACAGTTTCCTACTAATAGTGGTTACATTAAGAGCTGCACCCTAAGGAAGCATTTCAATGCGGCTCATGTTCGAACCTATGAACCTTCAAAGCAACAGACCATTGCGCAGTTCGGGAAAACATGGTACGGATTTGTAGAAATAACTGCCAAAACTTTTTCTAGGCTCCACTCCATCCCTTGGCAATTGGCACTACTTATGAATGTGAACAAGCGTTAAGCATATTGACATTGAACAAGAGCCTATAAGTGGAGTTTACGATTTATATCTTCATTGTGTTCTACATTTAAGTTTATCTAGGTTGCAGCAGGACTTGAAACAGTAATGTCTAAAATGAAACTAGCAAGATACGAATCGTGAAAATTAAGGGAGTGTCATAACTACGCCAATACCTAACAGTGTACATTCTAAGCAATTTCAAGTTTTTTTAGATAAACTGTGATGTTTAGTTTTAAGAAAACAACATAGAAACTGTTTAAATTCCTTTAGAAACTTAAGGAAAATAATTTGTACTGCATAACAAT
>CM060950.1:215434541-215486896 GCA_030765055.1 Mantis religiosa
GTGTAGTGTAGGCCAAACTTTTCAGAACTTTGCCAGAGTTTAACAGCTGCCCCAATCTCCATTGCCCCAGATGATCCAAGATGGTTTATGTCACACTTTGGAACATGGGAATTCAGGAGATGTTTTTCCAAGCTCTTTTTCAGAGATCTTTTATTTCTGATAGTACTTGGACATGACTTCAAAGTCAATGGCATAGCCTGTGAACACATCAATAACACAACCCACACCATATTCTGATGTGTGCCCTCGTGTGAACCAACTTCCATCACATGATACAGAAATATCTAATGGAGCGATAACCCCTCCGGCAAGATCAGAATATACTTTCCTGACTTCCCTTTGTGCTTCCTCTAAAACAGTGAATACAGTTCCAGAAATTGCAACCTACAGAGAATTAGCATTATCATAAAATGTTCTGTCTGATAAACAGTTCATATTGATAATCATACTAAACTGTTCAAGTGCGCTATGACCCATACGGTAGATTTTTTTTATTTTTTTTTTATTTACATCCTCCAACGTTAAGTCATATCGGACGATGAATGAAATGGGTGAAATGATGCTCAAATGAATCCGGGGTCCACGGAGCTTAGAGTTACCCGACATTCGTCACCCATACGGTAGTGAATGAAAGCCCAGTATGCTTACCCTCTTAGGTTCAAGTCAGCGTTCGTACATGCCTCCGATGTTGGACTTTGTCGGGCGACTTGTTTAAAAGAAGAGCCCAAGAATCTTTAATTTCACAATTATTCTTGGTAGGTTTACTCAAATAAACTGCTATCGCGCAACTTACGGTGTAATTTTCGGCACCAATGAATACTTGAATGAAAATATAACGACAAAGAGGAATAAATCTAATAATTATACTTGAAACACCACGTATTACTTTCAAAATACTAAGAAAAGTACACCCGAAACACAAAAGCAAATTACAAACAAAGATCTCGCGCCATTCCACAGAACCGGAAAAATTACTGCTATCTAGGGGCCTTAGAAGTAAGCTTGTTAAAGTAGGCTACGGCGGCTTAATGCTCTGTTAACAATTTACCGCGTAGTTTAAAATCAAATCGATTGGAAATTCTCTGTATTGAAATATGTGGGCCTGTCATTTAAAGTATAAAGAGACATTTAAACAGCGCAGCGCATTCATTTTTTCACGAAAATGGCTAAAACAGCACATCGGTCCCCCAATGGGAACCACCAAGCCATATTCGCACTGAGTATATTCAAACGTTCCCTGGTCAAATGATTTCATCCCAGATTCATAATTCATGATATTGCAAAAAGATTCGAAGCCGCTGGTTAGGTAGCAAACAAACAGCTAATGAGTAAATGTACAGTTTTAACGGAAGAAAAGTTAGATGCCACAGGCGCATACTTTGAGGGTTCACCAACCAAATTCATCCCAAAGTTAGCACAACAAATGAGATTTTCAGAGTCTTTGGTTCATAGAACCACTAAATTACTAAAACTGAAACCGTGCAAGTGTATAAGTGGCCATGCAGGAGTCGAATATTTCAATAGCAGGTATAACATTTCATAAGGTGTGCACTGTAATTCCGTAATTTTGTTTAGCAACACAAATATTTTAAAGCTCTGTAAACTTTCTGTTGGGTCCGATTTACAGAGAGGCCAACAGGATATTTGCTGGGAATGTCAGTTTTTGAGGGATGAGAGTTTCATTCAAATCAACATTTCTATATTACTTACAGTTTTTGGGGTTAACAGAGTATTAATATTTTCTGTACATTTTTTAGAATGAATTTGTGTACGTTACATTATATTTTAGTTTCATAGCTCATATTACCTATTACTTCTATACCTTGATTTAAGCTACAAAACTTCTATTTTTAAGCAGAGTTTAAGTATATATAATTCGTATGTCTTTGATTTTGAAAACACCTGCATGAAAAAAAACTAATTATTTTGGTAAAATTACAGCAGTTTGTTTTTTCTGTTTTTGCAGTTAGAACAGCAGTATCAAAATACAACAAAACTGTGTTAAATCACAAAAAGGACAAACATTTTGTGTATTTTAAAAATAACGATACTCTTCAGCTTCATAAATTACTAGTTTGAAAATTATAACACATAAGCTCGAATTAACATATTTGGAAGAAACTGAAAAAGAAGGGAGGGCGATTAAAATTATCTGTCACACTTCCTTAGCCACTTGATTAAGGCATTTAAATGGGCCTTGCTTTAGCCTGGTCACAATTTGACAATAACAACGGAAAGTCAATAACAACGCTATCTTAGTACCACAATTCTTTTATTATTCAAAGAGTTTACAAAGATACTACACTAGTCGTCAATGAGGTTCAAGAGAAATACATTCCTCCACATAGCACTGCACTGTGAGACCATGCTTCATTCAGGAAAGAATTATGTAAGATATATTTAATTTTAGGGATGTCATGCATGCGTTGCTATGTCAAACTGGAATACTGTAATTCGAATAATTGTGGATTTAGTGTGCCTAAAATATTTGCCATTGGAAAATGTTCCTGGTTCCGTGGTTTACGAAAGCTTAAAACAGTTTTTTGAATCTACAAGACAATATGTTTGCGGCAGTTGGCGAGAAACTCCTTTGTATTTCAGCGAATGGTAAAAACCTATGGTCCTATTGTAATATGTTTGGAGTACGTGACCAGGAGAAGGCACAGTATAGAAGTCCTGTATAGTAAGGAAAAATCCCTTATCATGTGATAAGAGGAGTCGTGCGATTCAGCATTAAAGCCAATTAAAATAATTCAATTTTACATTATAGTAGACCGACGCCTTCAGCAGCGAGAAAATATAGCCGATTGGGAAAACGGGCATTGAACTTAGGCTCGGAGTAGAAAAGTATGTAAGACAAGTAGATAAGTAAGTTTTGAGAAATTGTCAAAGCCCGTCTTTGCAGTTAATTAGTTCATAATTTATATAAAAGCGTTTGTTTTCTCCTAATGTGAAGCTACCTTCTTCCTATTCCTTCCTTGTTAGGTAAAGTGAAGTGTCAGTTATAAAAGTTGGTCACCAACAACAGGTTCATTGTCTACGTATTCCCTCCTCACTACTTCAGGCAATTCATTTGTTAGAAACGTCTAACCTAGCCCGTCAATTCCTTCCCTGTAGGACTGAACGAGCATCCTCTGGCGTCACGACAGATTCATACGTATTGACACAAGGGAACTTGATGTTCAAACGATAACTTCCAGATGTCGAACGTGTTCAAATTGAACATTTAGCATTGCTTCCTATATTTCCACGACGACGCTGAGAAGCACTGTGTGCACAGAATGCAAGATGAAAGGCAAATCACGTGATAAATGTTCCCACAGTGTCATTCCCGCTGCAGTCTAGTGCTTAATGTGACCATTTGAATCCTGGGTCTATATAGACGGTTTGAATGATGACAAAGTGCATGTTATACCATGCTGGCTGGCTGTCCGATCCATTCAACTGTCTGATCTGTATTTGCTATAAAATACAGATAAAATTATACAGAGTGTATAAAATTTATACACTCGTTAATCTGTATAGAAACGAGGAAAGGGCGTTATTCAATTATTATCATTAGCGATGCCAAATTTAGTTTTATGAAATGGATCTACTTGTCCACAATCTTTAATGTAAATTTACATAGCAGCATATGTAGTTGTGAAAATGTGGATGTTATTTATTTATTTAATTTACGTCCTCCGACGCTAACTCATATCGGACGATGGATGAATCGGGTGAAATGATGCTCAAATGAGCCCCGGTTCCAAAGAGTTTCCAGCTACAAGAGGTTCGTTTATCAGGATAAGGGAAAACTCAGGAAAAACCCTAACCTGATAAACCACCCTGGCCGAGATTCGAACTCGGGACCTCTGAAACGTGAGGCAGATATGCTACCATCTACACTACTGAGACGAGAAAAAGTTAATAATATAATTATGGTAGTTTATATTCGTTTTTCTTTCCATTAATATATACTACGAAAGCAACGCATTAAACATATTAAGCACAAGGCATCATTATTCTTCTCCATTAAATTAAGGCGCCAGCGACCAAAACACGGCATATTTGTTTTGTGTTTCTCCAAACAAATATATAGCCAGCAGCCGGGGGTAACATAAAAGCTTCTTTTCTATCTTTTTTTTAACCCTGCAGTAGGGGTAGACCACGTATGTTTCGAATTGTTTTAGTTTAACTTCTGATTACACGCGCACTCCTGCTTCTTAGTAAACTGTTAGGCGCGCTTTTGTCTTCACAATCAGCACTTCAGTTGCTTTTGAAAGTGACACAGGCTTTCGTGGTAGACCACGCGCCTAATCGCGTTACGCAATAGGTAGGTGTTGCATGTTTAGTTTATATGTCTAATCCTTGTTTCATATAAGCTTGCCCCGTATCTCTTAACGGTCACGTGACCTAATCACCTCTCATTGGCTGCTGTTGTGTATAGACTGTTGTGCGGAACAAATTAGTCCGTTATTTAACATGGTGATATATCGTTATATGTTGGAAAAGAATTGTCAAATTTATATTTTTATAACTGTTTGAATTAAGTATATTACGCAACAGAGTTAATTTATCTGAAATGCATGTTAATTCTTGAATGCGCTCTCAGCCCGTCTTTTACATGGCACGATAGCACATGATTTAGCGGTAGTGATGACATTTTTGTTTATGACTTTTATCACTGACCTTGTTTTAAACTGGATTAGTCATATATCACCATTCGAAGGTGTGTTGTGCCGAGTGTGAGAGGTAAATTATTTTATTGATCGCTTATTGCGCGTGTACTTATATGTATAATGAGAGAGTTTACCGCCATTTTTTCGCAAAGGAAAACCTTTACAAATCGGCGAAAAAATAATTGTGGTGCATGTGTTTAATGCACTCACAGAGAAGAATCCGTCTTTTTCAGTGAGAGAAGTCGAGCATCTGTGCTGTGAACTTACAGGTGTGAGTGTTAGATCCGTAGGCACATCGCGACGTGAAAACTGTTTACCGCATCAATGGGCTTGTTGCTGTGAAATCTTCGTCCATCAAGAATTTTTTTGTGGTTCAGGAACAGGTGATAGTTACTAGGTGCTAGATCTGGCAAATAGGGTGGCTGTTCAAGGAATTCGCACATGTTTTCCATTACAACGACTAAAAGAGTGGGCCAGAGAACTGACGTAAAGAAACAAGATTTTTTTCTTTGCTAAATGAGGTATTTTTCTTTCCACCTTATCACTAAACGCTACGGTAAGCCTGTGTAGCAAGCACTAGTGATACTTTTAACTTTTTCCAAGAAATCAATTAAAATAATTCCCTCTGCATTCCAGAAAACACTCGCCGTAGCCTTGTTAGCTGACAAAATTAACTTTGCCATATTTGGAGTTGGTTCACCTGGCGAAATCCACTGTTTTGACTGTGATTTACTTTCTGGAGTGTTGTGATGCATCCAAGTTTCATCCATGGCAATAAGCCGTCTCAAAAATTCACTGGTATTTTTACAGTAGAGTTGCAAGTTCTTATCAGAAACAGTTTTTCTTTGCAACTTTTGATCCGGTGTTAACAAACGCGGCACCCATGTTGCACAGACCTTTTCAAAGCCCAAAACATTACTTAAAATATTACCAGCACGTTCTTTTGATATATTTACAGCCTCTGCTATCTTAAACAACTTTAATTCGCGGTCTTCCAGTACTAAACGATGATATTTTTCCAATGATCTCTAGAGTTGTGACTTCCACGGGGCGTCCCGAGCTTGGCTCATCACTAGTGCTCGTACGTCCCATGTTAAATTCTGCAACCCACCTTTTAATTATTGTATATGAAGGGGAAGAGTATTTTAACGTACTGTCCATTTCCTCCTTTATTTCTTTAGACGTTAAGCCTTTCAAATGAAAGTATTTAATCACAGCTCGTTTTTACAAATCCTCCATTTTCGTGAAACCCCTGCACTTGTCTTGTTTAAAATGCTGTTATTGAAAAACTAAACAAGCCATTGGCCTGTAACTATGGATAAGATAGTCTAGAGTTAAACTATATGGTGCTATTCGTCAAACCGGCTCAGTGGTGCCATCTCTGCGTGAGGTCCGGGAATTATCAGGCGACTCTTGTTTTAAGGTTTGCTCTAACCATGAATGATAGCTTGAATTTATACAGAAAATGCTTAGTGCCGTCATGGCCAAAATATTCATATTTTATATGTTGTTAGGAAAATAAAATACAGGGTGTTTATAAAGTCACCATTTCTGTGTTAACATTACAAATGTTTACTTTTTTGCAGATAATCTGAAGCAATGTCACAGTAGAGGAAAGAACAACCGTTAATTCCTAACGACTGCATGGAATCACGTATGATGCAGTGCAGGACAATTTCACAAAGCAGCTCCTACCAATCACGCCATTAAGAAGATGGTGAACAAGTTCAAATGAACTGGTAGTGTTGCTGACGAACGAACTGGGAGACTAGATAGAAGACTAAGCAGGGAGCTTGCTATCGTACACACTGCTGTTTCGAAAACGCTGCGATTCAAATTGAAGAAGCATGCCTACCACACACAGATTGTGAAGAAACTCGAAGAGGAAGACTATGCAGCCAGAGTGCCTATGTGCTATGACCTACTGGACGCTGTTAGAAATGACAATTTGATGCAACATGTGCTGTTCAGCAACGAGGAAACATTCCACATCTGTGGACAGGTGAATGGACTTAACTGTCGCACTTAGGCAGAGGAGCAGCCAAATACATTACAGAAATGAGAAAGGAACTCGCCAGAGGTAAATGTGTGGATGAGAATCACACAGTCAAATGTTTATGGACCCTACATGTTTTCTAAGCCAACAGTATCACCTACCTTGATTTGCTGAAACAGTATCTAGAGCTACAGTTGATACAAGATAGACTGTGGATTTTGTAGTCTACCAACAAGAAGGTGCCCTTTCCCATTTTGCCAGAAATGTCCGCGACTACCTCAATGACACTTTCCCTGGGAGATGGATTGGTCGTGCATCGTCACCCGACTTGACCACAATGCAATTCTTCCCCTGGAGATTTATTAAGTCCAAGGTGTATCGGGTGAAAATCAATGGTCTTGAACAACCGAAAAGACGCATGTATGCCTCTGTGGAACAGATAACGCCAGATATGTTAGCAAGGGCGTTTCAAACTACAGAGAAAGGATGGAACTTATGCTTAGATTTGCAGGGTCATCACATTGAAATATATTGAATTTATGCTCTAAACGTATAAATATATGTGTTATGCTGTAAATAGCCTATAAAAACGAATTTAAATGGAAAATGGTAACTGACTTTATAAACCGTTTGTATATTGGATATGTGTAACACAGTTAATGTTAATACCAGAGATTCTACTGCCATTAGTCCTGGGCCCGTAGGACCAAGGACCTTGGCCTCCTTCGATCAGGGAGTTACCGAGCTGTCCCAAAAGGGCGCTCACTGCCTCTGTGGGGCTTTTCAGAGGGCAATACCTAGAGACTAACAAAGCCCCTCCCCATCTCGTCATGTGGACTCAAGACGGGATGGAAGTGGATACGCCACTTACGCGTGCCAACTCCAAAATTGGAAGGCTACCAATATTACCTCGGTAGGGCCACCTGGTGATCTAGCACACCTTCTGCTAGCTATGCTGGCTAGTACGCGGGAATATTAATGGCTTCCCTCAACCCCGTCCGGAGACGTACACGATCTCCCACGGGTATCGGGAACCACTGTCCCCTCGAGTCCAACCCAATTCGAACAACTCCCTATCAGGGAGAGGCTCGAATGTTCGGCCCGAGGTTCCTCTAGTAACGTCAGAGTTACCACGAGTGCTAGAGGTCCGCAGCGCCCACACCACGGAAGCTGAAGGGGACAGATCCCCTCCCCTACGGGGATATGTGTAAAAGCAGAAAGAAACGTAGACAGCCTATAGTTGCAACAAAGGAAATGCTAAAGGAGATAAAAGCTGTAGTGGGAAGAAGTCCAAAAGGTTCGCTGTCTCCAATACGACTTGACACAGTCGCTCTGCAGATCTGAATCCAAATATCAGCCATAGGCAGTGCTTAATGACGAAGAATTTACAGAAAATTCCCATACACTTGACAGTATCCAGCGTGCGTTTTCCAAAACTTTGCTTACAAAAATTGGTCGACTCTTCAATAACTGTTCAACAGCGCCTGTCTCCTATAGGTGCAGAGGGGTATCATAGCGAAATATGTACTTTTTGTAACGAAAGTAGACGTAACATATTCATATCTTTTTCGCATTGTTTGGTGTTATTTAGGGGAGTAACGGCAGAATAATCCACCGTTACTGCACTAAAGGAATTCGTACATCAGTGCCTTCAGAGCTATGTGTTGCAAGTCCTTTATTCAAAGTACATAAATCGTTTTCACAACCAAACACATAAAGAAATCAAAAGGTCATTGTTACAGAAGATCTTAAAATTATACAAGTGAAGCAAGAATGAATGGAAGTAGGATTAATACCGAAGTCTGATGCTAATCTGAAAAATCTGATAAGTGTACCCATATGATTCTCTCTAGTTATTCGAACCAAATATTCTTAAAATGTTTATTCTTCTATCTAATGTCAATTGCGATTTTGTTACTGTCCGCCCAAGGGAAGAAGGTAACGTAATCACTTTTGATGTGTTTATGCTCACCTTCCGGATATGATAAGGATGCTAGGTTCATGTAAAATACACAGCGTTGTCACGTAACTCACCCATACATAATACCTATAACTGCAGTTACTGCAACAAGCATTAAATCTTACAGCATGTATGACTCATATGTACTATCATACACTCATTTCCTAGTAACCAGAGCAGATAAACAGTTTAAACCCCCTCCCTCTTCAGACTCCGCTTGCCTTCTTGTGGTGGGTAGACAGTATATATTTCCGTAAGTATGTATACTTATGGTGTGTATAGGATTAGGATTGGGATTTCATTACAGAGGTGTGTGTAGTGTTTAACGCCCGCTTTTACTGCATACGGCACCGCAGGCGGTAACACTGGTGATACATGAGATGAAGATGGAGCACCGGTGGAATGAGATGGCGGGGGAAACCGGAGGTCCCGGAGAAAACCCGCCCCAGCGCCGTGTTGTCCACCACAAATCTCACTTTGCAGTCGCCTGGGATAGAACCCGAATCGCTTTGGTGAGAGCCAAGCGGTCTAACCACTGAGCCACGACACGGCCTTTCATTACGGAGGGGATTCAGTACATAGGCCACAATACTGGGCCCATTGTTCCTCTGCCCCTAAGTGGGGCACCCCCGGGAGGAAGGATGAGGCGAAGGAGAGAGAGAGTGGCCGACCCAAGGAGCCACAACAGTACAGAGGGCAGGGTCCCTACTGTTTACTTAGCTAGAGACTTCCCCTGACAGACCAGGACAACGGACACGCTCTCCTACTGCGGAACGGCAACGAGACCAGTAGCCGAGCCCCAAAGGTTCCAGGCAGACGATCCGAGCCCCAAAGATCCCTGGCTGGTGGTCCCGAAATAGTCCCAGCAGAGGAGCGGAGACCAGCAACCGACCTACCGGAGGAGGAAGTAGTTTTCCTCAGATGATATCATCCCACCATGCACCGCCGAGACTCCCGCCGACACTTCTACCTTGAAAGAATCCACCAGATGAAAGATGATGTGAAATTCAGATGGAGATGAAATGGAGGGACAGAAAATTCGGAGAATGTAATTAACCCACCCAGCATTCACCTGGCGACCCGGGAAAACCCCGAAAAACCCATGGGTCAGGTAGGTCGGCCACGGTAATCGAACCCGGGCCTACCGAATGCGGGCTACAGACCAAACCTTCTGAGTTATCCCGCTTGGTTATAGTAGGTATAGGTGAATACAGTAAACTTAGGCACCAGTCAAACAGTTTTTGCCAACAAGACAAAAAAAAAGAATAATGGCTTCCCATTTGAGAAAAGTGTAACTGTTGGAACATTCAAATAAGTAACAAGGAATATCTCGGAAATAGTTAACTTCACATAAAAGAATTTGAGGTAAACTGTATGCTTTAACGAGGTCTGCATTGTGGGTATAGTAAGATTTTATGTGTTACAGTTTACAGTTATGCAAAAATTATCCAGAATGAAGAGTTATGAGTATATTGCCAGAATATTTAAGGTATAAGCCTCGTCTGTGATAAGAATATCATAAAAACGCGGTATATTCATGAAAATCGTTACAGACAATTTTGAGAAAATCAAAATGTTAAAAAATGTTCCATGTAAAGAGTGCCCTTGGTTTGGGGCATTTTCTTCAAAAATCTTCTTGGAAGATGCTGAACTACAACACTAAGTTTGGTATTTGGCCATGATTATGAGTAGCCCATCTCTATGGTGTGAGGGGTAGTGTGTTTGCGTTACGTTCAAGAGGTCCTGAGTTCGAATCTCGGTCAGGGCTACGGTTTTATCTGGGGTGTTCCTTTATCCTGAAAGATGACTGTTGGTTAACCAAGTTCTATGGACCCTCGGCTCATTTGAACATCATTTCATTCATCGTCCGATATGAAGACTTTGGAGGACGTTAAGTGCATTTAAAAAGTATGAAACGGGTTACTTAGCAGCTTCTAACGGAAGGAGTTCACTGAAAGAGAACTAAAAATTGCCGGAATGAGGATAGCAGAGAGCAGATTTAAACTCCCCGGTGGCAACTGGTGCAATGGTAGTTTAGTATTTAACGGACGTTCGTGTATGTGTGCATTACTTAAATGAAATCTTATTAAATAGCAAATTTTGTAGCACAAAAATGTATTATATAAAATACACAAACTCATAACAAGTGTATTTCGGGAAATTGCAACATTTACAGTACACAAAGAATTGTTTCATAGCTTTCGGGCAAACAGAATATTCAAAAGTTCTGAACAGAAAAAAAGTCAGCGTTTCTATCCAGGTGGAGTAACCAACCATTTTAGGGTCAAGACCTGATACGATACAGGGGTCAATAGTTTCCTAAATGCCACACCACAATAAATCGTTTTACATGTTGAAATGAGATTAAGGATACCAAACAAAAATGTCTTTCCTGCCTCAAAACACTTACTGTGTCGTTTCTGGGGAGATTTGTAGCATAGAAGTAAAATTTTGCACCCTTTGAACACAATAACCTGTTTATAATGCAATAATGGCATCTTCAGAAACTTCTTTCATACTTTAAAGGTAAAAGTAGTAGATTCTTAAGGGAAAATTTATGCTGATTTTGAAAATCAGCCACAGAAATCACCTATCACATCAGGTCGAAAAGACGTGAAGACATTTTTGCTCTCACCTACAAGGTTTTAGATACGATATTGATTACATTTATTATTGTGACATAATGATATATGGTATAGTACTATATGTCATGATGCATTAAGATTAATTCAGAATGTTATTTTACATGCATACAATAATATTTGGCCTACACCAGGTGAGTCAGCTGCCCCAATTTATTCTTATCTATGCAACTCGCAGTTTATAGTCTGATGTAAAAACATTGAACCTTTTAGCATAAAAGCCGTAATTGCAGCTCTGACCTTTAGTTTAAGTGCAAAGGTTCTACTCCCATTATTCCTGGGCCCGTAGGACCAAGGACCCAGGCCTCCTTCTACCCGGGAGCGATGGATACTGCGGATCTCTTTCCATAGGGCAATATCTGATTTCTTAAAAAGCTGAACACGTCAAGACGGGATGGAAGTGGATACGCCACTTACGCGCGTGAAATCTGCAGGGAAGACTACCGATAACCTCGGTGGGACCGCCTGGTGGTTTAGCACACCTCCTACTAGCTCTGTAGGCTAGTACCCGGGACTTATTAAGCAACCCTCTACTCCCTCCGGGCGGCCGTAGCCAGGCCGGAGGTACCCAATTCCTCGTGGGTGTCGGGAACACACTGCCCCCTCGAGTTCAACCCAATCCGAACAATTCCCCGAAGGGAGGGGCTCGGCAGTTCGAACCGAGGTTCCTCTAGTAACGTCAGAGGTACCACGAGTGCTAAGGGTTCGCAGCGCTCGCACCTCGGCAGCTGAAAGGGACGGATGCCCTCCCCTACGGGAGCAGCTCTGACCTTCTAATCGACATTATCGCAACCAGCATTATATTTACAGCCCTTAATGAGGACCAAGAAGTTGTTAAAAGCTTAAATAAATGACGGGTTTTCGTGCATATAATACTAGCAAGGCGATAAACTGTGCTTGCCCAAAGAGCGACATAGAATACGTGACAGCTGGACGAGTGCGTTAGTTAGCTGCTAGTATACGAATTGTCATGAAAGAGCTAGGCTCGAAACTACGTCACATTGTTTTTTCTTCTTTCTCCAAGTATTTATTGTCTGTATTTTAGTTACTAATTTATTTATTGTTGCTACTGGTTCTCTTGTGAGTCAAATACACAAGAATGACAATCCGATAATTAGAGATCTCACCATAATTAGAGATTTCACCATATAAGTTGTGCTGAACTCACTCTACCGTCATGCTGGGGAGGCCCTTGCGCTTCAAAGGGAAACTACGGGCTAGCTTTATCCTCAATTAGGGATCATGTTTAACTTTGTGAGCCCCTATTATCTTTACCGTATCTGGGGTTGTAAACCATGTTCCGCAGTTGGCTTTCATTTTTAGGAGAAAGTCGACGACATAAAATCTAATAGTTTTTGTTTCATGCTTAAATCTCATGTTTCACTTTGCATTTGCGAAAGGTTTGACACTTGATTGATTGGGTCGAGCAGAATACCGACCATAATAAAATATCTACTACGAACTACACATTTATTACTATGCGCCAGTGGAAAACATGGCTATTAGTGTATTTTGTAAACTCCTATAATGTTATCAAAATGTTATTTGTATTATATCAAGTTATAGGCCCCAAGAGCTAAAACAATTTTAACGGATCACGAAGGATTTGAACCCAAGTTGAAGTGACAGAGTGATGAAGTAACCCGTATAATACAATTTATCTAACGTTACGTTGTGAGGGAAGGTTCCTACACGAATAAATAAGGGCCGACCTTAGGCCCACCTCGAATCTTTACACTCTTTATAAAACTTCATACAGTATTTTGAGCTCGTTTTGATAGTTCTAACACAAATAAAAAGCTGCATATACCGTTACAATTACTGTATGAGCTAAAAAGTGCCGAATTTTGTGACAAGTGCAAACAATCTAACCAATTCTTAGTAATTTTGACATGGCTGTACAATAAACACACGTGTTGGCCGAATATTTAAATACCATTTGTTTCATTGTGTTGATCTACCATTTTGTATTCCAACATTATTGTCAACTGATACATATGATAGGTTGTTCCTTCAGAGGTCCCGTAGGGGAGGGGATCCGTCCCCTTCAGCTGCCAAAGTGCGGACACTGCGGACCCTTAGCACTCGTGGTACCTCTGACGTTACTAGAGGAACCTCTTGCCGAACATACCGAGCCCCTCCCGTAGGGGAGTTGTTCGGATTGGGTTGGACTCGAGGGGGCAGTGTGTTCCCGACACCCACGGGTAAATGGGTACTTCCGGCCAGGCTACGGCCGCCCGGAGGGGGTAGAGGGTTGCCTGAATAGTCCCGGGTACTAGTAGAAGGTGTGCTAGATCACCATTCGGCCCCACCGAGGTTATCGGTAGTCTTCCCTGCGGGGTTGACGCGCGTAAGTGGCGTATCCACTTCCATCCCGTCTTGACGTTGTGCTCAGCGGGAGGGGGGCTTTTTAGACTCCAGGTGTTGCCCTATGGAAAGAGCTCCGGAGTTTCCATCGCTCCCGGGTAGAAGGAGGCCCGGGTCCTTGGTCCTACGGGTTCAGGACCAATGGGAGTAGAACCTCCACACTTAACTGTAACTTAACTGTTCCCTCAGGGGAAAATACCGTACAGGGTAATAAAGATTTATAACAATGCAATATTAGCTTGTATAGTGGAGTATGGTGCTAGCTTTTGGGGGGAAAGAGTACACTTAGCAGGTTTTAAAACACTATTAAGAAGTATGCAGAGGAAAACTCTAATTAGACTAACAGGAGCATTTTCCACCACTTCTACTGATGCCCTGTTCGCTATTTTAGGTGTTTTACCAATAGACCTAGAGATAAGAAAAAGAGCTGCGCGTTACTGGCTACGTAAAAGCAACAATTTAAGAGCCTCTCAATTAGCGGGGTTTAGGATCGAAGATGAATTAGAATTAAATGGCAAAATAATAGAAACCTGGCATGATGAATGCGATACCAGTGAAAAAGGTAGGCGGAACTAGTCGTTTTTACCCGATATAAAGGAAAGATTATTAATGAGATATTAACAGCCAATACATGGTCTACTCCATTATTTGTCAGGTCATGGTCCGTACCCCGAGTACGGTCAAAGAGACAGTAATTTATGTGCACGTGGACAAGAAGGTATATGGGAGTGCAAAAATACTTTATTATTAAGAGTTGAACATGGCAAATACATCCAGAACAAAATTATCATTGAAATAATTAGAAAAAGAAATTATATTATTATTTAAATAAAATAACAACAAAATTTTCTAAAGATAATTATAAAGAATTTTATAGGCTCTAACTGGGAAACATTTTATTGCGATTTTTATTTCTCATGTTTTAACTAATATATTATATTACGATTCCCTCATAGTTCTCTTAAACTTTTATTTATTTTATTAACTAAGAAACTGTTATACCTATCTCTGCATGGGCTTGTAAATTTATTGTAAAACTTTCATGTGGTTTTTATATTAAATATACAAAATGTAGTTATTTACTCTGCATGCAAGTTATAATTAATAAATACTCCTAAATTATTAGTATTAAATATTAATTATTGTAAATTATTAATGTACTTAAATAATTATTGGCTATGGGACTCGGTCATATTTTAAGATACCGAGTCAAAAGAGATAGTTGTGCGTGAATGTACGCTAATGAATAAAAGTTTTTAAACGCTCTAAATTATTACTGCACCTTTCTGTATCTGGGTATGATCTTTTTGGAATCGACATACACAGTGATTGCTTTCTTTCCCATACAACACTTATGTACTGAGTTATCTACTCGTCCTCTATAAACTGTTCTGCAAACCATCCATTAGAAGATATTCAAGAAAGGCATAAGTCACATATGTCGCTGAGCACGTTGCATCAATTCAAAAATGAATAGGGGCAGGTGACTGACCTGGTATATTTAAGGGAAATACCTGTGACTCTGCTTAAAAGTGCTTGGAAGCAAGTGATTGCTTGTTGCTTTCCCTCACAAGAAACCAGCAATAATCCCCCATCATTACTGGATCCTTAAGGCTTTGGTACCTCTTCTCCATGACAGAAATGTCTCCATGAAACCGTTCCCCTTGTTCATCACTATAACCCAGATTCTCCAGAAAAAGTTTAACTATGAATGGAAAAAGGAATTTTCAAGGACTTGTACAACCCATGTCTTTGTAGCATTTCATGAAACTTGAGACTTAAGTTTTATAGTATTCTTTCTTGGTCTTTCCAAGAAAACCACGCACAACCCTTGCAAATGATTGCCAAGCTGCTAATTCTATCATTTGTAACGTTCCTCCCCCCCCACAAACATTTCTTCCTCATTATGGGTTTCGGATTTGAGGTCTAACAACAATTCCTTATTTCAATTTTGCGTAAGTTAACTGTTGAAACTTGCCTTGCAAAAATGGAAATCCTTACCTCCTTGATGCGTTTGAATCGCTGAGTCACCTTCTTGTTTTTGAATAACTTACAGGGTTTATGTTCTAGCATTTAATTTTCGTTTATAAAAGTTCTCCGAATTATATTTTGTAATGGAGCCGCTCTCTTGGCGCCCGCACATCGATAATACAGCTAGCTTACTTCCCGACTAGTGATTCATTATTAAAAGACCAAGGTAACCGTAACACATGGAGTTTTTTTTAATTTACGTCCTCCAACGTTAAGTCATATCGGACGATGAATGGAATGGATGAATTGATGCTCAAATGAGTCCGGGGTCCATAGAGCTTAGAGTTACCCGACATTCGTCTTACAGGATAAGGGAAAACTCCGGAAAAACCTTATCCAGGTAACTCACCCTGACCGAGATTCCAACTCGGGACCTCTTGAACGTGAGGCAGACATGCTACCACCACGCTACCAAGGCGGGCGTAACACATGGAGTGGGTGGGGAGCGGATAGTAGGGCAGAATGCATTGCTGGTTACCATGGCTACGGATTCGATTCATAGAAGTTGTATATTCCGCACCAAAACGTGTGGTCAGCACAATACGGGAGCTTCTTCCTACTTTTTCGTTTATTTGAAAAGAAATTTGTTGGTAGAAGTGGTAACCGAGCCCCGCGTGTCATGTGCTACTGCTTATAATCAGTTTGTATTCTGTGTAAAACGTAATATTTTATATGATCAGTGATTATTTTCTGATACGTGAAGTGTTTAAATTTTCATATTTAAGGACTTAACAATGGATCCAACACACAACATGGTGTGTTTCATTCTCCAAACACCATTTTATTTATGGAAAGATGACAAACGCGACGTGGTAAATGTCGGTAAGGCAACACTAGTGATACGTTTGGAAAAACTTTGCAGCGGAGCATCTTCAAAATACACCAGAATGTTTAAGACTTGGTATGAGGAACATAATTGTGTGTCGGCCCTCGTAGCCATGGTCGTTAGAGCGTATGTCTCTAGCGTTCCGTCGTATAGAGGCTCGCGGGTTCGAGTCCAGCCTTGGGCATGGGTGTATTGTGTATGTATCTGTGTGCTATGTGTATGTGTAAAACAAGAGAAAATATATCCCTTCGATGGCCAAATGAGTTCTTCCTCCAAGGCAAAAAAAAAAAAATTGTGTCGGATTGAAGGAGCTGAGAAAAAAACACTAACAAAATTGCAGACGCCCTTCGGGAAAGCTCATGTCTATATATTGTAAAATAAAATGAGAACGTTAAGCTTAACAGGCTTTTCATGCAAAATCCCATTAGGGAAGTAGACAAATGACATTTCGTGGGCGTATGGAAAGCGACGACTCTTTAAATAAAGGTAATTTTAAGGAACTTTGGATTCATATACAGAGGGAAGTCCTATCGAAACTCAAAACCAGTATTCCAGTGTAAAATCCGTTTTAGCGATGCTGATTTTGCGAATTTAGGTTTGCCAATTTTCCGAGTCAAGTAATCAATTCGCCCAGAGCCGCGCCTGATCCATACCATCCTTGTTGAGTGCTTTAGCAAAATTCTTCATCAGCCCAAGTTTTATATATAAGGGAGGGCGCAGAATCTTATCAGGCTGAACCAATGGTATTTGTTTTACATTAGTCTTTCCTGGCACATATTCCTGCCGCTTACCACACTGTTGTACCACATAATGTTTTTGCTCATCACTCCTCCCACCCCCCCCCCCACACACAAAACAACAATATATTGTGAATTCTCCTTGTAATCCAAGCAGCAAACCAATTACTTTAAGGTCACCACATATTTCCAACAATGAACTTCACATTTTAAAACGTGTGCACTTAAGTCCACACTTTCATAGCTTTAAGACCTATAGAATGGAAAACTGGAACACATGGAATTTCGTTACTATTATGAAGTGACACAGACTTTAAGCTGAATTTGGATAAATCTATAAACAATTGACAGTCATCTGGATTATGCTCATTTCCTAGCTCACTCATTAAAACATTGATTCCTACAGAAACATATATTCTCTTCCAATGAAAACGATTTTACAAATGTCTGATATCTATTTCGATATTCTGTAATTTTTATAAGAGAGGCAAGTAATTTTCATTGTTGCAGCCTGGAACCTAGAAGCTCAGATTCATCTTTTGACAAATTTAACTCGTGTGCCATATTATTTAAGTCTGTTTGTTCTACAAAAATGTGTCTCACTTTCAAAATTTTCTGGTTGAAAGTCAGATCTTCTGAAGTAGAGACCTGGTTAAATTGTAGAGCATGATTTCATCTTTACACTTTGTAAGTCCTATCGTGTAGGACAAGGCTGGGCAACCGTGGGTCGATTCCCGGCTGGTACGAGAACTAATTTTCAATTATGTACATCTAGACTATCTAACAATTGTGACGTGCTGTGCCATTTCAAGCATCATTTTCAGAATCTATGTGTGAAAAAGGACTAAAAACACGTATTATCCTCGCGGAGGTAAGTTTTTTATTGGGTAGTGTAATTATAAAAATCTAAGCATTTGGCATCTAAAATAAAATAAAGCTATTGCAAATGTAAACCATACTGAAGTTTAAAGTGATGTACTCACCCGCCGCAGAAGATGCCGTATTTCCAGGCGAACATGAAGTAGCCGTGGTAATTGCCATGGCCACCCGTGAGGGCAAGAATCGACAGACCACACATGAAGATGGCGGTCTGACATAGATACTGTCTCGCGATGCGGCATTCCACAGAGTTCTGGACTACGACGAGCCGAAGGCGGCACAACCTAGCGTCCAGGCCAGACCTAGATACGTCTGCAGTAATATCGCAGTGTCTCCCAGACCTTCCTCTTCCAATTGGTGAGCCTGCAAACATAATATAACTTTTTAACCTTATATATTAATATACTTTATACACATAACTTAATTAAAGAGTAACTGTGGAAATTACCGAACAGGAAGACTCCCTGGTAACGAGTGAGTCTTGCACTCTGGAAATCCTAGGTTGAATACCCGCTGACCGCCCATTCTAACTTTTAGTTTCTCGTATTTTTTCTGGTCAGTATGTGAATGCACGGGTGGTCTCTCATCTCTCATCTTTTCTCGCATTTCTTTCTCACGTTTCAGATGTGCGATTAGGTTTTGTGGTTATTGAAGCCAGATGACGCGGATGCTTTCTCAAAGAAATGAGTACTTACCCTTCGTGAAACACTAAAGGGCTGCTTAGTTGACGGGTCGTTCCTCGTCCCCCTAGACAACTCTAACAGTGGGATGAGTCTTCGAGGCTGGAACTTCTAGGGACTTTCACGGTCTCAGTGGCTCTCTGCCTGCGGCCTGTCGCCTTCTTGATTCCTTCATTTCATCCCTGATAGCCGTGTAGTTCGCAGTGCGCCAGTGACCCCCTATAACCTCTAAGTACCTATTCTCGTCCCGTTTGCTGCTCACAAAGTCGTGATTTGCCTCACCTGCCCACCTCATATGTATAGTCACGCTGTTCGAACGGTTACCATGGGGTTACCTCTGTTGACAGAAACCTTTCAGATAACGCACTGATTATTCTTTTAAGGGTTAGAGGGATACTGACGCGCCTCCTGGCCCCGTGCTAAGCACCAATGAACGCATCACTTCAGTCACATTTCTTTAACGTACTGTTTCGGTGACAGCGGGGCTGCCTTGAAAAATTAAGTGTGAGTCAAACCATTCCACCACCTTTGCTGATTGCCGGCGAGAGAAGCAAGAATCTGAACAGTCAAGGAGAGCGACTACCTGACGTCACGGAGCTGGAAGTACGAGCCGCGCTGTTACCGTGAGGCAGTGGCGAAGCGTACCCTCACGCTTAGGATTTGGCTCCTGTGCATTTGCAATTCATGGACTTAGGTTCGAAACTGGTTGCCTGTATACAGGTAGCGCTTCCAGCAGTCGAATCCAGTCGAGTTCACAGTCCAGCGCAGAGAAGTCGTGAGTTCAGAGTAATGTGTCGGTCCGCAAGCAGTGCAGTATGTTCCAACTAGGTAGTGCTGTGTCTTCAGGCAATATGGCAGTGGAGAAGAGCAGTTGACCATTGTGCCAGAGTCGATAAGCACAGCATGTAAAAGGAAAACGTTGTGTGTACGTCGGAGCAATTACTGTCAGCTCTAATTGGTGCGTGTAATGGACATAAAGTGACATTAAAGATATTTGTCTACTCTGTGCATTTGTAAAAGCAGAAGGTGATTGTGAGTTAACATTGGTCTAACGACTTTAGTGACACAAAGTGAGTTCCGGTGAACTTTGTTTTTGTCCCAATGTTGTGCTGAACGTATCTTTAAAATTTAAAAAGAAATGGAAATATGTAGTCAGAGAGAAGAATTCAGTGCCATAGCCGAGAATGCATTGAATTTTTCAGTTTGATTCTACATTTTCGAACTTTGTCCTACGCATGACTAGTGTGAAAGAACAATTAATTTCCACACAAAAATAATAATTTATGGATATACGAGTTTGTTATATTGCTGTCTGTGAACACGAGAATATTTCTTCTGTAGGAAAACGATATTGCAAAATGCTCATTCTGGTCTGCTTATACTGTTTTAATAGTGATATTTAAATAACACAAACTTAGAATTCGTGTAAATTACACAATCAGAATACACCAGGAATGAAGCATAAGATATGCAGTTTAATCAAATGTCATTCTGGTTTTGGAGAACACAACTCTGCAGGCTTCATGTTCGTGCTTTAAGCGGATGCACCGAGGCGAAATGAGTTAACTGTTTCAGGTTCAATCAGTGGAAACCTTATATTGCTGCAGGCCTGAATTCGCATGAGCCGCCCGTAACATTTAGCACGCCACCTAGCTAATGTTACCTTGCTTCCTGTACCTCAGGTAAAATGACCTTTTTGAGACTAAACATATAGAGCAGTGCTGTCCAATCTTTCCGCTTCTAAGCTAATAACGTCATATCTTTCGTTTTGTACACGACACATTCAGAGAAGAGAAAATACTTCGTGTACAAAACAAAGAAGGGGGCAGAGCGATTCATATATTCGTAAGAGAAAGGCTGGCACCTGGATAACTGAATTAACTCGCAGGGGACTTGGCAAGCAAACGACACTTGTTTTATTGTACCTGTAGCTTATTATCCCTGAGTAGGAAGGAGGAGGCGAGAGGTGACACAGGGTGGCGTCCCAAGCAGTCACGATAGTGCAGAGGGCACTGTCCCTACATTTCACTTTTAGATGGTAACTTTCCCCGGACATCCCACCCTACTGTGGTTCGCAAAATATCCGTCGCACCACGAGACCGAGGTTCGGAGACCGGCAACCGTCTTCCCGGAGGAGGAATTCATTTACTCAGAGCGTATCATCCTGCCATGCAGCGTCGAGACTCACGCCGACAGTTCTACCATGAAAGAGACCTACAGAAGAAAAATGACATGAAATGATAATGGAGATGAAATGGAGGGACAGAAAATTCGAAGGATGCAATTAACCTACCCAGCATTCTTCTGGTGACCCGGGAAAATCCCCGAAAAAAACCTATGGTTCAGGTAGGTCGGCCACGGGAATCAAACGCGGACTTCCCAATATGGGCCACAGACGAAACCGTCTGAGCCATCCCGCTCGGCAGACTGGCACACCTGATGTAGAATAAATCTCCATGCATACCACAAAATGCCCACCTCTGTGGCGTAAGTGGTAGCGTGTCTGTCTCGCGTTTAAAAGGTCCCCATTTGGAATCTCGGTCAGAGTGAGTTACCTGGATAAGGCTTTTTCCGATGTTTTCCTTATCTGAACGATGAATATCGGGTAACTCTAAGTTCTATGGATCCAGGACGCATTTGAGCATCATTTCATTCATCGTCCGATATGACTTAACGTCGGAGGACGTAAACATGATAAAAAATGCCGCTAAAGCATTAAACGGTGGAGAATTCGACTGACATTTATAAAATATATATGTATATAGCAATAATTTTCACATAGAATTTCCTAAAATAATATCAAAACCTAGTCCTTTGTTCGCGTTATTATCTGCCAGCTTTTTTTCCTCTCTCCCTCGCTTTCTCGCTCTTTCCCTCGTCACCACCATCTGGGCGCATTTGAGCATCATTTCATACATCGTCCGATATGAATTAACGTCTGAGGATGTAAAAATAAAAAAAATACCGCTAAATATTGAACAGTGAAGAGTTCTATTGATTTTTGCACCAAAAAATTCCAGCGATAATTTTCACATCGAAATTTCTAAAATAATACCAAAACCTAGTCCTCTGTTCACGTTATGTGCCAGCTTTCTCTTTCTCTCTCCCCCTCTTTCTTCTTCATTCCCTCCTTCTCCATCTCCCTCACCCACTTTTTCCTTTAGAATGTCTTTCGTCGCTTCATTTTCTCAAACAAGTTTGACTTCCTCCAAATCTTGCTATTGGAGAATTGTTTTTTATTGTAAAAGCTAAACTCTACTGAATGATTTAGCAATATAAACATGAAGATTAAGGCTACTCAGTACAGCTGCTAATTTCTCAAATTTCAACTATATCTTTGAAATATTTATCAGGGATTGCTCCAATGTAATTATAACAGATATTTCTGTGTGCGTTACTCTATGGACCTGACTTTCTAAGAAAACATCTTTCGAAAAGTGACATTGAGTCGTGTTTTAAATATTCTGATGCCACAAGTGACTGTATTCATTTATAGTAATAATAGTTGAGGCGACTTTAGTAGTACGTGTGATGTTACGTGTGTAAGCCGGTTGTTTGCTCTCTGTCTCTCTCTCTCTCTCTCTCTTGGACTAGCTCTTAGCTGAGCTACACGCATCTGTATGCAACTTCTTGAGGGAAGGTAAATGGCCTTTATGGCCATCTTTGTAATTTGCTTATTTGTAGTAAATATTCTTATTAAGTGAATATCAATGTTAATTAATGTACCTCCTATATTTTGTAGTTCTTTTGTAACTAAATAGAAAAGCCCAACCTCTCGCAAAGCATGCATTACCTACCCTGAGTAATTTCCCCCCCCCCCCCCGTGTACGATCTGGCCATGTGTTCTTTATTCAGTACAACCCATAGTTAGGTCATCATATTATGTACATAAGGAACATTGGAAATGCTTAAGCTTTTATGGCTGTTACATTGTTGCTCGAATATAAATAATTACATTCACAGATAAATTTTCTAAATAGTTACAACTTATCCTGAAAGAATAAGTTAGTTAGTTACTAACACTCCCCACATGGCAACCTTGGCCTTCGGGGTAACCTCACCCCACCAAGTGATGACCGGACCCATTTCTCAGGTGGAGGCACCCAGAGGGCGGTGTCCATTACCTCCGATGATAGGGTGATAGTGAAGATGGCGGTGAGGTGAGAGGACCTACAGTTTTTACCGTGGACTCCGAACCACGTTGGGCATAGGGGATACTTCACGTGTGCTAGACAGAGGTGAAGGCGTGGATAGGGCCGACTTAAAATCGCCAACCCCAGAGCCGGGAATCGAACTCGGGACCCTTAGAACGGGAGCCGCGAACGAAACCACCGCGCTACGCCGGCGCCCTCCTGAAAGAATAATAAAGTATATAAACTATGAATTACAGAACCTTAAATACAAAGTTAAAATATAGGCCAAGAAGTGATCTTTAGAACCTTTTCATGCACCTTCAAAGAACTTGTACTGTAAATTAAAAAGAATCCGAAGAAAAATTGCATTATCAGAAGCGTTTAAATTGACACAATTTAAGAAAATAAGACAAGCTCTAAAAATGATTTTCACGCGCCAAATAATATCAATTAAAGTGACCGCAAATGCAAAATTGCAATTGGAATCTGGTTATTGAATGTTTTATAATCTTCACCATTAAATGTAAATGAAGTTACATACTCAAAATTATATCCTAAGCTTATTTTAGTGAATCATAAACATCTATATCTACATCCATAAATCAGAAACTTTATAGAGAGAATACTGATACATAATCAGCTATAAGCTAAACAATTGTTTAATAAAACTTACCAATAAGTAGAAAGTATTGCTTCATACTCGTTTAAGAGCATCATAAGCTGCATTGGTGTGTCCTTTATGACCATAATAAGCTATACTCTTGTTCCTTTTTGTTAGTATATTTATTAAATTGAATCGCATTAGGATTACAATGTCATCTTGATATTCATTACTAGCTGAAATCCTCGGGGTTTCCCGTGATTTGATGACTTATTCCTACAAATTTTAGACCTAGGTGGCACTTGACCAACCAAATCGATGACTATAACAAACAGCTCTCGTAACAACACACTCAGCTGTTCTCTGCTTACCTCCCGCTGTTTTACAACTCACAACTCACTCTTGTTTCACAACTGTCCGCTGGCGTATCACAATCGCTCATATATCTCATTCATAAATTCGAGAGGTTTCTCGTACAAAGAAGAAACAACTTTTTCTCTGTCAATCAAGATATCACTAGAACCTTCCAAACGTGAAATCCTAACCGGGCCGGCAAGTCACTTATCTCAAGCGCTATGTTTATCTGCTTTTGCCGGCTCTTTATTACCGTGAAGCACTACGCCGTCTGTTATTTATTTATGCCCGTTGCCGCGATAATAATAATAATAATAATAATAATAATAATAATAATAATAATAATAATAATAATAATAATAATAATAATAATAATAATAATAATAATAATAATAATAATAATAATAATAATAATAATAATAATAATAATAATAATAATAATAATAATAATAATAATAATAATAATAATAATAATAATAATAATAATAATAATAATAATAATAATAATAATAATAATAATAATAATAATAATAATAATAATAATAATAATAATAATAATAATAATAATAATAATAATAATAATAATAATAATAATAATAATAATAATAATAATAATAATAATAATAATAATAATAATAATAATAATAATAATAATAATAATAATAATAATAATAATAATAATAATAATAATAATAATAATAATAATAATAATAATAATAATAATAATAATAATAATAATAATAATAACAATAATAATAATAACAATAATAATAATAACAATAATAATAATAATAATAATAATAATAATAATAATAACAATAATAATAATAACAATAATAATAATAATAATAATAATAATAATAATAATAATAATAATAATAATAATAATAATAATAATAATAATAACAATAATAATAATAACAATAATAATAATAACAATAATAATAATAACAATAATAACAATAATAATAATAACAATAATAATAATAACAATAATAATAATAATAATAATAATAATAATAATAATAATAATAATAATAATAATAATAATAATAATAATAATAATAATAATAATAATAATAATAATAATAATAATAATAATAATAATAATAATAATAATAATAATAATAATAATAATAATAATAATAATAATAATAATAATAATAATAATAATAATAATAATAATAATAATAATAATAATAATAATAATAATAATAATAATAACAACAATAATAACAATAACAACAACAACAATAATAATAATAATAATAATAATAATAATAATAATAATAACAACAATAATAACAATAATAATAATAATAATAATAATAATAATAATAATAATAATAATAATAATAATAATAATAATAATAATAATAATAATAATAATAATAATAATAATAATAATAATAATAATAATAATAATAATAATAATAATAATAATAATAATAATAATAATAATAATAATAATAATAATAATAATAATAATAATAATAATAATAATAATAATAATAATAATAATAATAATAATAATAATAATAATAATAATAATAATAATAATAATAATAATAATAATAATAATAATAATAATAATAATAATAATAATAATAATAATAATAATAATAATAATAATAATAATAATAATAATAATAATAATAATAATAATAATAATAATAATAATAATAATAATAATAATAATAATAATAATAATAATAATAATAATAATAATAATAATAATAATAATAATAATAATAATAATAATAATAATAATAATAATAATAATAATAATAATAATAATAATAATAATAATAATAATAATAATAATAATAATAATAATAATAATAATAATAATAAAAGCATTATCGTTATTAATTAATTATTATTAATCATTATCATTATTATTATTAAAGGTAGGAGAGAGGTGCTCTCCCATGCGACAAAAATTAGCTGAGCGCAGAGTATGCATGACGTCAGATGTACAGCACGGCCATCAAATGTGCAAACAATGGCCACTAGAGGCAAATAGTGAAGCATTGCCTTGCAAGTGTATGCAGACGCAAGGTCAAGGTGTAGTTTAACGCGACTTTTTGTTTCCTTTCACTGTGAGGCGGTTGTCATGGTCAGGCTATACCTACATGCCTTTGTTTACATGTGCGACCGATAACAGTACAGTCCATGTGCAGTATACCTATGGAAAAACGCACACGCCTCTGGCCTTTAATTATTATACTGTGAGATGGTGAAAACCTAAAGCATAACATTAAATAAATACGTGGTGAGAAGGTATCCACCCATTAGTGTATGTATTATATCCGACACATACTGACATGCTTTACATGAGAGATGATCGCAAACTAAGGTTACAAAAGCTGCAGTGTAACATGTACATTGAAATTCTTTTCTTTTAATGACCAAAGGATTAAAAAAGAGGTAAATAACGTCTTTTTGGTTCTGGTAAGCATAAATATTGCAAAATTTAGTCACATAACATGGAGTATCTAAAATGGTTCAATCCATACACAAAAAATGTATTCAACATAATTTTTTGCACCTTTTGTGTAGTGAGACGTCTCTTATGGTTATACAGACGTCATCCAAATCCATAAAGGTTTTTGGGGGCATTCCCAGAAAATTCTGGTTTTACATTTTATTAGTCATGAAAATATATTCCATATATGGTATTTTAATCAACATCGATGAGCCATTTTTTTTAGAAAATCTAGTCAAAATTGGGGAATTTTTTTTTTTTGAAAATTGTTTCTACCTTGAAGGATGCGAACTTAATTACCATGTTTGGTATTTAATCGACCTTTCGATTTTGAGTTGTGCTGTACACACACATATACACACCATGTCATTATTTGATTCAGGGAATCCCAAGATATGCATCTCCAATATCAAATTTTTGAGTGGAATGCAGCACATCTTCTATTTACTAAAGGTAGTAGAGAAAATGAAGTTCTCAGTATCAGTGTTCTTTTATTCTTCTACGTACAAACGAAAAGTTGTCCTAATTACAATTTATTTCTCTTAATAAGAAGTAGCTACGGTAGAAGAATACTTCAGTAAAAATGGTTTCTAGATGAATTTGACACAGGATATTTATGTTACAGTGCCATAGGCTGGCGACTGGGACTGCAGGCGGTCACTGGCGCCGTATTTCTCACCTTTATACTGGGCACCTTCTACCGCTCTGCCTCCCTGTATCACCCTCAGCGTCGCGCCATCCTACACCTGAAGGATCAGAACAGGAAGATCAAGGATAAAGCAAGTTGGATGATCGGCCACCGTTCTTTGACTTCAGCACTCTGCGCAGCAAGACGGTCCGAATTCTCCTAGTGTCCACGGGCATCAGTTCCTTCGGCGTCAACACCCCCATATTTTACTTGGTATGTATACATTCTTCATTAAAAAATTACCAAATTCAATTGATCTAATTGGAAAGTAAGCAATATCAGGTTTTAAAATCTTGTTGTTCAAGAACAAGGAGCGATGTTTTTACCAACTAAATTGTTATTATTACTTTATCACTTATAGTCCATTATATAATTAATCCTTGTTTCACATAAGCTTGCCCCGTATTTCTTAACGGTCACGTGACCTTATCCCCTCCCGTTGGCTGCTATTGCAGTATAGACTGTTGTGCGCTAAAAATTAAATTCTTATTTAACATGGTGATATATCTTTATATGTCGAAAGAGAATTGTCAGATTCATATTTCTGCAACTGTTTGACTTAAATATATTACACAACAGAGTTGATTTATCTGAAATGCATGTTCATTCTTAAACGAAGTAAAGAGGAGGTTCCTTTGCTCTCAAGCATATGACACGATAGCACGTGATTTACCGGTAGTGATGACATATTTGTTTATATGACATTTATCACTGACCTTGTTTTGAACTGGATTAGCCATATATCGCCATTCGAAGGTATGTTGTGCTGAGTGCGAGAGCAAAATTATTATATTGATGGTTTATTGCGCGTGTACTTATTATAAGTTTAGTGGCAGAGTCTACCGCCAGTTTTTCGCTGAAGTATCGCAAGGGAAAACCTTTACAAAGCGGCGAAAAAGGAATTGTGGTGCATGTGTGTAATGCAGTCACAGAGAAGAATCCGTCTTTGTCAGTGATAGAAGTTGAACAGCTGTGCTCTGAACTTACATGTGTGAGTATTAGATGCGTAGGAACATCGCGACATGAAATTGAGACAACAGGAAAACTTGCCACTCCAGGGGCGATTTTGCTGTGTAGCGAAGACGTTATTTAAAGACAATCAGACTGTACCGGGATACAAGTTCACGAGGCCTGTGTGAATGAAGGAAACACGACCAGTATGCCGTGACACGACTTTTAAGACTGAAAGACAAGCATTTTTGCAAGTTATGTGTGCTGGTGTTAAAAAATCCCAGTGGAAAAGAATATATAACCGACAAGGTTATATGAAACAGAGATTAGACTGACATCGTAAGTACAAGGGAACGATCTCTTGTTACGTGACTCACTTCACGTGGGAACGATACTTGAAGCCTCTGATTGGCTAAACTTAGTTGCTAAATAATTAGTAAGTGAATATAACAGAGGATAGGAAGTAAGTAATAGGGTAGAAAGAGAGGAAGGGAAATAAGAGGGGGTATAGGAAGGTAAAGAATAAAGGGATGTACATAGTTCTTATAGAAGTAACAGATAAAGACTGTAAAAAGGAATAATATAAAAGATTTACATGACGTTCAGCAACAAAACGTAAATGTGTGTAAGTGCTTCAGAGGACTGTCCGAGACGAAAGTCTGGAGTTCCAATTTCAAGAACAGTCTAAAATGTTTAAGATTAATACCAAATAAGTTCAATTTAAATTGGTTCCAATGTGAAATTTTGGGGTGGCGTTGTAATAATCCGCACACGTGGATGATTAACATTATAATGGATAAAGTGTTAATTACAGAAAAATAAAGGCAGCCAGCAATATCTAGTCTTAGGGAAACAATTAATGTGATAACAAAATCAGATTAAACTGATTGCTTATCAAAAGGGACATACAGCAACATGCCTCTCAAGTCATTGTGTCAGCTGCCACAACAATTCCGCGTTCTAAGGGCCGTAGCTTATCCTGAGCTCCTAATTACAATCAACAAATATGCAGGATATGTATATAGCTGTAAACTTATATTTTCTATCCTCGTGTGCAATGCAATGTTAAATCATAACTCAAACTGAACAGTAACTGTGGCTCCTTGAATCCTACTAATCGAAGATTTTTCAAGCTATTGTAACGCAATATTTGTAGGTGATACAGCTATATCCAAACGATAGGGTGCCTCTTTAAAGATAAGAGAGCTGTACGACCGTTCGTATAGTCGCACTGCTCGAACGAGTACCATGGATTTATCTTTGGTAGTAGATACCTCTCAGATAAAGCACTGATAACTCCACGTGGAGTGAACATCTGTCATTTGTGACAGATACCTTGTCGTATCACAATCTAACATACAGCCTTCGGTTACAAATTTCCCAGACATTACGTGCTGACATTCATAAACTAGTTAAAGAAAAACGAAACAGAAAGTGTCGGAAAATATCCAATAATTTTGTTCTGAATGGGTCTCCTCTAATTTGCAGAGAAAATGACTTTATGTTTTATTTTATTTACTTTATAACATGCCTGACCAGGTAAACGAGTTGAAGTTTTATATATTTTCTCATAGCACAGAGCTAAAATGTAATTGTTTACAAACTGTGACCAATTGTGTAATTAAAGCAGTCAGCATTTTTTTATAATTTACGCCCTCCAACGTTAATTCATATCGGACGATGAATGGAATGTGTGAAATGATGATCAAATGAGTCCAGGGTCCATAGATCTTGGAGTTATCTAACATTAGTCTTTTCAGGATAAGGGAAAATCCCGGAAAAACCTTATCCAGGTAACTGACCCTAACCGAGTTTCAAACTGGGGACCTCTTGAACGTGAGGCTTCCATCTACGCTACCGAGACGGGCTGTCAGCATTAATATTACAACAGCCAAGATATAAGCTGTACATATTATTAATACCCGATACGTTTCCTGTCTTTCCTACGCTGTCTGAATCCCAACACATCAAACTGTTTCCTTCTTCTTGGGCAGTAGAAATCAGCGCGGTGACGTCACACACTAACTTGCCTTTCGTTCGTGGGCATATTTGGCGGTTGGAGCTCATGGAGCTAGCGCCACACTGCCACTACCTGTCGTCCCCTGGAATATATTAAACATGCGGCATTTTAACTGATACCATTAGAATTTTTTAGAAAGTCAAGACTTTTGAAGAATTTTACATTTGAGAGGTTATTTGGGATAGGAGATTTTCTGTAAGACCTCTATGTGGCATCCTTAGCTTAAATATTAAGTTTGGTATGAAAGATTGAGCCAAACTGAAAAATCCAATGCGTTAGCCGGGATTTGAACCACGGATCTTCTGGTCTCTGTCCAGTCGCTTTAACCCTTAAGCTACTATGGCCAACGTGCCGATATGATATTAAATTCTCCAACTGACTCGTGTTTTCCCCGGTAAACCACTAGGAGTTCTCATAAACACACGAGACAACTACCTCAATGGCGACTTAAAACGTGTAAGTACTTTAAGGCCCGGGCTTTATAGTTAACCACTATTAGGCCAATTAATGGAAATTAATTGTTCTTTCACACTGGCCGTGTGTAGGCTAAAGAATGGAAAGATTGAGTCAGACTGAAAAATTCAATGCCATAGCCGGGATTTGAACCACGGATTTTCTGGTTGCCATCCAGCCGCTCTAACCCTTGAGCTACTATGGCCAACATGCCGATATGATATTAAATTCTCCAACTTACTCGTGTCAGTAGTTGTCTCATGTGTTTATGAGAACTCCTAAGTGGTATACCGGAAAAAACACGAGTCAGTTGGAGAATTTAATGCCATATCGGCACGTTGGCCATAGTAGCTGACTCGTGTTTTTTCCGGTATACCACTTAGGAGTTCTCATAAACACATGAGACAACTACTGACACGAGTAAGTTGGAGAATTTAATATCATATCGGCATGTTGGCCATAGTAGCTCAAGAGTTAGTGCGGCTGGACGGCTACCAGAAGATCCGTGGCTCAAATCCCGGCTATGGCATTGAAATTTTCAGTCTGACTCAACATTTCCGTACTTTAGCTTACACACGGCTAGTGTGAAAGAACAATTAATTTTCAAATGTGGGTTTGTTTACATTAATGTCAATCTAACAGTGCACCGAGAGTAGTTTTCTGCACGTTTACCCGTGTGTGATGTCCTCAAGAGTTACAAATTAGGAGTTACAGACCGGAACTGCGCAATTTCTGAAGGGAGGGCGATTATAATAGCTTAAAAGCATGTCCCTTTGGAGGCCGTTCCCTTTTAGCTAACAGCTGATCCGATTCTGAAACTCGAGCTAATGGCACAGTTGGCAACCCCGAAAGGAAATAACGTATGAATGATTCATAACATACCGCCACAGCTTGGGTTTTACAAGAACTTAGATAATTTCAGCACAATCTTGCGAACAAAAAATTTTCCCCGGGATGTTTTCGCAATGTGATGTCTTGTAGAAAAATGCCGTGAGACATTTGTCCTCCAGCCATTGTTGGAATGTTATTTCCTGTTTCGAAGCAGAAGTTACCTTGCGAGGTTTGTGGGTTTTTACGATCAATATAAAACGTTATATTTTATAAGTCTTGGCGATATACAAAGTAGCTATGGTGACGTAATCCACAAATGCGTATTTTTAATACAACTGAAGAAAGGATATACATCTAGTTTTCTACGAACTGTAAAATGTGTTAAAATGTGACGCATTCATTTTCATATTTATTCTACAAGATATTCAAAAACATTCGTTTTCTCTAGGTAGAGGAATTATTGACTTCAAGCCAAAAATTAAATACCCAGATTTCATTAGAAATACACGTTTCGATGTCTCTGAATAACAAAGGTAAAATAAAAATAAAAATAAAAGTTTCATGCCTGTTTGTGTGTCTCTGTACACAGCACAATTAAAATATCTTATATATTGCGCTCGATTATATATTTTATTTACTTCAGTTTTTTCTTTCAATTTACGTCCTCCAACGTTAAGTCATATCGGAAGATGAATGAAATGACACTCAAATGAGTCCAGGGTCCATAGAGGTTAGAGTTTCCCGGCATTCGTCTTTCAGGATAAAGAACAATTCCGGATAAAACCTTATCCAGGTAACTCACCCTGACCGAAATTCAAACTCGGGACCTCTTGAACGTATTGCAGACACGCTACCGAGGCGAGCATATTTAATTTAGGTTTATTCAAATAAACATTTGTAGAAATTGTTTTGTATCTCCTTGTAGCTACAATGGGAATAGGTGAATATAGCAGGTATAAATAATCAGAACTTTAAAGAGCAAGTTGCTATGCGAAGACTTTGAAAATGTATGCTATTTGTATGCACAGAAGGAGAAAGATGAGAGTTAGGAAAAAAGAATATATCGGAAATGTTTAATGCCACAGCAAATTATTTGATATAAATTGTGTGATTTCTTCAGATCTACATATTTTGTGCACTAAGACTTTTGCTATTTCTTTCAGTTATGCAAAAGCACATCCAGAGTGAAGAAGGCTTCAGAGAGTACTGCCAGAAAATTTGAAATACACATTCTCACTTGTTATTAAAATATTTTAAATATATAGTAATTTAATAAAATGTTGGAACCAATTTAAATCTTTTTCAACGCAAGGGGAAGTTAGGATGAACGGATTCTTTTACTGTAAACTTCGTGTCGCATCTTTGGAAGATGCTGAATTTAAATAGTTCAAAACTCACCTTTGGCATTTATTTGTGTGTTCTTTTCTAGTTATGGTATTCAAAGACACACACACACACACACACACACACACACACACACACACACACACACACACACACACACACACACACATACAAACCAAAATTTTACCTCTAAACGTGTACGTCCACTTAAATATCGACACAGAATTTTTTTTGGGGGTGGAATATAATACTTACCTAACAAAAAAGAAAAGATAAATTAAAGTACAATAAATGTCAAAGATTCAACATGTAGATTTTCAAGAACGTATCCTATAATGTAAATATTTTATTAAAATGCGGTGAGTAAATTAGTCAACTAGGTTTAAAACTCCAATAACTAGTTCATTTGGATCTATAAAACGTTATCTAGTAGAGATATTTATGTAACTAAGAATATATATATATATAATTATATATATATATATATATCACTACAAGGAGTTTTATAGATATAATTTTCCATATTTCGTGCTATACAAAATCTGTAACTTTACCCCACCACGTGTTGTCAGACCCATTTCTGAGGCATTCAGAAGGCGGCGTAAATTACCTCCAAAGATAGGGTGATAGCGAAGATGACGATGAGGTGAGAGGACCTACAGCCTATACCGTGTACTCCGAGCCACGTTGAGCATAGGGGACACTTCACATGTGAGAAACAGAGGTGAAGGCGTGGGTAGGGCCGACTTAAAATCGCCAACCCCGAGCAGGGAGTCAAACTCGGGACCCTATGCACGGAAGCCGCAAACTAAACCACTGCGCTAACCTGGTGCCATGATTTTAAATGGTCAGTCATTAAGTTTTATAAATACCAACTCAAAATTCGGCTGTTTCTTCGATTACATGAGAAGAGTATGGAATTTTAAGGTCCCATTTAGCTATCCGCTTTTAAACATCAGTTACCAATTCGCTTTTTCCATCCCCTTGTATGCAGTGACCCCACAAACAGCCAAGATATTTATGGGATGGATACGAACCGGCGGTCTATGGTTCTATTCCCGCCAGTACCGTTCTCTCAAACTGAGAAATTTACCAGGGTTTCATAATTCTTTATTGTGACAAATGCCGGTGGGATAACTTAAACTTACAACTGCAATGTAGGTTCATAAATTCTCTTTCCAAATTATCACTTTATTTCCTGTATGGAGTGATATGAAGAAGGATGGCTCAGGCGGTAACGTCAGTGACCGGCTCTCTGTAGGTCGTGGTTTGACTGTTGTAGCCCACTTCTTGACATTTGGGTTTTTCAGGGGTTTTCCCGTGTCGCTAGGTGAATGATCGGAAGCATAGTTACATCTCCCACATTTCCTGTTCCTCTAGTTTTCACCTCATTTATCATTTCAGTTAATATTTGTAGCGATATTTCCGCTTGCCCATTCTCGCATACAAATGAACTATTAGATATCGTTAATACAGGAGTTATTAATAATGTTGTGTTTCAACAGCAAACAACTATGCTTTTGATACTAGTATTTGTAAAAATTATCACGGGAAAGCGCTTGAAAATATGTAGAAAATGGTATAAACATAATATAGGTGTAGCTACTCAGGAAAGACCTAGTTTTCGGTACGAGTAACGATATAATTTTGTCAAAGCGGTTGCTATCCTTAGCGGGGCCATAAGGGTTATTGACCTTCCCTTTGTGTAGCAAAAGGGTTTACCGTTTCTCCGGAGAAAAGCGTCTACCACAAAATTTGTTTGCGAATGCCGTTAGCATGTTCAAGTTCAAAGAGGGAACCAATTAAAACAAAGATAAAAATGACATAACCAATAGGAAGAGAGAAACACTGGCGTGGGTTAGGAAAATTCTGAAACTTCGGATAGTTGAACAATCAGTGACGGGGTGAAACCGGAGAGTTTGGTGAAGTTTCCAGCAGGGCAAATGTAGCAGCTACAAACAGCGCGATATGATTAAATGATAGAAATTTTGTATCTAGTGAAGTGCGAAGTGTATCCCATATTATTTTGATACTTACTGAAATATTTTAAAGCTGTGAGCAGTATATATGCATTAGCGAGTGGTTCGTTATTTAGTAAAAACCTGAAGACATCCGCGTAGCTATGAACGCCGATACCAAAGAGTTATAAGACTTTATTGTGCGAAGAACCCTGAGAAACCCCCAAATTACCTCTTCAACCAACGCATCAACACCATAGCAATTAGAGTGATACATATACTCGTCGAGGTGGACCCTGATATGATAGGGCCTCCTCAGCCATAACATCGATGACGAAGACGACGATGACGACGACGAAAGGCAACAAATCGTCGCTTCGAAGCCCTAAAGAACGAGGTACCTTCGAGAGAACGCGATATTGGTTGGATATTTTGAGGTTCCTAAGTGTCGACGAGAGTTTCGGTTTGCTTGGCAAGTGCATTGCTCAATGTGAATCCTCATCCTTCGGATGTGGGAGGTGTCCGAGTCCTAGGCCTACCAGGAGATATGTATGCCCGCCGGTTATATGGGCTGCGAACGGGGTGTTTACATATGTGGCTGCTAGGACCACTCCCCTCTGCTCTCGTCTCACCTCAGTCCGCCAACCTTAGTCCTCTCGCCTCACCCATTCCTACCGAGAGACGCCCTGTCAGAGGCATAAGCACAACCATATCCCACGTTCAATACTGCATCCCGCTCGCCACGCCCGTTGTGGGCTGAGGTCGGGAACGCAGCGGTCGGGTGGTAGGTGGTTGGGTGACAGGCTTTTGCGCCGCGGCATTTAGTATAAACGATAGGGATGAAAAAAGTCATATGATTATAAAACATGACTTTTTATCTTCTTTCTATTAATTTAAGGACCTCAGAATTATTTTGTTTGGTTAGTGCAATGTTTCGTAGACTAACATTAATTCATGCGAAACAAAAGAATAACAACTTATTGTGCAAGGTATTTGTTTAAAATATGGGCACTAATTTAAATAACAGTGAATGCTTCTGAAATGTTTAGCTTTTAAAGTCCAAAAACTTGTTTTAAAATAATTTAGAAGTATTCATTTGAAGCCCGCTTCTGTAGCGTAGGTGGTAGCGTGTCTGCCTCACATTCAAGAGGTCCCGAGTTTGAATCTCGATCAGGGTGTTTTATCTATATAAGGTCTTTACCGGTGTGTTTCCTTATCGTGAAAGATGAATGTCTAGTAGCTCTAAGCTCAATGGAACCTGAGCTAATTTGAAGATCAATTCGCCCATTTCATTCACCGTCCTATACGAGTTTACGTTGGAGGACGTTAATGCGGAAAAGGAAAACATATATTTGAAGGAGTTCTGAAATTTTTCCTAAATAAATCTTTGTATATCTCTTCAATTTTTATTAGTTAACCTCCGAAAAAAGGAAAAAGAATCGTGCGATATTGAATGTGACAGTTTTTGTATAATGCAAACGAAAATTAATAAGAATTTGACAAATATGAATCACAATAATGATTACAAAGTTTATTAAATGAACTTGTAAGACATTAACGACAGCATTTCACACGAAACAGTTGTTTAAAGGTTTCTGAACATTATTGAAACAATATCTGTATTAGGTGTGATATTGACATGCGATGATTCCTGTTAGAAAGGGGACAATAAAAATGGGTTCCACAGTTTATCTCCTTCACAGATGCAAGATGTTTTTCCTTGAATGCGCATTAAACTTTTCATAACTGGATTTATTTGAATAAGCTAAAAATGGCATGCCAGGTAGATATTTACATTTTACCCCATTCTCTGCAGTGGGAAGGAATCGTTCCTCAGTAATGCTTTTCAGCCATTTCTCGTTCCAGTGATTGATTATGCCTTCTATTAATGACATTTTGATAAAGGATATCGAATATTTTATTTAATTATTATGAACTGAGCTGGAATTGGAGCCTTATTTGCTCAATATTCAGCTTTTTCGTTGCCCTTAGTAGCAGAACGTCCTTTGCCCACCAAAAACGTATGTGTTCCTGGCATTTTCAAATGATATTTCTGATTCTTACAAATTATCTTATCATTCAAGCTGTAATTATCAATTTAAGGAATTCAACATTATTCGCAAGGGAATGTACTCAAAGGGGCATTAATATATATATGGTAACCGATTTGCGAGTTCTCGTCACTGTGAAAGGCGACCGAGAGTCGCCGGCAAAACGCTGTCGGCAAAAGCGCACTATAATCCTTAACACACAAACAGATGTTTGCACATCTCTGAGTGTTTCGCTAAAACATTGTTCCTTTTATATTTCTATCACTTATACCATATCACACTAAAATTTTCAGAATTTATGTCTTTGAGATTTGTACGTGGTTTTCCAGGGGTATAGCATCCATTAAGAAAGACCATGGTTTATGAGCCATTTATTGCAATTTCAAAACATGCATTTTATGTGTTTATTTGTCAAACTTACTTAAACTTAAATTGTTAAAACAATTTCAATAAACAAAAATATAGGGCTTTTTCTTCAATACAAAGTCTCTTAGAAATATTCTGAAAATCTTAAAGCTTATTGCATTAAGTTTTAATTTCAGTCCACCTGCTTATCTAAGAATTCTTCAAACGGAGTGACAGACCGAGCATATCTCCTGTTCTTTTCGAGTCACGGAAACTTTAGCGGTGGTTTATGAGCAGCATTTCGATAAGGTTGGTGTACTTTCTTCACATAAGCTAATCTTTGAACTTCAAACATCTGCGTGTTCTTTAGCACTGTGTTTTCATGTGGTAGAGAGCGAAAACTAATTTGTAGTCAGTGGTTCAAAAATAACTTCCCGATATGTGACGTGGCAAAAGAAAACATCTGACACACAGCGAGCGGATGGGTCGGGCGGGGAAGCCAATCTGACCTTTTCCTTTCTCTACTATTTCTACTACTATGTGCAATAAGTAGATAAATATTGCACTCTGCCCAGAAGTTGATATCGACATTTCACTGAAAATACAAGATTTGAGACTCCCCGAATCCCAATAAAACATTTTTAGAAAAAGGTCCCTGTGAGCACCTGTACATCTGCGATGGTTAAAAAATGAAAGTATTACAAGAATTCGCCTTAAAGGTATTTTTAAAACACTTTTTTTGGAAAAATTATGATGTTCCAAAAATGACTAACAATTTAGATTGAAATGCCATATCTTTATGATATTTTTATGAAAAAAATGAAATGTTTTTCTTGAAGTATCTGAAGAACCCCTCATTTTTTGCATATTATATTAATATAATATATACTATATATATTTTTGCATATATTATTTTGCATAACTGTAAACGGTAAGAGATCTTCCTATGCAAAAAATTGGGACAGGAATTCTTTATCCGTAGTTAATTTCTCTCCATTTTAATCAGCCACACGTTCGGGCGCAATTTGGTGCGGGATTTCTATGTTTGAGATGGCATGCACGTTGACTTTTCGAAGACCCACGTCGATAAGCCAGATATTTTAGGGTTAATTCGTTGTATTTTGAGTTGTTTCTTGATGATTGTATTTGATTAAATAAGAGTCATGAGAATCTAAGTTTCAGGCGTGGTTCGGAATAAAGTTTCGGAGAAGTCAAATTTTGTTACTATTTAATTGTATTATTTGGGTTACATTTTACTTGAACTTGCTTTCCCAGTCACTTGCAGGTTACTTCCAACATATCGATAAATTCTCACTTTGTTATATTTAAACAGTTTCACCTATTACATAAAAGTTCTTGATCATGCACCACTTACATAATCATTTTTTATAAATCTATAAACTTTTCATACCTCCTCCAAACATAACCCGTAACTACTGTTACAAAATGTAGAACTTGTTAAATTACACAACTTAAGTCATATACCTTTTTGTAGAACTAATTTCCCATCTGGTCCCGTAGCTTAGTCGATGGAGCACCTGCCTGCCGTACGAAGGGTCCCAAGTTCGGTTCCCGGTTGATTTGGAGATTTTTCTTCAAGAAAGATAATTGCTCATCTTCCCCAGAGTCTGGAAGTATGAATGAGAGTGCGAATGTGAGCGTGATCTAATGATTAAAACATAACGAATACGAGTTAACACCTTCGATATGTTCCAAAAGGAGAACAGCCGCCGATATGACCGGTGCAGTTAACGGCAGGGTATACATGGAACAAATGAAAAAAATTCCGAGATATTTGTTAGAAATTTCCAGTTCTTATACTTTTCTCAAAGAATAAGTCGTTATTTTTTATCATCCCTGCGACATGCAAAGGCAGTGAATTTCAAAGGCATTATATAGGGACCAGCTGTTTCTACTATGGCTTGCGATATTCCCATTGTACCTACAAGGAAATATGTGATAAGGTAATTTCTGTAAATGTTTACCTCAATTAACACGAAGGAGATGAAAGAATAGAGAGACCCGTAAAAATAGATCGTACTGTGACTTTGTGGGTTCGTAGAATTAAAAGTCCAATTTGCCGAAATGCTAATGTTCTTTATTTCCGTAGAAACACACTGCGTAGCAGCAGAATTACATCACATTTTACAATCTACAACACCAAGGTCGATGAAAATAACAAACAGCTTACTCAACTTCCACTGTTTATACAACACTCTTGTTACATGTCTTTACAACTGTTTACTACTCACGACTGACTCTTGGCGAGACGTCGCTCTCTTAAATACCTCATTGATAAATTAGAGAGACTTCTGGTGCAAATAAGAAAAGCAAATATTATCTGACAATCGAGATATCACTAGAAACTTCCTTGCGTGAAACCCTATCTGGGCCGGCAAGTCATTTATCTCAAGCGCTATGTTTATCTGCTTATGCAAGCACTGTCCGCCTGTTATCCTTATCTGCAGGCTTTTGTGTACTCAAGCCACGCTTATCTCTCGGCACCGAAATTTCTGTGCTTTGTACCGCGACAGTACAGATGTGAGCAGAGACATTAATATGAGTGGAATTTCTCATTTCTTTTCGCTTTTTTCAGTCCGATAAAAGCCAAATTGAAGTTCAACATCACGAACCAAAGTTCCAGGTGCCCGCCTCGGTAGCGTAGATGATAGCATGTCTGCCTCATGTTCAAGAGGTCCCGAGTTTGAATCCCGGTTAGGGTGAGTTACCTGGATAAAGTTTGTTCCGGAGTTTCCCTTATACATATAGACGAAAGTCGGGTAGCTCTAAGCTCCCTGGACCCTGGACACATCTGAGCATCATTTAACCCATTTCATTCATCGTCCCATATGGCTTAACGTTGGAGGACGTAAAACTACAAAAAACTCAATTAATGGGAAGTAGATGGAAGAATAGAGACCAGTAAAAATATATCGTACAGAAGTGAGCAGAGAAACTCATATGAGTGGAACTTCTCAATTTTTCGTTTTTTTTTAATTAGATGAAAGCCATATTGAAGTTCAACATCACGAACGAAAATTCCAGGTGAACAGCGAAGGAATTGTAAATGCTATGTGAGTTTGAGTGTGTTCGTGTTTGTGTAGATACATATACAGATCTTTCAAAAGGAAAGAATAACCAAATTAAATTAAAATTAACTATTATTTAAAAGAAAATACTTCGGGAGATCAAATTTAATATTTTGGAAGCAAAATTTAGAAAAAAGAAACAAAAATTTCACCATTTGAGTTAAACTAAAAAGAAAAGATGAAAAGTGGGTACTAAATGGCAAAAGGGTAGAAGTAGTCAATGAATTTGAATATACTTAGGAGTAAGGTTGAATAACAATGGAAAGTGGGGAGCACACAGGAGAAAAATTGAAGCAAAAGGAAGGGCGGCAATGAATGTGATATTATGCAAATATAAACAAGAAATGACAACCAAATGGTTAGCAAGAATGCGCGAAGCACTAGTTGAATCCAAAATGTTGTATGCAGTGGAGATATGGAGGGGCACAGAGGTAAACAAAACGGTGGACCAAAACTACAGAAGGTTTTGTAAAGAGCTACTGGCTTACCAAGATCAGCATCTTGGGAAGTAGCTTTAGTAGAATTAGGAAAGACAAGAAGAAATGGAATAATAATGGAAAGAATAATACAATTTTGGTATAGGTGTTTGGTTAAAGAAGAAGGGGAAATTATGAAATTATGCATGAGACAGCAAAAAAGATTAGAGAACTCAAATATTTGGTGGGCAGAGATAGGAGGAATTTTCGAAAAAATAGGAATGGGAGGTATATGGAGATTAGAGGAAAGGAATACAAGCGATGTGGGTAAATTAGTAAAATACAGAATAGAAGATATAGAAAGACAGGAAATATGGGGAAGTCTAGAAAATATGAAATCATTACAATTTTACAAGCAAATAAAAAGAAATTGCTGACAAGAAGCATATGTAGATTTCTGCAATAGGCAAGAGAGAGAAGGGTTAGCATGGATGAGAACAGGAATAATATTTCTAAGAGAGATAAGAGGTAGGGAAAAGGGAATTTGTGAATTTTGTGGGGGAAAAGAAAGCATAGAACACTATGTAAGACAATGCGAGGAGGTTGCAATATGGAGAAAAAAGGTTTGGGAAGAAAAATGGGAGAAAGTAGAGAAGAGGATAGTAGCTATAAGAATGCTAACGGGCAGGGAGGAAAAGAAGGTAGGAAGTGTTGGTGAGTTCTTGCAGAAGGTAACAGAAAAATGGGCCGGAAAGTAAGGAAGGAAGGAAGATGAGGGGGAAGAAAGGGACTAATTAAGTAATCAAGGAGGTATGGAGGTTAAGAACTACCTGACAGAGCAAAAGACCGGGGTGTCATGTAAGCCAAGGTAGCAACAAGGTAAAGGCAAATAAATGTAGCCAAAAGTTGTAATTTGTAAAATTTTGGAATATGAACAATAAATATATTATATATGATGTTACGAATATGACCAAAATTCTAGAGGCAAAAGTCCCTTTTTGCTTTCTTCTTCTGAAACGTTGATGTTTATCAGCGAGCGAAAAAATTTAACGCCCAAGGCGCATAGTGCCGAGGAGCATGATAAACCCCATACCTCGCTAGTCCCATACGTAATTTTATCCGCCACCTAAGAAAAATCGACTTTATGAATTACAAAAACATTAAAAACTCAATTTCTTCTCCGGCAGCAAGCAAAGTGAACAGACGTTTAGAAATCGATGTTTCTGGAGTGTACATTGCTCCCATCGTCAGGAGGATTATTAAATGTTATAACCACAAATGAAATACTGGATACTGCACAAATATAAACAAAGACAAGGCACTATCAACATTCGTATTAATGAACAAAAGACTGTTTTCAGTAAATTAAATGCCAGGTCAGGAGATGGTGTGAGCATAGAAAATTGTGTCACAGAAACGTAACTACTTAACTTGATTATCAAGCTGAATAGGCCTCTGCTTCTTAAGTCAACTGATTTCCATTTTTAAGGCCGGCTTCCAAGATGAGCTGAACTAAAATCCAGCATCACGATTAAGCATGCTCCTTTCAGAGGAAATAGCCAAAGCTTCCTTAATTCTCTGCTGTTGCATATTGCCAAGATGGCTGTCTCTCGAAAATTGGCTCTATGGTTGTTATTAAAACAATGCTCTGCCAGCCCAGACTTCTCAGGTTGCATTAAACGAATGCTCCGTTCCTGTTCGTTTATTCTGGTAGCGATGCTCCTTCCGGTTTGTCCTATATACGGTGTCCCACGTTCACAGGGAATGCGGTACACTTCCGGAACTTTGAAGTCCTGTTTGTTTCCAGTTTGTTGAGACCAGTGAAAGATAAACTGGACTTCCAAGTTCCGGGAGTGTACCGCATTTCCTGTGAATGTGGGACACCGTATATAGGACAAACCGGAAGGAGGATCGCTACCAGAATAATCTAACATGAACGGAGCATTCGTTTAATACAACCTGAGAAGTCTGGGCTGGCAGAGAATTGTTTTGATAACGACCATAGAGACAATTTTCGGGAGACGACCATCTTGGCAAAATGCAACAGTTACTGGGAGCGGAGAATTAAGGAGGCTTTGGCGATTTCTTCTGAAAGGAGCACGTTTAATCGTGATGTTGGATTTCAGTTCAGCTCCTCTTGGAAACCGGCCTTAAAATAGAAATCCGTCGATTTAGGAAGCGAAGATCAATACAGCTTGATAATCAAGTTAAGTAGTTACGTTTCTTTTACCCAATTAATTTTCTATACTCACACCATTTCCTGACCTGGCATTTAATTTACTGCAAACAGTCTTTTGTTCAGTAATGCGAATGTTGATAGTGTTTTGTATTTGCTTATATTTGTGTAATATCCAGTGTTTCATTTGTGGTTATAACATTTAATAAATATCCTGATGATGGGAGAGATGCACACTCCCGAAACGTCAATATCTAATCATCTGTGCAGCTGGCTTGCTGCCAGAAAGGCTTCAGGTCTTATTTTATTATAAAAACTGTTTTACAAAAGATTTAGAATCGATGTTTTTACTAGGGGTAAGATGATATTAGAGACTTTGAATAGCGAAGAAACTAACTATAGTAATGCAAAAATAACAAATGTTAAAACTATATGTCAAAATGAGCTTTTCGGGCGATGAAAGGTCTATACCTGCAGAAATGTCGTACTTTTATTTCCTGTTTTATAGATAACTAAAGAAAAAATGAACATCGGTCTCAGCCATCTACGAGATAATCGATTGTCAGATTGTTTTTTAAGTGTCGATAAACTTTATTGTATCCAAATATATTATGGTACTTGTAGTTGTGAGCAAGAGTAGTGTTACATCACTTGAAGCGTGTGTTAGGATGCTGTTCAATAACAGTCCTACATCCGTTACATTTAAATATTAACAAACATAATATATTACAATCACAAAACAACAAAAAGCACTTTATCATACATACAAAACACATGATATTAAATGAGCAGGTCGCTGTGTCCTTTTCTTTTTAGTCTTCTATTTTGCGGTTGTGGAGAAGGGTGTAGGAAAATGTCGTGTGGCTTGGATTTGGATGATTGGCAAAAGTTTGGTGTAGTCTAGTGTAGCTTGTCCTCATGACATCCATCACTTCTGTTATGTTCAGGTCGCAGAGTTGCTAACATACCATGAGGCACCTGTGGCCAATCTTAGGTATCTGTTCTGGATTGCTTTGGTTCTTTTTACTTGGGAGGCTGCCGCAGAGCCCCATAGAGAGCAACCATATTGCCAAATAGGTTTGATCAGTGAGTTGTGTAGAATGCATTTATACGGCATTGCAAGAGCCGATTTTGACTGTATTATGTGTTTGATTTTTTAAAGGGATTATATAATACGAGGGCTGTTCAGTAAAGAATGATCATAATATTTTTACGGTCATAATCTTTTGCTCTAATATTCAGTCTTATTATATTCTGTTAGCTTAATGTGAAATAAACACGCCTTAGTAGTTTCATTGTTGGTACTCCTGGTTTCCGCCTGTGAGAACCAGGCAATTTCAGACATGCTCAGTACCGCCTACCGCTGCAATGGAGGTAACATGCAGTTAAAGTTGATGTTAGAGGAAGATCCGGAGTTTCTTTCAAACGTAATCACTGCTAATGACACTTGGCTACATCATTTTGATTCTCAGAGCAAACAGCAAAGCTCAGTGTGGAAATCTCCTTCATCACCAACCCCAAAAGTTGCTTTTGCAACTCATTCTTTTATATTCACGGAATGGTTTATCAGCATGTTGTACCTGCACACACATCAGTAACTGGACAATACCTCAGGGATGTCCTAAAATATTGCTAGACCACATCAGGCGCAAAAGACCACATTTGCATGAAGCAGGCTGGATGCTGCACCACGATAATGCGCGGCTGCATATTGCCAATGTTGTTGCTGAATATCTTGCAAAACTCAACGTGAGTGCATCCCTCACCCTCCCTATAGATCGGATTTAGCCCCATGTGACTTTTTTCTATTCCCTGACTTGAAGAAACGCCTTCGTGGGAGGCATTATCCATAATCAAAAGCTGTGGTTTAGGCTGCGTAGGCGATTTTGAAGGATCTCTCAAAAATGGTACCCAGCATGTCTTTGAAGTCTGGCAGAAACGATGAGACAAGTGCATCACATTCAGAGGAGACTATTTTGAGAAGGTCCATCAAAATTATGAGAATGAGTAAAGGTACGTTGTCAAAATTTTTTTTGATAATTCTTTATTGAACAGCCCTCGTATAATGTCCTTGTCACTATATCAGATTAGGCGTTCTTGAAGAATAATGTGTTTTTGTGTCGCAAATTTTAACTTCATTCTTCTGCTTAACTTGCTATTTTGACTCTGGTAGAGATAATTCGAATCTTTGCAGATATTTTTATTAATGTCTAACAATAAAAGGGCTACTTTTCAGTAACAAATATCGCGTAATGGTTGGTTTTTTTCTTTGGCGGATAAAATATATGATTCATACGAGAACAGTTACATTTACACACAATTGCACAGCTACTGTAACAAATTGAAGTCCAGTAATATAATAAGATATTAATAATGCTCTCTATGTACGATCTGGCAGTGATAAGTCGATAAATGAATTCTTGTTGAAGCTTTTCTCACTGCCGCTGGTGCTATACCTTTTTTATTTCATCCATATTAGCAGAAGATGTCTGTTTCTCTACCAAAAGGGTACTTACAGGCCAGCAGCACTTTGATACCCTGGAATACCGTCGAGGGAAGGATAAGGCATTGTCGATATTTCAGAACCATATTGCATGGTTATCCGTTACTAGGAATAACTGGGCCATACGAAATTAGATATATAAGGCGTAAAATGGAGGATTTACCATAAACGTATATCACCGACCTTATTTCCTTCTGATGGAAGCCATTCAGGATCATTAAGCCCGAAAAATTCCATCGATTTCGTTGGGGTTGAAACCGCATTCTCAGGACCGTAGATTCTTTGTAAGAAATCTTTGAAGATAAGTGAATAGAAAAAGTCATATGAATGAAACATAATGGACTTCCTGTATTACTGGATTGGATTACGGTAGGGAATGGATTCGGAATTGCAACCAATCTTGAACTATTGTACCTATGGTCCAAGTGGGGCACCCCCGTGAGGAAGAATGAGGCTTAAGGAGACAGAGAGAGGACGACCCAAGGAGCCACGACAGTACAGTGGGCAGGGCCCCTACAGTTCATCAGTTGGAAGCTCCCCGGCAGGCCAGCACAACCGGCAGTCACTGGATTGCGATCTGAAAACCGCCTCACCAGACCGGGCTCGGAGACTGGAGACCGCCCTACCGGAGAGGAAATGTTTACCAGGGTATATCAACCTGCTATGCAACGCCGAGACACCCGCAGATAATTAACCTAGCCAGCATAAACCTGGCAAACCGGAAAACCCCAGAATAAAGCCCATAGGTCAGGTAGGTCAACCACGGAAATTGAACCAATGCTGGCCACAGACGAAACCATCTGAGCCATCCCGTTAGGTTTTGTCTTGTTATGAAATATCATATTAAGCATGCACAGTGCGATCCATATAAACCTGAACCATTTCAATAGGCCATAACTTTTGAACCAATAACAGGACACCCGTGCAACTTTGGGAGAATATAATACACAATTGGAAGATTACATTACACTATTTACATTTCACAGAAAATGTTGGAAGTGTTCTCCACCAGCATCTATACATGATACGATTGTAGAGAGTAAAGTTTATATGGGTATCTTCAAGACATTTGTGCAGCAGTTGGATGATATCGAATTGAGAGAAGGTTATTTCCTGCAAGATGGAGCAACGTGGCATATATCTAATGACACAATGGAACTTGGAACCAGTTTCTTTGTTAATCGAATAATCTCAAAAGGTCTGTGGCCCCCAAATTCCCTGACTTATCCTCATTCAATTTTTTTTCTTGTGGGGGTATCCAAAAATAGAGTGTATAAGAATAGGCCACGGGCAATTGATGTTCTCAAGGAATGCATTCAACCGAGATAAGTAACATTGGCCAAGAGCACTCAAAATAAAACTTCAGAGAATATGGTGAGACAAGTGCAAAATGTATAGATGCTGGTGGAGGACACTTCCAACATTTCCTCTGAGATGTAAATAGAATAATTTAATGTGCCAATTGTGTATTATATTCTCCCAAAGCTGCACGTGTGTCCTATGATTTCTTCAAAAGTTATGGCCTATTGAAATGGGGATGGGATAGACTCACATAAGAAATAATAAAATTAATTACACAAATATTCCAAAAAGTAAAATTACAGATGATTGGAAGACTATCTTGAAGAAAGGCGATAAATAAAAACCAGAGAATTATAGACTAATAAATGTTCTTAACACCCTACTGAAAATAACAACGAAACTAATTATTTAAATCTATCAAAAATTATTTACCTTCAGGATGAACAACAAGGATTCTGGCCTGGTAGATCTTGTACTGACGCTATTTTTGTGATAAAGCAGGTAATAGAAAAAGCTATTGAATATAATAAACCTGCATTCCTATGTTTTATGGACCTCGAGGAGGCCTTTGATAGGCTGGAACTTAAATATATTTTAAACATTTTAGAAAAACATAATGTACCGAATGGATTAATTTTATTGATTACTGACATTTTTACTAACAATTTTAATAGAATAAAAGTGGTATCTGAGAAGATACCAGTCAGAAGATGGGTTCGACAAGGAGATTCTCTTAGTCCATTACTATTCAATTTAGTACTGAATCAAATTATAAAAGAGATCAATACAATGGATGGATATAAAATTGGAAATAAAAACTTTAACATTGTATGCTACGCTGACGATGTTTTCCTGATGGCAAACACTGAGGATGACTTACAGAGACTGCTATATATATTCTATCTTGGATGTAGAAACTATAACATGGAAATATCATTAACAAAAACGAAACCAATGACCATAAGTAAATTCCCCTTGAGATGTATATTGGAACTAGAGAGGAAAATAATAGAACAGGTAATGACAATAAGGTACCTGGGTGTTGAGTTAAATAGTTGGGTAGCCCTGCAGAATGAAGTTACATATCAAGCGAATAAAGCAGCGAGAATTGCAGACTGCATAAATGATATTATATGGAAAAACAGATATTTAAATAAAGAAACCAAGGCTAGAATCTATAAAGCGGTAATACGCCCAATATCCACCTTTGCCTGTGAAGTAAGAGCGGACACTTCAAAAACGAAACAGATTCTAGAGACAAATGAAATGAACGTCTTAAGAAAAATTATAGGAAGAACAAGAAGACATCGGACCATCGGACACAATCGCAAGTATAGCAAGAGACTACTTACCAGCAAACGGAAGAAGATATCCTGGAAGACAAAAAAAAAGATGGAAGGACTCCAAATTTCTGGAAGGAGCAGGCCGTAGGCCTATATGATGAGAAGAAGAAGAAGAAGAAGAAGAAGAAGAAGAAGAAGAAGAAGAAGAAGAAGAAGAAGAAGAAGAAGAAAGAAGAAGAAGAAGAAGAAGAAGAAGAAGAAGAAGAAGAAGAAGAAGAAGAAGAAGAAGAAGAAGAAGAAGAAGAAGAAGAAGAAGAAGAAGAAGAAGAAGAAGAAGAAGAAGAAGAAGAAGAAGAAGAGAAGAAGAAGAAGAAGAAGAAGAAGAAGAAGAAGAAGAAGAAGAAGAAGAAGAAGAAGAAGAAGAAGAAGAAGAAGAAGAAGAAGAAGAAGAAGAAGAAGAAGAAGAAGAAGAAGAAGAAGAAGAAGAAGAAGAAGAAGAAGAAGAAGAAGAAGAAGAAGAAGAAGAAGAAGAAGAAGAAGAAGAAGAAGAAGAAGAAGAAGAAGAAGAAGAAGAAGAAGAAGAAGAAGAAGAAGAAGAAGAAGAAGAAGAAGAAGAAGAAGAAGAAGAAGAAGAAGAAGAAGAAGAAGAAGAAGAAGAAGAAGAAGAAGAAGAAGAAGAAGAAGAAGAAGAAGAAGAAGAAGAAGAAGAAGAAGAAGAAGAAGAAGAAGAAGAAGAAGAAGAAGAAGAAGAAGAAGAAGAAGAAGAAGAAGAAGAAGAAGAAGAAGAAGAAGAAGAAGAAGAAGAAGAAGAAGAAGAAGAAGAAGAAGAAGAAGAAGAAGAAGAAGAAGAAGAAGAAGAAGAAGAAGAAGAAGAAGAAGAAGAAGAAGAAGAAGAAATGGTTCAGGTTTATACTGTACTGTTTGTGTGGTAGATTGCTTTTGAAGAATAAATCCGTGAATTAACACCTTTAAGAAAACGCAGATGTCCCTTAAAAAATCTATGCAGCCTGTTTATTTTCCTGAAAGTAAAACACGCTCAAAAGCTAAATTTATAGCACAGTTTGTACAAGACTACTTAATGCATTGTTTGAAAAAGAGTGTTAGCACTTCCTGTTATGCTGAAATTTATGGACCATATTTAAAGAAAAGAAGTGGACAATATTTTCTAAGCCCACCTGAATAAAGAAACAAAAGAGATTCCATTAAATTTTTGTCTGAAGTCGTGTGGTTTTTGTAGCCATGGAGACGGAGAAATTTATAAAGGCAGCTGGAATTTGCGTGCCTATGGGAGATTCAAACAATTACCTCTGTTGAGACAATGAGACCATAACTTTTTTATATAATTTTTTTATTGATCGATCAGCAGTACAGTGCTTTACAGATCAGAGTGAAAAGAAGGTAACAGTACAATAAGAACAATAACACTCAGGGGTAGGCTAGCAGGCCGCCCCCTAACTTCATTAAGTTAGAACTCCAATAATACTCTCTGAGATGTAAGAAGATGTAAGACAGACATCAAGCACTAGAATCACTCGAGTCAGAGGTATCACTTAGAAGTAGGTCCTGTGGTAGTCTCCTCTTCAAGCGTGAGGGCTGGCGCGTGCGGACGGTGATGTTATAATGCACAGCTCCTGGAACTTCTTGTAGTGTGGAAAAGAAACGACGAGCGATCCTGCGAATGTAGTCGTGAAGAGGTAACAGTCCTAGTTCGCGATGGAGCTGCTGATTACGGATGAACCATGGAGCGTTGGTAGCGATGCGCATGAAGCGATTCTGTATGACCTGAAGACGACGCAGATGACATGTGTGTGTGGCCCCCCACACTTTGCAGGCATATGTAATAAGCGGATGAACGAGTGATTTGTAGAGTAACAATGCAGACTGTAGGCCGAGGCTGGAACGGCGATGCAACAGAGGTGAGAATTTTGAAAGTCGCCCGGAGGCCAGTGATACAAGACGATCGATATGAGCACGCCAGGTCAGTCGAGTGTCCAAAAGCACTCCAAGGTATGAGACCATAACTCTGCACGTCTTCAGCTGATTGCTATGTGGGTGAAACAATGGATGATCTACTTCCAGGGTGGTCCTACAAACGGTCATTTAAATCTAAACGCGTCATTATCGCGGAAGGTTACTCTGATGTACGCGTCTATGAGTTCAATAGATCAGGTCTCGCAGTATGTGGGTCGCAAGTCACCGTCGGCCTCAGGCTATCAGGAGAATCGTGAATAATCTGACGGGGTAGAAGGGAAAATTTATATTCGCTAGCAAAGCTCAGCGTTGAGTGCTCTTCTAAACGCCTCGCTTCAATTCTCGGAGAAAGTAAGAATGTACTTTGAAGGGTTCACAGTCTACAGTTATTTAACTTGAACTGAGAAAGCAAAAGGATCCGAAATAAAAGTTTAAGAAAACTACAATTTTATTAAAAATTATATTCAGATATAAAATAACAAATCCTTCTAATAGTACAAATTTAACGCAATAATTAAATATGACATTCATACGTATAATGTAAGTGTAACAAAAAATATGATAATATTCGATTTGGTATTGTATATACATGTTCACGTGTATGTGAATGAATTTCAGAAAATAAGAAGTAAAGGAACCAAATATCAAGGCACTTTGTAAGAATCAAGGTGAAAAAAGTTAAGGAACTCTTCCATCAAAAACTATACGATACATAATACAGCTTGCTGTTTATTTTCTCAAAAATGGCTGTGATTTTAGCTAAAGTATCATTATTTAAGACATTGTAGTAACAATATAAATTTATACCTCGAATCTTCTATAACTAGTCGGTAATGCTTTCTTCATTCTTTATGAATTTTTTATTTTGAAAACCATAATATATAGACCAAAATTATTGTAAGAAAGAGGAATAACCCTTTTTTGTAACATTTGTTTTTTTCTACTAGCTTAGGGCTTACTTCTACAAAAAGTTGGGAATATTTACCCGCATAAGCTCCCAACTAATAAATATTGAATTATATTATAAATAGCTAAGTCTTGCTTATGCATCTTTCATGTAACAAACTTCATATTACCAATGGAATTACATCTGGCAACTATTTATCTCTAGTCCTAAGTCGTGAGCTTGGTTTATTGCAATGTTAAGATATATTATATTTTTAATTTTTTTAACCCCTTTATGTTTTAAATAATTAATGATGATTAATTCAAAATACTTATTATTAAACCTAATTGACTTAAAGATGATAATGCAATAATCTTCTTAAAATCATACTTAGGTAATACACATCTTAGTTATAGGTGTATATTATAAAAATATAGTTAATGCTATAAAATATTGAGTAGTTATAAAAAACGGAACATCGGTTTCTGATTTTCATGCACTATACTTCATTTATTGCGTCAATGGGATTAATTTTTGCGGTAATATATTTGAATTGGATAGGAAACGGCCCACCAGATCTCCCTGGAGACCGGAAACCGTCCTATAGAAGGAGAAAGTGTTTACCAGGGACATATCATCCTGTCATGCAGCACCGAGATACCCACCGACACTTCTACCCTGAAAGAGACCTCCAGATGAAAGATGATGTGAAATGACAATAGAGTTGAAATGAAGGGACAGGTAATTTAGGGGATGTAATTAACCTATCCAGTGTTCACCTGGCCACGCGGTAAACCCTAAGAAACCCATGGATCAGGTAGGTCGGCCACGGGAATTGAACCCGGGTCTCCCGAATGCAGGCCTGAGCCATCCCGATCGGTTGTAATATATTTAGAGAATGGAACAGCATGTAAATGTTTGATTTTATTATTTTCTGTGCAACCCACTTACATGAAATAGATAAAGTACTGTATTCCACCCATATAATTCGATACCGAAATTTCACCGGAAATACAGATTTTGTGACTACCAAAATCCATAAGGGTATTTTTATTTTATTTTAAATATCTGTGTGTACGAGTGCGTCTATCCTTCTGTGAACAACATGACCCAAAATTAAAACAAATACCAAACATAGTATTTAAGCTCAGCTTCAAGGATTAGACGTGATGGTTTTCAAATATATTTTGCCAACCAAAATTATCCTTTACATGAAAATATTTGAAAATGTTCCTTTTTACAAAAAATGTTGTATTGCTTTTTATTTAAAACAATTTAATGGCAGCTTAAATATACTTATATCTTGAACTTTCTAAAATTCCCTTCATTCTTGATGACTTTTGCATTCTGGTAAATCGTAAGCGATAGAAAACACCTTAGCACATAGAAACTGTAGATGTCATTAAAGCACAGGTTTATTTTTTGTGGGGCTCACAGTTTTCGAAATATTTCTAATACTTAGACTCACTTCTCATATGGGAAGTGGTTATCATTTTTGCCCCTGCTTGTATAAAGACAACGAAATTTCAGAGATCTTCATAATGACCAGGTCTTCAAAGATAGAGTGCCCTTAAGGCTTCGTATTCCCTTAAGCCAGTTAGGTCTACAAGAACACATGTAATACAACCATTTATACACTCGTTTATCTCTATTTCCAGGAAGAAAATAGGAAAATAGGCTGTTGTAGAAACATCCGCTAAAGAAGAGTTAGACAAAGTGAGTCGCACATTCTT
>CM060950.1:215487896-215812896 GCA_030765055.1 Mantis religiosa
AGATTTCCACTGTGTGTCGTTGCTGTCGCAGTCACTTTGTAAAGCCACAAACATTTAAACTGTTGATTTGTACTGGTTTTCTTTATTGCGATTTATTTTAGCGTTAAAATAATACTTCTGTACCACGAACATACGTCTTAGATAGAGCAGGCCTACAATCCTTCGAAGATTTGAATGACCAGATTTAATTGAATGTATAGGAGAATCACCTGAATCTGGAATATATAAAGACTCACAACTGGAGTTTCGGTTAAGTACAAAACTTGTGTATAAGATGAACATCTTCAAGGATGTCAGGTGAATATTCTCAAGAAAATGTCATAATAGTAAACTACACTTTACTTAATAATGTTTCGAAAATCAAAACTTTCTCATATATAGTTCTGATGACATTAATTAAAGAGCTAAATTTTCATAATCTTTTTATGACAAATGAAATACATAAGCTCTATCGGTAGAGAATGTTCTCAGAGGTCCTTTTCATTCTGATAAAGGTCACATAACTGTAAAGCATTAGAGGTAGAGCAAATATGTTACCCATATAGATGTTGTTAAATGATCTATCTGTAGAGTCATTAAACCTGCTAGTGCTTTCCTAGCCAATCTTTTACTTCAAAAATATAAATGTGATTACCTCGGAAAAGATCTTTCATTCAAAATCCGAACCACCACCAATTCCTTACACGTTAGCTGTTTGTTGATGGAAGGAAGAAAAGAAGGTTAGACCAGCAGTAAACTTTTCTCGCTTAGGGCACTCATCTTGCCGCCGCTGTCGTGAACCATAAATGTATACAGGAGGTCTATACCCGGCTCGGGATATCATTTGTAAACGTCTGAGCTCTTTCGTACTAATTCTGGTTTTATATCACAACTAAGTGTACTTCCAGCTTAATGAGAAAATTAATAAATGAATCAAATCAGTAGAAGCTTAATATGTTTCAATTATATATCCTTTGGTAGACTTTCCTTTTAAAACACAATGATTCTTGTCGGACTGTATTGACTCTGTATGCATTAAAACTACAACTTACTACCGCCTACATCATGTTTACATCAACATTACAGTGTTATTTTACATTTATGGAAAATACTGTGAATAACTAAGACAAAGTATTACATCAGTAGTAGGGAAAAGCCGATTTCAAACCCCTCAAAGGAGCCGCCTCTAATGCGATAACAATAGCGCTAATTTGATTACAATGTAATCCTATTATCACACCTCTTTGTCCTTGAAAGTGCCGCCCCCCTCATGGCACGAATGACGTCACAGACACACCCCTAAATGGCATAGGTCATGAATGACGTCATAAAACACGTCAGCCCGGCAGGCGACCAACAGTGACGTCACAGAATCGACTCAAAGCCAGAACAATATTTTAAAACCCCTCAAAGGAGCCGCCTCTAATGAGATAACAATAGCGCTAATTGGATTACAATGTAATCCTATTATCACACCTCTTTGTCCTTGAAAGTGCCGCCCCCCTCATGGCACGAATGACGTCACAGACACACTCCTAAATGGCAGACGTCATGAATGGCGTCATAAAACACGCCTACCCGGCACGCGACCAACAGTGACGTCACAGAATCGACTCAAATCCAGAACAATATTTTAAATCCCCTCAAAGGAACCGCCGCTAATGAGATAACAATAGCCCTAATTGGATTACAATGTAGTCCTATTATCACACCCCTTTGTCCTTGAAAGTGCCGCCCCCCTCATGGCACGAATGACGTCACAGACACACCCCTAAATGGCATACGTCATGAATGACGTAATAAAACACGTCAGCCCGGCACGCGACCAACAGTGACGTCACAGAATCGACTCAAAGTCAGCACGGTATTTTAAAATCGCAAAGGAACCGCCGCTAATGAGATAACAATAGAGCTAATTGGATTACAATGTAATCTGATTATCACACCTCTTTGTTGTTACAAGATACCGACATGAATGACATCACAGACACACCTCTAAATGGCATACGTCATGAATGGTGTCATAAAACACGCTCACCCGGCACGCGACCCACAGTGACGTCACAGAATCGACTCACAGACAGCCTTATGTCGACTCAAAGGAACCGCCCCTAATGTGATAACAATAGAGCTAATTGAATTAAATTGTGATTTAATTATCACATCTCTTTGTCCTTAAAAATGCCGCCCGCCACATGGCACGAATTAACATACTGACGTCACAGAATCGACTCACCGACAGCATGATTCTATCGAATCAACACCCCATGAATGACGTCACAGAATCAACTCACATACGAGTTTGCCCACAGCTGATAAGAAATATAATGCAATTATCTCTCATTAATTAATTAAACAGATAATTAAATAAAGAAATAATGAAATAAATTAATAAATAAACAAATGAATATATAATTATTATATAATAAAGAAATGATCAATTACTTAATTAAATAATCGGCGCGGCGGGAGGCGTATAACGTGATTTCTCACATGCGACCAACTTTTGCCGGGTTACATCAAAGCACCTTTGGTTGCGTGACGTAGCTTGATAAATTAAAATAAGGAAATATATAGTGTTTCAGATATCGATAAATGTATTCTCTGAATGTAAAGTGTTATGAACGCTCCCATGCTAGATGGGAAATTCCAAATTCTTTGTGACATGGCTAGCAAGTTCATTCATGCAAAAAGCAGGTTCCCTCGTGTTTAAGAATAATAACGTCGGAACATAACAACGAAGCGTTCAGAGTATTTATCCCTAATTGTATTTTTCACATAATAGCCCAAGCCTGTTGTGGACTATGCCTCATTGCACCGCAGATAAAGATCTGCATTTTACCTGGCTATCTGCGGTCACAATGTGAAGCGGACAATGTTCATAGACTCTTTCTGTGTTGCAAGATGATTAACACATGAAAATATGTATTATTTTATCTGAAATATCTTTCTCAAGAAATAAATGCATAATTCGATTTATATCTGAAATAGTTTCGGAAAGGGCATTATGTTTAGGCATTCATAAGAAGAGGTATAACTTTAGGAAGTCCCGTCCTTTTAAAAGTAAAGAATACTTCGATTTATACGAGTAAACAAAAAGACCATAAAAATAACACTTTATATATAAATCCTGTAGACAAAAATTAAAAAAAAATGAGTGTAAAATTTTTGGGGCTATCTGCGGTCACAATGTGAAGCGGACAATGTTCTTAGACTCTTTCTGTGTTGCAAGATGATTAACACATGAAAATATGTATTATTTTATCTGAAATATCTTTCTCAAGAAATAAATGCATAATTCGATTTATACCTGAAATAGTTTCGGAAAGGGCATTATGCTTAGGCATTCATAAGAAGAGGTATAACTTCAGGAATTCCCGTCCGTTTAAAAGTAAAGAATACTTCGATTTATACGAGTAAACAAAAAGACCATAAAAATAAAAACACTTTATATATAAATCCTGTAGACAAAAATTAAAAAGTGAGTGTAATATTTTGGTAAATATAGCTGCTATGGTTCTCAGCGTTTCGTACTGCATTGAGCGTAAAAGACGGATTAATTTTACTCAGAGATTCCCTTATTAACCTCGGGTATTTAGGGGTCGAATATTCCTCATCAAGGCAAACCATACTAACGATTTTTTTATACTTCTAAGGAAATGAGAATATTCAATGATAAGATTTTTATATATAATTAAAGAACAAATAAATTTGTAAAATATTCAAATAATAAGAATGTAAAACACTTCAAAGTTTACTTCGCACAGTTAGCAAAAATACATATGTACTTAGATAATTATGAAGTGTCTAAGAAACATCGCATCTATTCAAAATATATAATAAACCTTTATACGAAATGTCAATCTATATCAGAACCTTTCTCAGAAAGATGGTTCTTTTGGCGGATGCGGTGCAGGCAGAAGTTTCCATTTTTTAGCATTTTTCAACGTCATTTAGTCACTTCTAAATCGACTAACTTATATTAAAATGGTATATATGGAGTTCTGTATTATCTGCATCGGACTGTAGTTTAATATTTTTATTCGCTTGTTTTTTCAACCATAATATTCTCAACCTTGGAAATTTACACATATATGTGGAGAGCTTTTTAACAATTTTACCTCATGTATGTCAATCTATATCAGAACCTTATATTTTTAAAGGTCGAATTGTTTTGTCAAGACATTTTCCAATTCTTATACAATATTAACCCAAGTAGAGAGAAGCTACATCAACCATTTTATTAATTGCACACCTAAACTTTAAAAGCAACCTTTATAAGAAATATTCATGAGAAAATGTAAACACCCCTTCTTTGAAATCTTTTAACAAGTAACAAAAGCCTTTTATCTAACCAATGTGCTGGAAAGTCCATTCCTTGTGAAGCAAGTGTTTACGAAAACAATACTTTGAATACATTTAAAAGAAATATTATATCTCTCATCTTTGAAAAGTAAGCGTCTATTGTACTATAAGATTCCAAATCTAATTTGTAGGGAATTCCAATTCTTTCAAAAACATCCTTTCTTTAAAATCTTTTAACAAGTAACAAAGCCTTTTATCTAACCAATGTGCAGGAAACCCCATTCTTTACAAAGCAAGTGTTTACGAAAACAACACTTTGAATACATTTAAAAGAAATATTATATCTCTCATCTTTGAAAAGTAAACGTCTATTGTACTATAAGATTCCAAATCTAATTTGTAGGGAAAAACCAAGAAAAAGCCTCCAATATGTGTACGTGACAAAATTCACGTCTGTACATCTTCCCTTCATAAATTAAGGACACGCCCTCCGTGTTGATATACTGAAAAACAATAATTCCTTTCAGCCAATGAAAAATATTATATTTAAAGGAACCAATCATAAGATACCTGAAAATATAAAAAATAACCAATAACACAACTTCATTTAAAAAAGAGAAAGGGATCGTACCATTATGGGCGTTTATCATGAGTCTTACATTAGGTATAAATAAGCTAAATTAGCCTAATGACTTCACTGCAAGAGATTTATCTAGCGCATTAACACCTCGAGCTCAATAAATAACAGTGATTTGACAACAATGGATTTCATTGATTTGCGAATCAACAATAATCGCCACATCTGGAAATGTCTGGTAAGTTATTAAGCATTTACTTTTATATAAAAGATATTCCATATAAATGCCAAGTGTTTTAAAAACTATATTGGAAAAATATATGATCTTTTTACAATGAAATATCAGATATTTCTGAGATTCTAAATCGTTTTATAACATGATATTTTTAATCATTCTGTATATGACATGAATGTAAGGGTGATTGTAGCTGTGTAACACATCGGAGGCCTTTCACAGAATTAAAATATAAGAAAGTTTAGGAAGGGATGTTTTAGTTAAAGCCATTTAAAGAACGTAATAGTTTCAATAATTCTAGGAAGCCGAACAGGGAAAAAAACAGCAGTTTTTAAAATGTAGAATCTTTTAACTCTTTATCATTAAAAAAAGGCATATCTAAGAAAATGCAATTAAAGGTTAAACATACTAAGATTTCCAGCATACTCTTATCATGAATCAATGAGGGATTCTTATTAATTTTAATTATTTTTTTCACCATTTATAGACAGAACACCAGAGCTCATAAACCTCGTTTCTCCCTCTTCGGAGAGGACGCTCCGAAGAATCGATTTAATATCGCCAGGGATGCAGAGGCAAGGTAAAGTATTACAATTGTGAAATATTATATTGAACTAGCACAAACGCTATTTAAAAATCATCACCAATAATTGCAAAAATGATTTTCAAAAAGGATTTAAATTTCATTTCAAGTCATCAAAGCCTTTCCATTTTCTAAATGTTTTTTCGCTTTACTTGCCATTTCTATATAATTCGCCCATCTGATGTGAACATAAAATTGTTCTAGGAATTTTACGATTCTATTTAATAAATTTCAAAAATTTACATTTCTCTTGAAAATTATCGTTTCTGTTTCATAGAGTCACTATGATTTAACTACATTCCCATAGTCTTAATTTTGTATATTTGGATATTAATTTTTATATAGAGTTTAACCTAGTAGTTTCAATAATTCTAGGAAGCCGAACAGGGAAAAAAAAACAGCAGTTTTTAAAGTGTAGAATCTTTTAACTCTTTATCATTAAAAAAAGGCATATTTAAGAAAATGCAATTAAAGGTTAAACATACTAAGATTTCCAGCATATTCTTATCATGAATCAATGAGGGATTCTTATTAATTTAAATTATTTTTTCACCATTTATAGACAGAACACCAGAGCTCATAAACCTCGTTTCTCCCTCTTCGGAGAGGACGCTCCGAAGAATCGATTTAATATCGCCAGGGATGCAGAGGCAAGGTAAAGTATTACAATTGTGAAATATTATATTGAACTAGTACAAACGCTATTTAAAAATCATCACCAATAGTTGCAAAAATGATTTTCAAAAAGGATTTAAATTTCATTTCAAGTCATCAAAGCCTTTCCATTTTCTAAATGTTTTTTCGCTTTACTTGCAATTTCTATATAATTCGCCCATCTGATGTGAACATAAAATTGTTCTAGGAATTTTACGATTCTCTTTAATAAATTTCAGTAATTTACATTTCTCTTGAAAATTATCGTTTCTGTTTCATAGAGTCACTATGATTTAACTACATTCCCATAGTCTTAATTTTGTATATTTAGATATTTGGCTATTTATCATCATCATCATTGTTATTATTATTATTATTATTATTATTATTATTATTATTATTATTATTATTATTATTATTATTATTATTATTATTATTATTATTATTATTATTATTATTATTATTATTATTATTATTATTATTATTATTATTATTATTATTATTATTATTATTATTATTATTATTATTATTATTATTATTATTATTATTATTATTATTATTATTATTATTATTATTATTATTATTATTATTATTATTATTATTATTATTATTATTATTATTATTATTATTATTATTATTATTATTATTATTATTATTATTATTATTATTATTATTATTATTATTATTATTATTATTATTATTATTATTATTATTATTATTATTATTATTATTATTATTATTATTATTATTATTATTATTATTATTATTATTATTATTATTATTATTATTATTATTATTATTATTATTATTATTATTATTATTATTATTATTATTATTATTATTATTATTATTATTATTATTATTATTATTATTATTATTATTATTATTATTATTATTATTATTATTATTATTATTATTATTATTATTATTATTATTATTATTATTATTATTATTATTATTATTATTATTATTATTATTATTATTATTATTATTATTATTATTATTATTATTATTATTATTATTATTATTATTATTATTATTATTATTATTATTATTATTATTATTATTATTATTATTATTATTATTATTATTATTATTATTATTATTATTATTATTATTATTATTATTATTATTATTATTATTATTATTATTGTTGTTACTATTGTTATTATTGTTATTGTTGTTATTATTGTTATTGTTGTTATTATTGTTATTGTTGTTATTATTGTTATTGTTCTTATTATTGTTATTGTTGTTATTATTGTTATTGTTGTTATTATTGTTATTGTTGTTATTTTTGTTATTGTTGTTATTATTGTTATTGTTGTTATTTTTGTTATTGTTGTTATTATTATTGTTGTTATTATTATTATTGTTGTTATTATTATTATTGTTGTTATTATTATTATTGTTGTTATTATTATTATTGTTGTTATTATTATTATTGTTGTTATTATTATTGTTGTTATTATTATTGTTGTTATTATTATTGTTGTTGTTATTATTATTGTTGTTGTTATTATTATTGTTATTATTATTATTGTTATTATTATTATTGTTATTATTATTATTGTTATTATTATTATTGTTATTATTATTATTGTTATTATTATTATTATTATTATTATTATTATTATTATTATTATTATTATTATTATTATTATTATTATTATTATTATTATTATTATTATTATTATTATTATTATTATTATTATTATTATTATTATTATTATTATTATTATTATTATTATTATTATTATTATTATTATTATTATTATTATTATTATTATTATTATTATTATTATTATTATTATTATTATTATTATTATTATTATTATTATTATTATTATTATTATTATTATTATTATTATTATTATTATTATTATTATTATTATTATTATTATTATTATTATTATTATTATTATTATTATTATTATTATTATTATTATTATTATTATTATTATTATTATTATTATTATTATTATTATTATTATTATTATTATTATTATTATTATTATTATTATTATTATTATTATTATTATTATTATTATTATTATTATTATTATTATTATTATTATTATTATTATTATTATTATTATTATTATTATTATTATTATTATTATTATTATTATTATTATTATTATTATTATTATTATTATTATTATTATTATTATTATTATTATTATTATTATTATTATTATTATTATTATTATTATTATTATTATTATTATTATTATTATTATTATTATTATTATTATTATTATTATTATTATTATTATTATTATTATTATTATTATTATTATTATTATTATTATTATTATTATTATTATTATTATTATTATTATTATTATTATTATTATTATTATTATTATTATTATTATTATTATTATTATTATTATTATTATTATTATTATTATTATTATTATTATTATTATTATTATTATTATTATTATTATTATTATTATTATTATTATTATTATTATTATTATTATTATTATTATTATTATTATTATTATTATTATTATTATTATTATTATTATTATTATTATTATTATTATTATTATTATTATTATTATTATTATTATTATTATTATTATTATTATTATTATTATTATTATTATTATTATTATTATTATTATTATTATTATTATTATTATTATTATTATTATTATTATTATTATTATTATTATTATTATTATTATTATTATTATTATTATTATTATTATTATTATTATTATTATTATTATTATTATTATTATTATTATTATTATTATTATTATTATTATTATTATTATTATTATTATTATTATTATTATTATTATTATTATTATTATTATTATTATTATTATTATTATTATTATTATTATTATTATTATTATTATTATTATTATTATTATTATTATTATTATTATTATTATTATTATTATTATTATTATTATTATTATTATTATTATTATTATTATTATTATTATTATTATTATTATTATTATTATTATTATTATTATTATTATTATTATTATTATTATTATTATTATTATTATTATTATTATTATTATTATTATTATTATGATTATTATTATTATTATTATTATTATTATTATGATTATTATGATTATGATTATTATTATTATGATTATTATTATTATGATTATTATTATTATTATTATTATTATTATTATTATTATTATTATTATTGTTATTATTATTATTGTTATTATTGTTATTGTTGTTATTATTGTTATTGTTGTTATTATTGTTATTGTTGTTATTATTGTTATTGTTGTTATTATTGTTATTGTTGTTATTATTGTTATTGTTGTTATTTTTGTTATTGTTGTTATTATTGTTATTGTTGTTATTATTGTTATTGTTGTTATTATTGTTATTATTGTTATTGTTGTTATTATTATTATTGTTGTTATTATTATTATTGTTGTTATTATTATTATTGTTGTTATTATTATTATTGTTGTTATTATTATTGTTGTTATTATTATTGTTGTTATTATTATTGTTGTTATTATTATTGTTGTTATTATTATTGTTGTTATTATTATTGTTGTTATTATTATTGTTGTTATTATTATTGTTGTTATTATTATTATTGTTGTTATTATTATTATTGTTGTTATTATTATTATTATTATTATTATTATTATTATTATTATTATTATTATTATTATTATTATTATTATTATTATTATTATTATTATTATTATTATTATTATTATTATTATTATTATTATTATTATTATTATTATTATTATTATTATTATTATTATTATTATTATTATTATTATTATTATTATTATTATTATTATTATTATTATTATTATTATTATTATTATTATTATTATTATTATTATTATTATTATTATTATTATTATTATTATTATTATTATTATTATTATTATTATTATTATTATTATTATTATTATTATTATTATTATTATTATTATTATTATTATTATTATTATTATTATTATTATTATTATTATTATTATTATTATTATTATTATTATTATTATTATTATTATTATTATTATTATTATTATTATTATTATTATTATTATTATTATTATTATTATTATTATTATTATTATTATTATTATTATTATTATTATTATTATTATTATTATTATTATTATTATTATTATTATTATTATTATTATTATTATTATTATTATTATTATTATTATTATTATTATTATTATTATTATTATTATTATTATTATTATTATTATTATTATTATTATTATTATTATTATTATTATTATTATTATTATTATTATTATTATTATTATTATTATTATTATTATTATTATTATTATTATTATTATTATTATTATTATTATTATTATTATTATTATTATTATTATTATTATTATTATTATTATTATGATTATTATTATTATGATGATTATTATTATGATGATTATTATTATGATGATTATTATTATTATGATTATTATTATTATGATTATTATTATTATGATTATAATTATTATGATTATTATTATGATTATTATTATTATGATTATTATTATTATGATTATTATTATTATGATTATTATTATTATGATTATTATTATTATGATTATTATTATTATGATTATTATTATTATGATTATTATTATTATTATTATTATTATTATTATTATTATTATTATTATTATTATTATTATTATTATTATTATTATTATTATTATTATTATTATTATTATTATTATTATTATTATTATTATTATTATTATTATTATTATTATTATTATTATTATTATGATTATTATTATTATTATTATTATTATTATTATTATTATTATTATTATTATTATTATTATTATTATTATTATTATTATGATTATTATTATTATTATTATTATTATTATTATTATTATTATTATTATTATTATTATTATTATTATTATTATTATTATTATTATTATTATTATTATTATTATTATTATTATTATTATTATTATTATTATTATTATTATTATTATTATTATTATTATTATTATTATTATTATTATTATTATTATTATTATTATTATTATTATTATTATTATTATTATTATTATTATTATTATTATTATTATTAATAATATTTCAGGAATGGAGCAACAGATGCTGCATCTCGCAGCCCATTTCAATGCAGCGGCAAAGCAGATGAAGCGGGTTGCGGACAAATATAAGGAGCTGGCTGGTGAATACGCAACGAGATCCGAAATTATGGAACATCGTCGTATTTATGCCCTGCATGCAAGGCGCAGGCTTCAATTCGAATCGCCGAACATCCCACAAATGCCAGAACATATAGAAATAAGAAATAATGTAATTAGACACAAACCTAAATATTGTGGGTTAAAATGATATATGCTGAAGGTAAAAAAAAGAAATGAACAATATTTGTTTCTGCATCAAAGGGTTCTTTTTATTTATTTTTACCTTAAAATTTCCATGACAATCCAAAACCTCCAGAAATACTATTACTGCTAAATATTTCAAATAATGTAATTAGGTATGAACCTCATCGGCAGATCAGCACATATATTTCCAACAGAGGTTAATTTACATGAAATCTTTATAATGCACTATTTTATGTTAAAATACAATCCAATACATTCCTTAGTTCAAATATTGAAAATCACACCCTCTCCCTTCTCCAATCATATAATCTGAAACAATGAAAGCGCACGATACCGCTTATGAGAAGATTTCAGATAAATTCACGCAATCACACCTGCAGACTTCAATTCTTGAATAATTGTTCGAATTTCATCTTCATGATTATCAGATCTCCCACTTTCCTGTGAGGCCATTAACAGTCTTAGACGATTTACAAGTCTATTTGGATCACATCGCGACCCTTGCAAATGGCATACATCCTCTATGTACATTGAGACTTGGTTATTTTCAGCTTGCTTTACCAAATGCTGATCACCTGAAGGAGTATCTTCAGGGAAATACTGCATATTTACTTGAACACCAACATTTTTATATTTTTCCATTGACGCTGCGATGACCGTCGGTTTTTCATCCTCATGTAATATTAATCTTCTGTCTTCACAATTCGGTGTTACAGCAACTCTGTCACCATTGTGATGTAGGGGTGTTTCAGGATCTGCATACTTAGATGGCACAAAAGATTTTGAAATCTCACCAGCCTGCAATGAAGCCCTGGCCGTAGAATTTCTTCTATCACTAGTGCACATCGCTCGGTGAGTTTTAAGACGATCAAGGGATCTGTTCCGTAGAATTCGCCGGCATATACAGCACTGGAGGCAACGATCCTTTCCATTATTGATATATGAAAAATTAAGCATATTATAATTTGATTGAAAAGTTCTTCTGGAACAGAGACCCATAGCGAGGCCGAACACACAGACGATGACACAATACTGAAAGAATTATTAATATAAATATTTTTAAATACTTATTTAGGGTACATTTATAAAATTAATCAGTTTATCGGTTTAATCGAAGCATATGTAACCACGCATGTAACCACACATGTAACCAAATGTAACCACAAATGTAACCAAATGTAACCAAATGTAACCACGCATGTAACCACACATGTAACCAAATGTAACCAAATGTAACCACAAATGTAACCAAATGTAACCACAAATGTAACCAAATGTAACCACGCATGTAACCAAATGTAACCAGATGTAACCACAGATGTAACCAAATGTAACCACGTATGTAACAAAATGTAACCATATGTAACCACAAATGTAACCAAATGTAACCAAATGTAACCACACATGTAACCAAATGTAACCACGCATGTAACCACACATGTAACCACACATGTAACCAAATGTAACCACACATATAACCAAATGTAACCAAATGTAACCACGCATGTAACCAAATGTAACCAAATGTAACCACACATGTAACCAAATGTAACCAAATGTAACCACAAATTTAACCAAATGTAACCAAATGTAACCACGCATGTAACCAAATGTAACCAAATGTAACCACGCATGTAACCAAATGTAACCAAAAGTAACCACACATGTAACCCAATGTAACCACATATGTAACCAAATGTAACCACAAAGGTAACCAAATGTAACCACGCATGTAGCCAAATGTAACCAGATGTAACCACAAATGTAACCAAATGTAACCACGCATGTAACCAAATGTAACCATATGTAACCAAATGTAACCACAAATGTAACCAAATGTAACCATATGTAACCAAATGTAACCACAAATGTAACCAAATGTAACCAAATGTAACCAAATGTAACCACACATGTAACCAAATGTAACCACAAATGTAACCAAATGTAACCACAAATGTAACCAAATGTAACCACACATGTAACCAAATGTAACCAAATGTAACCAAATGTAACCATCCATGTAACCAAATGTAACCACAAATGTAACCAAATGTAACCACGCATGTAATCATACATGTAACCAAATGTAACCAAATTAACCTCTAAACCACATAATGTAACCACAGAAATGTGACCAAATTAACCACACATGTCACCACGAAAATGTAACCAGTTAACCACAAATGGAAACCACTTAACAACTATTATACCATATTATAAGCCAACCTAACCTAAGCTCTTAACCACTCCTAACTGAAACTAACCTAAGCCATCCAGGTACAAAAACAAGCTAAACCTCCTCATCAGTACCATTATTGCGCTATTTTCAAATTTTAACCACTCCTAAGATCCTGGCGATTGCTTTACATTTCTACCATATTATAAGCTAACCTAACCTAACCTAGACTAACCACTTAACAATCTTAAGCAAACCTAACATCAGCTCCTCGAACCTAAACCAAGCTAACCATCCTTAACAGTGCTCTTCTAGCGATCGTTTCAAGCATTTAAACTATCCCTTTAATTGCATTTTCTTAAATATGCCTTTTTTAATGATAAAGATTTAAAAGATTCTACATTTTAAAAACTGCTGTTTTTTTACCCTGTTCGGCTTCCTAGAATTATCGAAACTACTAGGTTAAATTCTATATAATAATTAATATCCAAATATACAAAATTAAGACTATGGGAATGTAGTTAAATCATAGTGACCCTATGAAACAGAAACGATAATTTTCAAGAGAAATGTAAATTTCTGAAATTTATTAAATAGAATCGTAAAATTCCTAGAACAATTTTATGTTCATATCAGATGGGCGAATTATATAGAAATTGCAAGTAAAGCGAAAAAACATTTAGAAAATGGAAAGGCTTTGATGACTTGAAAAGAAATTTAAATCCTTTTTGAAAATCATTTTTGCAATTATTGGTGATGATTTTTAAATAGCGTTTGTACTAGTTCAATATAATATTTCACAATTGTAATACTTTACCTTGCCCCTGCATCCCTGGCGATATTAAATCGATTCTTCGGAGCGTCCTCTCCGAAGAGGGAGAAACGAGGTTTATGAGCTCTGGTGTTCTGTCTATAAATGGTGAAAAAATAATTAAAATTAATAAGAATCCCTCATTGATTCATGATAAGAGTATGCTGGAAATCTTAGTATGTTTAACCTTTAATTGCATTTTCTTAAATATGCCTTCTTTTAATGATAAAGAGTTAAAAGATTCTACATTTTAAAAACTGCTGTTTTTTTCCCTGTTCGGCTTCCTAGAATTATTGAAACTATTACGTTCTTTAAATGGCTTTACCTAAAACATCCCTTCCTAAACTTTCTTATATTTTAATTCTGTGAAAGGCCTCCGATATGTTACACAGCTACAATCACCCTTACATTCATGTCATATACAGAATGATTAAAAATATCATGTTATAAAACGATTTAGAATCTCAGAAATATCTGATATTTCATTGTAAAAAGATCATATATTTTTCCAATATAGTTTTTAAAGCACTTGGCATGTAAATGGAATATCTTTTATATAAAAGGAAATGCTTAATAACTTACCAGACATTTCCAGATGTGGCGATTATTGTTGATTCGCAAATCAATGAAATCCATTGTTGTCAAATCACTGTTATTTATTGAGCTCGAGGTGTTTATGCGCTAGATAAATCTCTTGCAGTGAAGTCATTAGGCTAATTTAGCTTATTTATACCGAATGTAAGACTCATGATAAACGCCCATAATGGTGCGATCCCTTTCTCTTTTTTAAATGAAGTTGTGTTATTGGTTATTTTTTATATTTTCAGGTATCTTATGATTGGTTCCTTTAAATATAATATTTTCCATTGGCTGAAAGGAATTTTTGTTTTTCAGTATATCAACACGGAGGGCGTGTCCTTAATTTATGAAGGGAAGATGTACAGACGTGAATTTTGTCACGTACACATATTGGAGGCTTTTTCTTGGTTTTTCCCTACAAATTAGATTTGGAATCTTATAGTACAATAGACGTTTACTTTTCAAAGATGAGAGATATAATATTTCTTTTAAATGTATTCAAAGTGTTGTTTTCGTAAACACTTGCTTTGTAAAGAATGGGGTTTCCTGCACATTGGTTAGACAAACGGCTTTGTTACTTGTTAAAAGATTTTAAAGAAAGGATGTTTTTGAAAGAATTGGAATTCCCTACAAATTAGATTTGGAATCTTATAGTACAATAGACGCTTACTTTTCAAAGATGAGAGATATAATATTTCTTTTAAATGTATTCAAAGTATTGTTTTCGTAAACACTTGCTTCACAAGGAATGGACTTTCCAGCACATTGGTTAGATAAAAGGCTTTTGTTACTTGTTAAAAGATTTCAAAGAAGGGGTGTTTACATTTTCTCATGAATATTTCTTATAAAGGTTGCTTTTAAAGTTTAGGTGTGCAATTAATAAAATGGTTGATGTAGCTTCTCTCTACTTGGGTTAATATTGTATAAGAATTGGAAAATGTCTTGACAAAACAATTCGACCTTTAAAAATATAAGGTTCTGATATAGATTGACATACATGAGGTAAAATTGTTAAAAAGCTCTCCACATATATGTGTAAATTTCCAAGGTTGAGAATATTATGGTTGAAAAAACAAGCGAATAAAAATATTAAACTACATTCCGATGCAGATAATACAGAACTCCATATATACCATTTTAATATAAGTTAGTCGATTTAGAAGTGACTAAATGACGTTGAAAAATGCTAAAAAATGGAAACTTCTGCCTGCACCGCATCCGCCAAAAGAACCATCTTTCTGAGAAAGGTTCTGATATAGATTGACATTTCGTATAAAGGTTTATTATATATTTTGAATAGATGCGATGTTTCTTAGACACTTCATAATTATCTAAGTACATATGTATTTTTGCTAACTGTGCGAAGTAAACTCTGAAGTGTTTTACATTCTTATTATTTGAATATTTTACAAATTTATTTGTTCTTTAATTATATATAAAAATCTTATCATTGAATATTCTCATTTCCTTAGAAGTATAAAAAAATCGTTAGTATGGTTTCCCTTGATGAGGAATATTATACCCCTAAATACCCGAGGTTAATAAAGGAATCTCTGAGTAAAATTAATCCGTCTTTTACGCTCAATGCAGTACGGAACGCTGAGAACCATAGCAGCTATATTTACCAAAAATATTACACTCATTTTTTTAATTTTTGTCTACAGGATTTATATATAAAGTGTTATTATTTTTATGGTCTTTTTGTTTACTCGTATAAATCGAAGTATTCTTTACTTTTAAAAGGACGGGAATTCCTAAAGTTATACCTCTTCTTATGAATGCCTAAACATAATGCCCTTTCCGAAACTATTTCAGATATAAATCGAATTATGCATTTATTTCTTGAGAAAGATATTTCAGATAAAATAATACATATTTTCATGTGTTAATCATCTTGCAACACAGAAAGAGTCTAAGAACATTGTCCGCTTCACATTGTGACCGCAGATAGCCCCAAAAATTTTACACTCATTTTTTTTTAATTTTTGTCTACAGGATTTATATATAAAGTGTTATTTTTATGGTCTTTTTGTTTACTCGTATAAATCGAAGTATCCTTTACTTTTAAAAGGACGGGAATTCCTAAAGTTATACCTCTTCTTATGAATGCCTAAACATAATGCCCTTTCCGAAACTATTTCAGATATAAATCGAATTATGCATTTATTTCTTGAGAAAGATATTTCAGATAAAATAATACATATTTTCATGTGTTAATCATCTTGCAACACAGAAAGAGTCTAAGAACATTGTCCGCTTCACATTGTGACCGCAGATAGCCAGGTAAAATGCAGATCTTTATCTGCGGTGCAATGAGGCATAGTCCACAACAGGCTTGGGCTATTATGTGAAAAATACAATTAGGGATAAATACTCTGAACGCTTCGTTGTTATGTTCCGACGTTATTATTCTTAAACACGAGGGAACCTGCTTTTTGCATGAATGAACTTGCTAGTCATGTCACAAAGAATTTGGAATTTCCCATCTAGCATGGGAGCGTTCATAACACTTTACATTCAGAGAATACATTTACCGATATCTGAAACACTATATATTTCCTTATTTTAATTTATCAAGCTACGTCACGCAACCAAAGGTGCTTTGATGTAACCCGGCAAAAGTTGGTCGCATGTGAGAAATCACGTTATACGCCTCCCGCCGCGCCGATTATTTAATTAAGTAATTGATCATTTCTTTATTATATAATAATTATATATTCATTTGTTTATTTATTAATTTATTTCATTATTTCTTTATTTAATTATCTGTTTAATTAATTAATGAGAGATAATAGCATTATATTTCTTATCAGCTGTGGGCAAACTCGTATGTGAGTTGATTCTGTGACGTCATTCATGGGGTGTTGATTCGATAGAATCATGCTGTCGGTGAGTCGATTCTGTGACGTCAGTATGTTAATTCGTGCCATGTGGCGGACGGCATTTTTAAGGACAAAGAGATGTGATAATTAAATCACAATTTAATTCAATTAGCTCTATTGTTATCACATTAGGGGCGGTTCCTTTGAGTCGACATAAGGCTGTCTGTGAGTCTTTTCTGTGACGTCACTGTGGGTCGCGTGCCGGGTGAGCGTGTTTTATGACACCATTCATGACGTATGCCATTTAGAGGTGTGTCTGTGATGTCATTCATGTCGGTATCTTGTAACAACAAAGAGGTGTGATAATCAGATTACATTGTAATCCAATTAGCTCTATTGTTATCTCATTAGCGGCGGTTCCTTTGCGATTTTAAAATACCGTGCTGACTTTGAGTCGATTCTGTGACGTCACTGTTGGTCGCGTGCCGGGCTGACGTGTTTTATTACGTCATTCATGACGTATGCCATTTAGGGGTGTGTCTGTGACGTCATTCGTGCCATGAGGGGGGCGGCACTTTCAAGGACAAAGGGGTGTGATAATAGGACTACATTGTAATCCAATTAGGGCTATTGTTATCTCATTAGCGGCGGTTCCTTTGAGGGGTTTTAAAATATTGTTCTGGATTTGAGTCGATTCTGTGACGTCACTGTTGGTCGCGTGCCGGGTAGGCGTGTTTTATGACGCCATTCATGACGTCTGCCATTTAGGAGTGTGTCTGTGACGTCATTCGTGCCATGAGGGGGGCGGCACTTTCAAGGACAAAGAGGTGTGATAATAGGATTACATTGTAATCCAATTAGCGCTATTGTTATCTCATTAGAGGCGGCTCCTTTGAGGGGTTTTAAATCGGCTTTTCCCTACTACTTACATCTATAGCAATTCCTCGTTGCGCTTCAGCTATATCATGCTACGTGTACTTCCTGTAAATTGAAACTGCCACCGCGTGTCGCTGTTTTCGCAGGAAAGACGCGGGTTATTTGTACTTCAGGTATTTATACAGTTTTCTTCTTTGAGATTTACTTTTGGTTTAAAATAAAATTTTCTCTACACGCCGTAAATAGTAGGTAGAGGAGTGCTTGCATTCTATAAAGAACTTCCTTGTACCGATTTTGCCACTATTACCTATTTTGGTATCATTGAATCCAAAAAAGTGTTATGTTCACTAAAACCTAAACGTGGATAATCAGTTAAGTACCGAATCTGTATATAAGTTCAGTAACTTTAAGGATTACCAGTGGAGATGCTCAGGCACATGTCATAGTAAGCCTAAGCACCGAAGATTTTCTCCTGGTTAAAGTAACTCCAATGATATTAAATCAAGTACTATATGTTTAAAATAGCTTACAAAATGACATACACATTAGATATTTTCTGGAAATACCTTCGGAATTCCATTTCATTGCTGATCCTGTCGTGTAGGTGTAACACGATTGGTTTATTCCCGCCTGATCCAGTGTACCATAAGGAGCTCTCAGTAGCCACCCTTTGGTTCCATGTGCCACTGTAAATGAATGTGTCGTTTGATTCCAAGCACATACTTCTCATTACAAAAATATAACTGTTTGAAACAAACAACTTCACATATCAAAAAAATGGTGCTAATTACTGCATTTAGGAGACAAAGCTATAAAATTCATATTAGAAACTGAAAATGATGGATCTTTTCCTGTTCTGGTTTTGAAGACAAAAAGAAATAATAATAAATTAGATTTAGGGATTCAAAGAAAGTATACTCATATAGATAACTACATAAAAATATAGTTTTTAAACTTTCTTTATATAAATTTGATGTTTTAATAGCCTGATTTATAGATGAATAAATATAAACCTTAATAAGGAGGTCCGAAGTGACTTAATGTTAGAATTTTTCCATTATCCTGAAAGATGAAAGTCTGGTAACTCTAGGCTCTATGTATCCCTACTTATTTGAAAATCATGAAATTCATGGTCCGATATGACTTAATGTTGGGGGTTTTCCCTTATTCTGAAAGTTGAAACTCTGGTAAATCAAGATTCTACGTAGCCCTACTTATATGAACATCATTCAAATCATTGTCCCATAAGAATTAATTTTGGGGATTTTTCCCTTATCCTGAAAGATGAAAGTCTGGTAAATCTAGGCTCTATGTACCCTGTACTTAATGGAACATCATTTAATTCATTGTCCGATATGACTTAATATGGAAATTTTCCATTATCCTAAAAGATGAATGTCTGGTAATTCTAGGCTCTACGTGTCATTTACTTATTTGAACACTATTTATTCATCGTCCGATATGACTTAACGTTGGAGGTTTTCCTCTTTTCTGAAAGATGATTTTGGGTTCACTCTAACCTCTAGGTACTTTGAACATAATTTCATTCGTCGTCCGACAGGACTTAACTTTGGTGGTGTTCCCTTATCCAAAAGGATGAATGTCTGGTAAGTCTAAGCTCAAGACACCCTGTATTCATTAGATCATCATTTAGCTCATGGCCGGATATTACTTAACGATGGAGGTTTTCCTTTATCGGCAAAATTGAATGTCTGGCAATTCTAAGCTCTACGTACCCTGTACTTATTTCAACTTAAAAATAATGATAATGTTTAGATGATGATGCTGATAATAATGATAATGATACTAATAATAGTAATAATAATAGTAATAGTATTAATAATAATCCTAAGTGGTTTACCGGGAAAAACACGAGTCAGATAGGGTATTTAATATCATGTCGGCAAAATGACCACAGTAGCTCAAGTGTTACAGCGACTGGACGGTAACCAGAAGATCCGTGGTTCAAATCCGGGCTATGGCATTGAATTTTTCAATCTGACACTATCTTGACATACTTTAGCCTACACACCGCCAGCGTGAAACAATAATAATAATAATAATAATAATAATAATAATAATAATAATAATAATAATAATAATAATAATAATAATAATAATAATAATAATAATAATAATAATAATAATAATAATAATAATAATAATAATAATAATAATAATAATAATAATAATAATAATAATAATAATAATAATAATAATAATAATAATAATAATAATAATAATAATAATAATAATAATAATAATAATAATAATAATAATAATAATAATAATAATAATAATAATAATAATAATAATAATAATAATAATAATAATAATAATAATAATAATAATAATAATAATAATAATAATAATAATAATAATAATAATAATAATAATAATAATAATAATAATAATAATAATAATAATAATAATAATAATAATAATAATAATAATAATAATAATAATAATAATAATAATAATAATAATAATAATAATAATAATAATAATAATAATAATAATAAGAGGTAATGGAGCCGCCATTAATTCAAAGTTGAGCGTGATGACTTCCATTAAGAGCGGTAATAGAGTCTAAATATAAATTAACATGAAACACTTCCTTTCTATTAGTAATTATTCATGGTGGAATATAATAACAACAACACACACATTAAATGTTTTAAAAGCTCCAAGAACGATATTGTGACTTGTAAGACATAAAGCTGTCACGGCGAGCATTACTAATCAAGGCTTCGCGTGTGATCAGCCGTGTCAAATTAAAAAACGTCGAGCTTTCGGCCATTGTAAACTCCATGGCCTTCTTCAGGATCTGAAGATCCCTCCTCACCCGCGTAGCCTTGATTAATATTGTGTCTTGTTATACATCGTACAATAACGCGTTAAACATTTAACTAACTTGAGGCTTCTTGTCCATGTTGTATATAAAACGTAATGTGATGAAGCTGTTCTGGAATTATTTTTCTTTAGGATTACTACGGAGACGTTTAAGCTCCAAACATGTAATTGTTTATTTTAAATTTGGAGCCAATGAAGAGTGTGGTCTTTGAGGAAGGGTGCCTTGACAAATTATTGTGAGTGTAATATTCTTTCTCGTAGTTATAAGCAGGCTTCAAGTTTTGATGAACTAAAAGGACCAATGAAATGATCTAAAATAGTGAGTTAAAATGTTTGCCCTCTTTTGAGAGTACAGCACAATTCTCACTTCTATTTCCTTACAACTGTAATTAAAAACTGGCAGTAATTTAAACTTGAGTGCCCGCCTCGGTAGCGTAGATGGCAGCGTGTCTGCCTCACGTTCAAGAGCTCGCGAGTTTGAATCTGGGTCATGGTGAGCTACCTGTATAAGGTTTTACCGGGGTTTGCCAATAAACTGAAAGACCCGTCTCGGGCAACTCTAAGCTGCACTGACACCGGACGCATTTGAGCAGCATTTCACCCATTTCATTCAACGTCAGATATGACTTAACGTTGGAGGACGTAAATTACCCCCAAAAAGAAAACCTTGAGTATTTATATCCCAGGAAGAAGAACGTGTAAAAACAAATTTACCTTCCTTAGAATTAATGCAATAGGTAATTTGTAGCTTACTGAGTTTCTCGAAATTTAGGGAACGCCTGTTTTTGGAAAGCAGGTTTCTTACTCTGAAGAAGTCCTTTCCAGATCAGCTGATGCATCTGAAGCTAACTTGAAATTCGCTAAACCACTGACAGTTTCCTCTTAAATGCAGGAATTATCAACCATTTCATTGGTTAGCGCTTGATAAATGTGTCACCAGCTGAGGGTTGATCAACATTTTTCACCTTCTTTTCTTCCAGCTTTTCCCATTGCACTTTTCTTTTTTAATTTGAAGACGCGTACACTGATAAATTAGGTAAAGTTTGTTAAGAGTGGTTATGGAACTAAATTTCCAGGCTCAGTTTACTCCTGCACATGGACGATTTTTTGAAAATAGTGTTCTAAGTAAGTGGTAGTGGCGTATTTATAGCCAATGTACTAAACTAAACATCACGTCCGCGTAATTAGACAACCTAACAGATTGATAAAATTTCCCAACACAAAAACTAGAACCGATAAGAGTAAATGACTTTTTCAAAATAAAGACCTAACTTTCGGGAAGCTGAACAAGCTAGATATTACGATTCCTTGTGACTGATAACTCAAATTGCCCATTAAACTTGCTCATCTCCAAATAAACGGTTTGGGCTATTAATTGCAATACAATAGCCGAAATTGTGTGTATCAATAACACGTTCCAACAAAATAATGGCAAAGGCACTTCAATTGACAAGATACCCATAAATAAGGAAGGTATGAAGCCTTTATATATACTCCGCTTACAAGTCTTCCTTTCCTGCATTCTAAAAACTCTTTCGTTCTGAACTCTCTTTACATGCATTTTAGGTACCTTTGTTTACAAGGAAGATAAAGCAACTATTAGAAAGTTATATCCACACTACATAATTAAAATTTGTTTGAAATCTTCCTGAGTAATTACAAATTGTTTTTAGCTGTTAAAGATGTTACTGGAAGAGACATCTATTAACCACAAGACACGTCATTACCGTAAAATCAGTTTATGACCTAGCGGGAAAACAATGAACTAACTCATCTTGCTTACGATGTATCACCAGGGCCAGCATTTTAATGTGGTCGCTTTTAGCTTTGTTCCTGATTACTTACATTACGTGTGTTGTTCGCAAGAGAAGTAAACATAGATCTAAATAGGTAAAATGTTGTCGATAGTGTTATACTCCACGATCGAACTTTCACAGAGGCTGTTAAGATGGAGACAATGTGGCGCACTCTCTCGGTACATAGCAAACCCACAGGATGGCCGCACCAGTTACAGTGCTCCATGAACTGACCCAACGCAAATGGCGTTGTAGCGGAAACATTTCCAATATCTTTGGAGAGATTGGCATTGTCAGCGTTTCCACCACAAATCTCCGGATATTTATGCAACTGCTCTGCCTAACATACCATACTACAAACCTACAGCACATTAAATTCCGCCACTTGTTTGTAGTACTTGCTTGCTATTTACTTATAACAAGCAGTAGTATTGTATTCCACCCAAAAATTCGATACCAAAATTTGGTCAACCCTACCACAGGTTACCCCTTATATTCTCAAAATGGCACTTAACGCTTTGATTTAGCTACATGTATTTAACATTGTTCAACTTCAAATCTAATTTATATAATGAATTACTTCAGAATGTCCTCAGATGTCCTCTTTATTCTTAGTGCCTTTTAAATAAATGTTAAACCAATACTATTAAACAAAATCTGGTCAGAAAAAAAATTTAAAACATATAAATTTCTGTGGAAATAATTATTTCCGAGATATTCAATGTTATTGTCTTAGATTTTCGAAAATTTATTCTCTTTTCAATTAAAAAAAAGAATTACGACTTGCTATATCCTGCCTACACGAAGAGAACCGAATTTCAAATCTAACATATAGCGAAGAGATCTATTACAATCTGACTAACCCTTAAGCCTACAGCATTCTATTATTTTCCTTATTTGTCTGCAAAGAAATATTTAATAAACTAATTCTACAAGCTTAATCTCGATTACCACTGAGCAGATAGAAAAATAAACGTTTGTAAGGATCGTTTGTCATGTGAGTGCAGCAGATTGGGTTTGTTTTTGTATTAGCGACGGTCCTTATCTACGCCAGCGGTGTGACAGTATTTCATCTCGTAGGGGTTCTTTCACGTGACATGCATATATTAATGATTTTCGAGATATTCTTTGCTTTTAGCTTCAATTTGATCCTATATTTATATCTTAGAAACTTTGTCCGCACATTCGTGTTTATCAGTTAGTTTCATAGGATCACAATAAAGTTAGAAAGGTGATTTGTGTTGACCAAATTTTTAAACAATTCTGACTTCATCTTAGTTATATCTACAATGAAATGGCCTATGAAAGTACTTTGTAAATGTATATCTTCAAATTTTGCATAGCTAGAGAGATAAACCATTCTGAATGAGTGAGCTGAGAATGTTTTGTGATTTTAACACCTCAATTTACTATTATAAGCATACGTTGCACACGAAACAATATTTTAGTTACACTGATTATTATCCGCCAGGAAAAAGCATTTTAGTTCAAAAGCAAAATCCAAACAAACTCTTGTTTCTCTCCACAGATGGCCCCACCTGTAATATCTCATACCGGTAAAGCATATTTGCAATTATTTATAAAAGTTCTCAAGCGTACGTTACTATGTTACTGGTGGGTAGAATAGGCTTAATTGCGTGTTATTAAGAGTAAATGAAGCGTAGCTAGAATGTACTTTAATGCAATATCTAACTAAAAAAATAATCGTGTTCGAGAACGGAAGCATTCTAAAGCGGATATACATGCACAACGTTTGCTCAGCTTAAGTATGGGTCAATGCAATTCAGATTCTAATTTTGATATATGAGATCAAGATAATGGCTAAAGGTACGACACACCGCTAATATTCATAAAGCGGTCAAATTTGTCTGTCATTCCAGTCCTGTGTCATCTGAATTTTATTTGCAACACTTAAAATCAATAAGGACGCTGAGCAAATATTGCTGATATATGTATTCTATTGAAGATTCTCTAACAAAAGCAAAAATCTGTTTATATTCAGGGAATAATCTTTTTTGGAGGGTTTAGCAAAATGCATGCTCCCATCTGTTGATAGTAATTAATAGAACGCGGATTTTATGTAATAGCAATTTAAGAAATATTTATATCAATATTTAACAAAATATTGTGAAATATGTAATAAATCAATTATATGTAAAATAAAAAATGTTATTTCTTTGTTATAAAAAAGAAGTCCACATAGTCAAAACTCTAAGTTAATTTTTAATCAGTTCACTTGTGCTAAAAGTACAATAGTGAAGTACAAGTGTCAACCATTCAAGCATTTAAGCCATATTGGATCAGTGTCCACATGTAATTATAATACACTTTTCCAAATGTTCTGGTGTCATGCACAGTCTTCTGTCTGAAAATATGTTTTTTAAATTAAAAAAGGATCGCTCAACTTCGCAAGAAGTCAACGGTTCATATTTATACAAAGGGATTGTGATAGGAATAATATTTTCATGGGGTTATACATTTTCATCATTAAATAAGCGAGAGGGAGTAACAAGAGTTGGGTATCATGGGTTCTTTTCTAGCACAGAATGCAGTTTAGCGGAAACTACATCACCCATTTCACCTGGTACAACACTGACCTTTTGAACTGCATCTTCCATTATTTCCGCAGCTTCTTGAAGAGGCATAGCTGAAGTTTCCAGTTTCTTCATACTGTCGGGAAGCCAGCAGAAGTGACTTGCGATGTATGAAACTGAACTGAGCACTTGAGAACTTTTGAATGCTGACGAAGATTCACTCGCACACACAAACTGCAGGATCGGAAGAAAAGTTCTCAATCACTGAAGTGCTTACTGAAGAACATTACAGCTTCGATTCAAGTTGTCCACTTTGTTATTACTTGATCTCGAAGCAGAGGTACATTAGGAAGCTGTTTATTGTAGCGTTGTACACAATAAGGACATTTTAAGAAAACCTTCTTCGTTACTGATATCAGTGTATTTACTTCTAGGAATTCATGTCCAACTGTCTCTGCCTCTTGTTGTAGCGCATGAGCTGTACATGTAACATGCACTAAGTTTGAATAAAATACAGTAAGCGATTTTCCCGCTTTCAACCTGTAAGGAACTGCATCTGTGTACATCAGTAGTACCCTCTGTTCTTTTACGCCATCTAGTCATTTTACCTTAAGTTCATCATTAAGGAATCTAGAAAATGTTGAAATATTTGTTACCTCCAGAGATTTAGAATATATTAAGTAGGGTTTTGATTCAACTTCGAAGTCCAGATTGCTCACTATTAGATTAGCGACGAAACGGCCTGAAGCATTCGTCGTCTCATCGGCAGTAGTACATTTAGGTGAATGGCCTGTGTCAATCCTGATTTTTTTAATACGTCAACCTATCAAAAATTCAAGGAATTCTTCCTGAGAGTGGACTCGTCGGGAATGTTGCGGTTGCAGTACTTGTGCCAGAAGTGTTTAAATGCAGGGACCTGAAGTTTGTTCTAGGATATGTTCGCTGCAAACAATGCCATCCACTTTACATCTTTGTAAAATCCACTATTAGATGATGTAGGCTGTCCCTGCAACTGTGTAAGTAGTACGTCTTTCTCAGAAGAAACTCTTTGTTTATTTTTAATATTCAGAATTCTTCGTATATGTTGCGAAATTTGAGATTTCATCGCACACCCTATACGTTTATCACAAGTTTGGCAGAGGACTGTTTTTCTATCAGTTATGAAAGCATTGTCATCAGAAATCCACGCTTTTAGCTTTGAAGACACAGTAGACGCAAACGGTGCCATGGCTAAATTAAATACAACTGACTTATAAATTTAGAAACGTTTCACGTTTGAGAACAAGGAAGAAAAAGTGTTTAAAACAAGTCATCGTTGTCGGAATCGGACTCGTAGAATTTAGCTCTGAATGCAGCGGAAATGTGTAGAATTGACGACCCTGAATGAGAAGCACGATAATAAATATTGCTATGGTTTCTTCTTTCTATGTAATGAAAATTAATGGAATCGACGAAAATCAATAATAATTTAGGAAGAATATTGAAATATATAAAATTATATACTATGATGTGAAAAATATATTATAGATCGAAATATGTAATTTAAACTGATGGAATAAGGGTTCCTACAGTTTAATTCTTCGACACTTTAGCTATTTTATAATTGCATGCACAACAACAGAATATGTAATTACATAAAATCCGGGCTCTAGTAATCAACAGAGTGCCGACGATGTCGAATCGATCCAAAACAAGAGAACTCTACACCCTCAGTTACGCTAACATTTACCGGAAAATTTGCTGTGAACAAACTGCATAATTGCGGTAATTTATTTTTTGAAATAAGCTGTTGCTCATCTAAATCGGAAGTCAGGTTTTATATTAAAGTAAGAGATATTTTTTATTTTGTTTTCGGACTCCCTTACGCTACTGTGGTTATCAGTGTCGCCATTTATATTGGGCGAGAAGCCCCGCTCAGTTTCCCTCAAAAGCATGTTTATCAAATTTGGTGCTCTTTCGCTGTAGATCTAGGACACTGGTCCACCACCTCTACTTCCCTTGCGAAGGAAGCTTCTCTAACAAAATTACAAAACTTATTTGTTTATAAAGAACCTACATCTAATTTTGTTTGAGTTTCAGTGGATATCTGATACTGCCATTATTACCATAAAATATATTATATATAGTTACCACAAAAGCTGGTTTGTGTTAACATTTGTTGTATAGCAACATTTGGATTAACTCTCCTAGTTTAATGTTTATGCAAAAGTCCCTTAGAGTGAAAAGCATGTTTAGGACATTCCCAGGAAATTCAGAATATAAGTTTCACATGGAAACTTCTTTGTAGTCCTAAATACATGCATTTAATAAAATTTTCTAAGAGCCATTTTTGAGATAATAAATATTTTTGAAAGTGTTACATGTAAGGGGTAATCTGCAGTTGGAGGGGTGAAATTAGGGTTGGGTGGAATACAACACCGCAAGTAAGTAGTACGAAGTACATTAAGCAAGTACTGGGAACCAGTGGAAGAGTTTAATGGGCAGTTAGGCCTGTACTATACTAGGTTAGTTAGTCAAGGAAGCTGGTACATTGAACTCTATAACAAATAATAGTGATTTTGTTGAAGAATTTATGATTGTCCATTCTGATGTAGATGCTGATAATTACATTAGTCGGGATGGTAAGGAACGGGGTAACAATTCTCCTCAAACTAGCCTGATTCCAGCTCTTAATATAACAAGCAGTCTACCATGGCTATGCAGGAACCGCAGCAACAACTGCTTACAGTGCATGCGCTTATTTCATTTCTAAGAAAATACTAGAAGATATAATTTCCTGCACAAATCTAGAGGGAGGGCGAGTATACGCCGAAAAAAGTAAAACGTTTTAAACTGTCGTAGTTGAAGAAATGAACGCATTTCAGGAACTCTCTGCTGCTGGCGTTCTATGGGACGTTCTATTAAGTGATTTGTTTTTACATGAAAAACCAAATACAGTATATAAGACTGTGATGTCTATAAACAGATTTGAAGATATCAAAGGAGTGATTATATTCGATGATAGGCGCACAAGCCAGCCCGCTCTCATGATGATTACGTTAGCACCTCTGCGATGTAACTGGGAAATATTTCTTGAAAATTATAGGAAAATAATATTACCTAATGAATCACTTGAAGTCGACGAACAGTTAGTACCATTCCATGGAACATGAGGATTTACAGTATATGCTCAGTAAACCAGGAAAATACGGATTGTAAATATTGTAATTATGTGATTCTTAAACAGAATACGCTGTAGATGTTGTCGCTTAGAATCGTATATTTCCCCGGTAAAACACCGAGACACACCGTTTATGGCGACTTACTAAGCCCGCCTTGGTAGCGTAGATGGTAGCATGTCTGCCTGATGTTGAAGGGGTCCTGACTTCGTATCTCGGTTAGGGTGAGTTAACTGGATAAGGTACTTCCGGCGTTTTTCCCTTATCAGAATAGACGAATGTCGGGAAACTCTAAGCTCCATGGACCCCGGACTCATTTGAGCATCTCTTCATCCATTTCATTCATCGTCCGATATACCTGAATGTTGGAGAATGTAAATTACAAAAAGAAATTACTGAAACCCAGGCTTTATTACTAAACTCTTATTATCTTAGCTAAGTGATGGAAATTAATAATTTCTTCATATTTAGGCTAAAGTTTTTGATAGATAGAGTCAACATGAAAAGTTCAATGCCAGGGTCGGGATGTGAAGCACAGATCTCCTGGTTTCCTTCCAGTCACTCTAACCCATTGAGCTACTATGGCCAACTTGCTTTCATGACATTAAATTCTCCATTTGACTCGTACATTTTCCCAGTAAACCACTAGGTACTCCTGCATCCAAAGTGCACCCTTTGTGGCGACTTACTATCGTAAGTGCTTGAGTCCCAGGCTTCATCATTTAACGCGTATTATTTTAGTTAATTGATTGAAATTAATCATTTCTTCACACTAGTCATTTATAGGCTAAGCTTTTTGATAGATAGAGTCAACATAAACATATATTAATTATATTTATTATTATTCCTTCCGTTGTAATTCTCCGGCAGCTACAACGATTTACGTAATCAAGTATTTTCTGTTAACGCTTTATTAAATCAGTAGCGGGCACCAAAGGAAGGACTGTTTTAAAGATTGAATTGAGAAAGTTGTGTGAGCGTTTTGGTATTTACGAGGCATTGTAAACAGTTGACAAATGGAACACGTATTTTAATTATATTGATTGTCCGCCAGGTGAGTGGCGATGGTTGTGCCAAAAATGCAATGGCCTTTACGCATTGCGTCGTGCTGTCGAGAGATGGCACCATCTGTCGAAATTTATTCGGGGAAGATTATTTATACATATTTCTAAACTTTGATTACCATCTAAGTTTATGAGTAGTAAATAAAGGGTAGATTGCATTTAGTTTTGATATTTGAGAGCACGCTGCAGCTCCAATGTACATAACGGCATTCTAGGAACAAAAAATAACTATGCGTGAGAACGAAAACCTTCTAAACCAAATATATATATACACGCATTTCTAAAATTTTACTTTCATATTTCACATTGCAATAGAAGCTTTGCACATGTTTTGTTGGAACTTGTAGACTCTTGTTATAATATTGAACATATACTGGAATATTCTCCCCGTCTTGCTAACGCGGCATGCACATTCAGCTCGACATGATGCCTTAAGGAGTACCTGCGTAATTGTGGGTGAGGTAATACTTAAAATTTCCGATTCTGTGGTATATTTGCAGATATATTTTGTGTTGTTTTAAGTTCAGTGTACTTTAGCTTTTACCAACGCCCATGTGTTTGTTTTATATGTGGACCAGATATACATATAATCTGAACGACACCATAGTACTGAGCTGCTTTTTCAACGTGAACTGTTATTTCGATTAGTTTTACCCCTCTGACAGTTATTACGAAATGGGTAATGGAACATTTATGTAAGCGTTTCATTAACTCTCCGTTAGGCGCGTGGCCTGGCAGAACACCGTTGGTCTCGTTGGGCCTAGGTGGCCCGCCGTGTATCCATGTGCATATGTGCCTGTATTTTTTATTTTTCTTCATTTTTCCTTCTCTCTCTCTCTAGTTTTTAGCTTTCTTAAGGTTAAATATAGGTTTATTTTATTAGTATAATCATACTATTATGTCTTTCAAATAGGAAGAGTTCCCGAGTCCAACTAATTAGATGCCGTATCACACTCAGCGTTGCCAGCTTGTTACTCCTCGCACACTTATACAACATGCAGGTCTGCTTGGCGCAGAGGTACGGCGAAGTTGCCAAAATCAAAATTGGAAAAAGTATTTTCGCAAATTATCTGCATTTTAAAATACTATAACTATAATTACAGTTTATGAATTACCTGTATTTTTAATCCAATGGAACTGCCAGTGGCTCAACCATATCGCTGTCAATGTCACTTCCGTTCAGAAACAATTCGTCATTGTTACTATCTTCATCGTCTGTCCTGCAAAGGTTCCAACATCTCGTCACGTGCTATTTCTTTCTTAAAATCGTCTTCTTGAAGATTTTCTGCATGCCTCACACTGTTTTCCCAGTTCTGTTGTTACCTTGTCAATTTCTTCGTGAAAAAGGTATTTAACCTCCGTCAGTTTAAAAGTATTATTTCTGTTTGCAACCCCCGTTTTTATTTGAGCCCACACCAACTCAATTGGATTATATTGGCAGTGGTAAGGTGGGAGGCTTATTACGTCGTATCCCGTTTCAATCGTAAGTTCAACCAGCTGATACACTTTTTTCGTGTTTTTAAAGGGAAGTACCCTTTGCAATAACTCATCTTTAGTTTCTGTTTCCCAAAATTTCTTGAAGAACGTGTACATCTTAAAAATAATACTTCGAACCTGACTTCATAATACCTGCTTTTTTACTCCCACTAAAATCAGTGCACGAAGCAATTGCACTATTTAACCCTTACTCTACTGTTGTGTAAAGAACAACTGAATGATATTGATCTGAACTCAATCAGAGTAAATAAACACTTCTTATCCAACATTCATTCATAAACATAAGCATACAGCATTCCACAGGCTAACAGGAAATGAAGTGCTTGCTCTTTCTCGAATATAACACTTTGACTTATTCACAGCAATTCTTTTATCTGTCATGTCAGCAGTTTAAATTTCAGTTCCGAGTAATTAAAGGTATATGTACATACATACACACAAACCACTTTGAACTCTCTAGAGTAAATAGAGATCACGAATCATTCATAAACAAAGATATAATGTGACCAGACACGTTCTGCCAGTGCAGAGGGATATTTATTGTTTCCTCTCGCTCGAATTGGATTATTCAAAGTAATTCTTTTATCAAGCCACGTTATCGTTTCAGTTCTGAGTGATTACAAATATACGTACACGCATATATGCCAACCAATAATGATATTCATACAGTGCTTACGTCGCGATTTATTATAATACAGGTAATAGTGGCCTGTTTATTTATTTGTATTAGAAAAACTATTTGAGCTAAAAATGTGAGGTTTTCACGGTTATGTTAGATACATTACTCTCTACCATCCACATCAATCACCCTCGGCAAAATCTGACGTTCCTCACTCGCCACTTAGCGGGAATGCAATACATCACTGCAGGACTCCCATTGGTTGCCCACGTAGTAGCGCTCAAGGACAAACACCTTCCCATTTGAAACAGATGATAAATACATCGGCAAAAATATAATACGAATAGAGTGTACATTATAATTTGCATTACAGTCAGTGGAACGAAAATAACGTATTGTAAAATAAACCTTGCTGTTGGATATGCTCAGTTAATCGAAGTCATTAACTATTTGTTCTCTGTTTTCGTGATTAAGCAGTTATCGCAAATAATTTTGGCATGTTTTCTCAAACAGAGGAGCGTTGCATTCACATGCATATTTAGTTTTGCTGATATTTTTGTCTTTACTGCAAGGTTCAATTCGTTTCCTTTTCAGTGATTCTGATGCATTCGGCAACTCATATTCTGTTGGTTGTTCAGGTTTATATTTCTTTAGGTGCTCTTTCAAATCATTGGGTAGCTTTGATGCTACTAATCTTCTTTGTAGCTGTTGAGACAGTAAAGTTAAGGGCAGTACTTTCAAATGTTCCAGTGTTGTGGAATATTTGTTTTGGCTTCCAAGAAACGTAGCCATAGAATTAATACCTGCAATATTCAACACATAGTAAAGATTACCATTGGCCACTTTCATTTTTTTTTTGGTTACATTGTACGTAGTACACAATTTATCCATTACATCAACTCCGGATTTAGTATCGTTGTAATGCATGATTATTTCAGGATTTTTCTCGACACCTTCTCACAGGTTGTCCAATAGATCATGTAGTCTTGAGATCAAAACTACTTTTTCTGAATCTGATGCTCTTGTGCAACTTTATTCTGAGAATCACAATCATCTGACTCGTACAAATTGTCATCCAACCGTAAGGCACTGTCATCGCAAAGTAGACGATGTACTTTTACCAAATCCTATTCAGTAAATCATACCTATTTCTGATATTCATGATGAAGAACTAATGGTTACTTTCACTGGCAATGCAACATTCCACAACTTACTAACGAAGAAAAGCATGCCATCAGCATGTGACGGGAGTAGGAGTAAGGGAACTGCCAGACCCATACGACACCAAACTGTTGATTCGTCACTCTTGTAGCTATAACAATAAAGAGAAAAATTTTGTCGCCGCAGCAAATACTCGAGTAAGGTGTAATGTTAGATGTTCTTGTTAGGCAATTACGTAGGTACGTTCTTTCGGAAACTACAAAATGTAAATAAAACTAGAGGCCTACCAGGCCCCAGGCGATTAACGGTGGGTTAAATCTGGACAAGGTCCAGAAATAAGGATCTTTTTAGGACTGAGTTTGGAAAGTGGTGTTAGCTAAGTGATATTGACTAGGGAATGTAACTAGACGGAAAATGGAACACGTCCTTTTAAGAGGGCTGTATCTCTCTGTCATTCACCACGAAATGAGCAATAGAAAATGTTGTGTAAATGGTTAATTAAATCTGGATGAACTACAAATATACGGATCTTTTTAGGACTGAATGTTGTGTGAGTATATTATTGTAAACGTGGTATTGTGATTAGATGAAAGATCCAACTCGTGCTTTTAGTTACATTGATTTTCCGCTAGGACAGAGGGAGTGGTTCACCTAAAGATAGCGCTATTGCCAGCTTGGTAAAGCTGTTGAGAAATGGCTGAACCTGTGGTAAGTTATTACGGTGAAGAATACCACAAATTTAGGCTTTTGATTATCAGTTGTGTTTATATTTCAAATATATAGTTTGGGTTTAATTAACATTTGTGTGGCATTGTATAGGACATATACATTGTATGCTGAGGAGCTTACTAAACTTAAATTCCTTTTTATTGACGACACCTCAAAAATAGCAACTTACCTGAGTATTCCAACAAAGTTTTAGCAACTCCTAAGTGTGAATTTAATTTATGACTTTCAAACGATATACTGGGGTTAAATAATATAATGTGGAGGCAATTGGAGCGCTCGGTAGCGCTCCTAAAGTATAGTCAGTTCGTTGCAAATAGGTCTGCTAGCCGCCAATCAAAGAAACAAATAAGATATACAATGAGCAGGGACAACTCACTCACTGCTAAATCTGCCACTTTTGCAAATATATCACAGGAAAAAGGAATGAACTGAATGCACCTGTCTCTCTAGATCATAGGCTGACAGTTAAGCAGATGGAAATGTAACCTCGGAATTAAAAGAGCAGTGAGTGACTTTGTTATAAACTGTGGCAATAAAATAACTTCTGCATTTAATTTCCGCACTGATAGAGTGATTGGTGTTTCACAACGGGTGCAGGGTAGCCTCCTATTTGTTCGATTGGCTGAGATAGTTTCGTATCAAGCTCAAATTTTTTCCAAAAGTTGGCAGCATCATGATCCTGAATCTGAATGTAGCTTCCAACCTGATTTCACTACTCATAATTATAAAGCTATTAAATTATAATTGTTGTAAAGAACTTGGATATGAAACTTGTCTTATTCACCAACGGAGTCGTCATTAAGGATTGCCAAACCGTATCGATGTTTTTGAATGTATCTCCCAAAACAAACGACTGGGGCATTGTATGTGCTCAATGTTGCATGCACTGGTTAAGTCCTTCTTTCAAGGCTGCCAACATAGACAACCTAGACCCAATGTAGTGTATAATAAACAGTACTCTCTTTTCTGCCAAAAGTGGTATACTGTATCAGGTTACTACCTATAATGCCCTTTGCATGATATTAGTAGATTTGACTGGGTGGCATTTGAGCTCAATATACCACATGAGTAAAACACTACAATTTGCCAACTGTATCCTATTTGTGACGAAATTTAGAAGCTGATTACAGAATCTGCCAAGTACGTAGAATAGAAGCTTCCCGTGATCCTGCATGCCACTATAAATACATTGCATATGCTCACATCGAAAGAAAATCAAATAAGGAACAGAAACGAGTAGCAGTTCTGCAATCTCCCTAGCATTCGTCTACCTGACATTGCCTACTGCCAATAATGTTAACTCGTTTTGTAGTGGGGGTTCTGTGGGGTTTTGTACATTAGATCGCTCTTCTAGGTGGGAACGCAGAAAGGGGAAGCTTGTCTTCTTGCATGTTCTACGCTGGACTTGCTTCTCTTGTTTCCCCGGTGACAAATTCAAACTGGTGGAAGGTCGATGGATATTTTCAAGCAAATAAATGTTTAGCATACCTTCCTTCCAAAGGGACTAAATCAGGTTGTTCAATGTGCTAGACTTACGGAACGTAACAGAACACCAAGCTTGATAAGGAGGCTTCTGAGCAAAATCAAACTGTATCTCATGCCCAATATACAATAGGACACTGAGAACTGTAGCAGTTAGAGAGCGTGAATAAGCATTTAGGCGATTTCTCAGCATAAGAGCAAAGCTGACCTCAGATTTATAAGAGCAGCGACTGATTTACCGTATTAAATTCTGCATTAAAGTTGTTCGAAAATTTCAAATTTTCCGGCAGTGTGGGCTTGCGGATAGCTCGAGATGGAGTGGGGCTGCAATATATTGGATCAATAAGTATCTTAGTTTTGGCTGCCAACAGATGGCAGTAATAGATATTTATTAACACTCAAATAAAGGTGAATATCAACTGTTTATGAACCAACAAGTTTTAACCCTTTCGTAAGGGATGTAGAGAGGATGCACCAGCGTCCTAAATATACGTCACTCAAAGTGTCACCAAGCCTGGCAAAGAGGATCTTGTTTAAAGTTAAGTGATCGTTTGAGCCCAATATAGATGGCACTCTGAGAACCACAGCAGCTAAAGCGAATCCGTAAATTAAATAAAAAATAGAACTTTATCGGTTTAACACAACACCTGACCGCCGGGTTAGAAGATCTGCTCCTGATTTCACAAAATAATTTGCTGCAATAAGTCAGTTTGTTCACAGAAAATTTTCCGACAAGGGTTGGTACAGGGTTATTTATTTTGTATTGGGTCGATTCACCAACATCGGCTCCTGATCACTGTCAATAGATGTCGAGAGCATGCATTTTGTAAAACCCTCCCAGAAATACATATTTATTTATTATAAGTGACCATACTCCCACTTTTTGATTACAGAGACAAAAGTGAAATACATATATTGGCAATATTTGCTCACGATCTTTGTATGTTCTTATGTAATGTAAGTTTAATTAAGAACATACAAGAAGGCTATAAGACGCAGCTCGACGGTTGGTAAAATATAACTTAAGTCTCTTCGAGCTACCAGATTGTGCCTTTCGAACAAACAGGTGGTTGGTGAAAGTCTACAATCTTGCTTATTTTTGGAGGGGCCTTCAGGTTTCCCTAATAATACTCTCCACTACCCTTCCAGGGTATCCTAAGACATAACTGTTAAGTAGTGATAATGCTATGTTTATTATTTGCTTCCATTACCTATATGGAGACCATTACACATTAGAGAGCCAATAGCAATAAATCGCTTTACAGAAGATATCTGATTCATTTTTCTGACGAAGCCTAAAAATATCGTATAGCCATATTTCTCACCATTTGAGGAACAAATTAATAAAGCCTTCGTTCTAATTAAATTTATGGCTACTAATAGATATATTTCTAAAGCTGATCCTGATGTACTAGATCGTTTTGTCTGAGGCCCGCTTTAGGGAGGTCGGGGTTCGATTCTCATGGCTGGCGTGACTGCCACATTGACTTTTTTCGGGAGGCTTCCAGGATCTCCAGACGATTTTCTGGTAAGTTAGTTATATCTCCGGATTTTCCTGTCCTGCGATTTTATTTCTGTTCTAATTTTATATCATCTCTCATCTAGTGGTCTCTATCTGGGCGGAAGTATCAGCAGGTGTCTAGGAGCTGCATGGCAGGATGATATGCTCCGGGAAAACAGTTCCTCCTCCGGTGGGATGTTCTCCGGACCGGCCTGGTGTGCTGTTTGAGGACCACTATGGGTGAAGTGTTGGTGTTAATGTCCTGTCTGGGAGTTTCCACCTGGTCATTTGTATGGATCCTGCTCTCTGCACTGTCGTGAAGGCGCCGCCCTCTGTCTCCTCTTGCTTCATCCTTCCTCCTGAGGGTGTACCACTCTGGGGCATAGTTACAATACATCAAGTTAAGGCCTCAGTGCCGAATCCCTTTAGCAGCATAGTCCAGTCTTTTCCAGTCCTTTCTAAGGAAGCAAGCAAATTCATATTTCCCGGCGAGGAATGGCACGATAGAAGCGCAGCGCTGTGTGGAGTTTTACCGATTGACAGATACCGACACATTAATAGTAGCTGCCAACAAATGGCCATATGTTACTTTTGTTGAAACCGTCACATAAATACATGGCAGTTAATTACAAACAACAAATTCTAAAGTTTAGATACAATAAGTTAGATATAACACATATATCAGTACTATTTACTCACTCCTTTCTGATGTTACGTGTTAGAAATAAAATTCGGATGTTACAAGAGGAACATGATGGGCATCAATCTCGATAGTTTACTGAATGTAAGCGACATGACTGCCAACTTATCGGCATAGGTGTATATGATATAATAGCAACAATTTGTGGAGAGAGCTTCACTTAGGGGAAGATCTCTATAAACTTTACCTAACCTCATATGCCACTGGATGACTCTATTGTTTAGTAGTAGTCATGCTATAACTAATAATTATTCTAATTAACTACATTCATAACTGTGATTACCCTAATGACATAGCCAACTGTAATTGTCTGCTCCAGAATTCGGGGAGCGGTGTATAGGAATTCCTTTCTGCTGCGAATTCTAAAAAGTATGGAATAGTGACATATCTGAGTATTTCGAGAATCACTTAGCAATTCGTGTAGCGGATTTTAATTTGTGGCCACTAATTGATGAATTGCGTCTTTTCTAATATATTTTGAAAGATATATTGACTTGCATTACAGTAACATTAAATAAATACCTTCATAAATACCAAATCAAATGTATCCTACTTCAGATTAAAGTTTATGGTGTGCCTCAAATTCGGATTTAAAAAAAAACAGAAATGCAACTTCCTATGTTACGTCGTTGTTCCCGTATCTCTCGAAGCTCGCACTTGGAGCGCTTCATGCGTTGTTTACTCTCAAATGCTCACGCTAGATGGCACTGGGCACGACGCAAATTAAAGACTCAAAATTGTTAACACAAATATTTAACACCGCTGTATGTCATTCAAAATCGTTTTAAAAAATAACATATATTTACAGCGAAATGTGATATAGTCTCTCAAGTATTGCATACTGCATCCTTTCAATGATATTAGCAGATTAGTTTGGACTGTATCTGCGTTTATCCCAGGATGCGAATAAAACCTACAATTTGCTAAGGGTACCTTAGTTCTGACGAATTTTCAAAAGTGGAAATGTCATTACAACATTCACAACTTGAAAGTAAATCTGAAAGGTTATTTGTTGGATTTCTGAAACTCGAGAGGAGAACATTTGAGCAGCAAGGAAAAGTGAATCGATTTTCTAAAAGACCTATTGATAAGCCGGACGTATATAAGTAATAAATAAATAAAACAAGGAATATCACATCTTGGCATAATCTGAATTGTATCTGAATTGCTTATTCATTTATCTTTCAACCTCTTTCGATTAATGCAGCAATTAGTGATGAAATGTGTGGTAAATGTGTGGTTTTTATATTTTCGAACATCTGTGCCTTTCTCAAGTGAAAAACGAATAACGAATTCCAGTGCCTTGGCCATAGAGGGAGAATAGAATTTCAGATGCATCACTAAGCGACAAGAGTTTGTAAAATCTGACGAAAATTTAAACCTACAGCATTCTATTTTCATTTTTCCTGCAAAGAAATATTTAATGAAACCAATTCTCTAACTGTTTATCTCGATTAGCATGAAATAGACATAGCAAAACATCTCTGTAAGGATAGTTTATCTCTCAGTGGTTTTTATATTCACGACTGTTCACATCAACGACACTGGTGTACCCCAGTTTCACCTTGTAGGTGTTCTTTCAAGTGCCATAAATATATTAATATGACTGTTGCATTTAAGCACTCTTAAACACTTTTGTCTGGGCTGACACTGAATCCATGACTCAAAGTTCCGTAGATCAGAACCGAATCATGTTAGCCATCTAGACTTGTAAATTATTAAAATATATACTGTAGAATTGCTTAAGTAACGAAGAAAATTGACTATGTAACACGATGAAGAAGAATAAGGGCTAAAGGCGAGTCTAAACAGCCGCCTACGTTTGTAATGTTTCAAATTTCCGCTGTGCCCTCTAGGCGCTGTGTTACACCAGGTTTGCACCATCATCTTCCCACTGTTACTGTATAGAGGGCAGCCCAAGAATGTCATTCTTTATGGTTTTGAAACCAAACTAAATATGGCACAAGAAATGGTAAATTGAAAGAAAACTGTAAACTGAAATATAAGTAATTATGTGCAGCTTCCTAATTAGACAAACTAGGTGTTTTATCCTGCCTCATGTACAGATGGCAGCACAGGGATTTTATTCCCTTTCTGTTTTACAAACGAACTAATATAGATCAAGGGAAAGGAGTTTGAAAACAAAACGATATGGTTAGATGTATATCACTAATCTGTAGATATTTTTGTATCATTATGTCGATATAAATAACGTATTGTGGACAAAGACTTTGCAAGAGTAACGTGATTGAAAACGCAAGCCTCCATTTCAGGGAATAAACTCTCCATTTGTAGCGTATCGTACTTTGAGGAAGTTGACTTAAGGTGTTTCAGAAATTTTTGAAAGGGGTGTTCAGGTTTAACCTGACTCTCCTTAATATGATGGACATGAATATGTGTCCAAATAGACATAACAGTACTGCAAGGTATAAACTCGAAATGGAAGCGATTGGAACTCAAATTTCTGCGCAGTGCTACCCGGTCGGGATTCATTGCGCCGCGTGTATTAATCTGTGCTTCGCCTGTCCTACAGTGCTACATGTGGTTAAGCAGTGCCACCTTCCGATGTAGACCGCTATTACCTACTTCATACTGTTAATGTACATATGGCAGCTCTCTTACTACAGAGTTGAAACCATTCGAATAAGTTCCCGGATGCTGCGATATCTGCATTCTTCATCGCTCGACATGTATCTGTTCCATTGTATAAACTATTTATCTAAGTAAATCACACAGAATACCAAGTTGTTAGCAAAACACTTTATTTAATCAGAAGTTTCTGTTTAAAGTTTTTATTCTGAGTTATATCAACCGCTAAGATACTTCTCTCCACATTAACATAATCTTCCCTTTGGTACCGAAAAATGTGTGACAGAAAATCGTTTAAATAAGTACTGGAATGGAGCAATTTGCTGCAAAGCTACGGTACTATAAGTATCGTTCAAAATGCCATTAAATTCAGAAAAGGAAATTGTTTAAAAATGTTATATAAATACGGTTTATAAATTCATTCCAACCCGTCGAAAAAGTTTCAAAACTGAAAAGTTTAATGAGGAATGTTAATACACCGAGTATGGAAAACATTTTCTAAGAAATTCTCTTCGTATAATTTGGCATTACAAACACTTCTAAATACTGAAAATTAAAACAAAGTGTTACTAAGCCAAATCATGGTTGGAAAATAGTTTATTTATAGCTAGGAAAAGTTAAAGAAACTTGTAAGGCAAAGTTCAAGGGGGAGCCTGACTTTCTCCGGGTTCGAGTTTTAATTGGTCTTCTTCTGTTCCCCAGTTCCCGACTTCAAACTGGGCTGGTGGGCGATGGATTTTTTCAAGGGAAACAAATTTTAACATATCTTTCTTCGGTAAGGAAGTAAAGCTGGCGGTGGTTTCGTATTCTAGATTTACGGCACGTAATGCAACTCCAAGCCAGATAAAGAGTATGTTAGGCAAATTTATAGGATAACTTACGCCCAATATACGATGTGAACCTGAGTACCACAGTGTGCTTAACAAGTAGGCAACACCTCAGTTTAAGAGGAACCCTTATCTACGATTTTCAACAGCAGCTCTGATTTCAGATATTAAATTGCGCAATAAAGCGGTTCGCTCATTTGAAATTTCCCGCCAGTGATGGCTTGTTTGTTTCAGAGTACAGTGTGAGGCTGTAATGTTCTGCATCAATAAGAAGAGACCGGAGCTTTGATTTTGGCTGCCAAAAGATGGCAGTATTAGATATCTTACTAAATCTCAGACAAAAATGAATGTAGGTTCCTTATAAACAAATAAGTTTCGATATTTCGTTACAGAAGCTTCTTTCGCAAGGGAAGTAGAGGTGGTGGACCAGTGTCGTAGATCTACAGCAAAAGAACATAAAACTTGATAAACTTGCTTTCGAGGGAAACTAAGCGGGGCTTCGAGCCCAATATAAATGGCGACACTGACAACCACTGTAGCGTAGGGGAGTCCGAAAACAAAATAAAAAACTCATCTTACTTTAACATAAATCCTGACCTCCGATTTAGATGCGCAACAGCTAATTTCATAAAATAAATTGCCGCAATAAGGCTGTTTGTTCACAGCAAATTTGCCGGTAAAGATTGGTATAACTGAGGGTGTAGAGTTCTCTTGTATTGGATCGATTCGACATCGTCGCCACTTTATTAATAACTAGAGCCCGGATGTTATGTAATTACATATTCTGTTGCTGTGTATGCAATTATAAAAAAGCTAAAACATTCCCGACGAGTTCACCCTCAGTAAGATTTACTTGTATTTTTATTACGTTGAAGTATTAGAAAAAATCAGGGTTGACACAAGCAACTCACCCATATGTATTACTGCCGATGAGACGACGGATGCTTCAGGCCGTTTCATCGCTAATTTAATAGTGGGCAAGATGAACTTTAAACTGCATCAAAACCCTACTTAATTTACTGTAAATATTTGGAGGTAGCAAATAGTTCAACAATTGCTAGATTCATTAATGATAGACTTAAAGTAATATGGCTGGATGGCATAAAAGAACAGAGGATACTACTCATGTACACAGATCAGTTCCTTAAATGTTAAAAGCGGGGAATTCGCTTACTGCATTTTATTCAAACTTAGTGCATGTTACATATACAGCTCATGCACTACAACAAGTGGCAGAGACAGTTGGACATGAATTCCTAGAAGTAAATACACTGATATCAGCAACGAAGAAAGTTTTCTTAAAATGTCCTTATCGTGTACAAAGCAACATGGAACAGCTACCTGATGTACCTCTGCCTCCAGAGCCAGTGATAACAAGGTGGTCACATGGATCGAAGCTGTAATTTTCTAGAGTAAGCACTTAGAAGCTGTGAAGTCAGTGATAGAGAACTTTGTCCGTGTGTGTGAGTGAATTTTTGTCGGCATTCAAAAGTTCTGAAGTGCTCAGTTCAGTTTCATACATCGCAAGTCACTTCAGCTGGCTTCCCGACAGTATCAAGGAACTGGTAACTTCAGGTATGCCTCCTCAAGAAGCTGCGGAAATAATGGAAGATGCAGTTCAAAAGATCAGTGTTGTACCAGGCGAAATGGGTGGTGTAGTTTCCACTAAACTGCATTCTGTGCTTGAAAAGAACCCTGGATACCCTACTCTTGTTACTCTTTCTTGCTTATTTAATGGTGAAAATATATAACCTCCTGAAAATATTATTCCTAGCACAATCCTTCTGTATAAATATGAACCGTTGACTTCTTGCGAAAAATAGCGATCTTTTTTAATTTACAAAAACATATTTCCAGACAGAAGACTGTGCATGACACCAGAACATTTGGAAAAGTATACTATAATTACCTGTGGACACTGAATCAATATGGCTTAAATGCTTGACATTACAATACTTCAGTATTGTACTTTTAGTACAAGTGAACTGATTAAAAATTAACCTAGAGTTTTGACTATGTGGACTTCTTTTTTATAACAAAGAAATAACATTTTTATTTTACATATAATTGCTTTACTACATATTTAGTAACATATTTCAAAATATTTTGTTATGAATGATCATCAACCGATGTCGGGAGCATGTATTTCGCTAAGTCCTCCCGAAAAAGATTATTAATTGATTATAAAGGAACAGATTTCTATCTTTTGTTAGAGAATCTTCAATAGAATGCATATATTAACAATATTTGCTCACCCTCCTTATTGATTTTTAGCGTTGCAAATAAAATTCAGATGACACAGGACTGGAATGAGAGGCAAATTTTAACGCTTTATTAATATTAGCGGTGTGTCGTACCTTTAACCACTATCTTGTTGTCATGTATCAAAATGAGACCCTGAATATTGTATTGACCCATACTTAAGCTGAGCAAAAGGTGTAGATCTATATCCGCTTTAGAATGCTTCCGTTCTCGAACACAATTATTTGTTTATTTATATATTGCATTTGTGTACACGCTAACTATTCTTCGTTTACTCTTCATAAAACGCATTTAAAGCTATTCTACCCATCAATAACATAATAACATACACTTGAGAACTTAGATTAATAATTGCAGTTATTCTTTGCCGGTATAAAATATTACAGGTGGAGCCATCTGTGGACAGAAAGAGGAGTATTTGATTTAGCCTCTGAGCTAAAATGCTTTTTCCTGGCGGATAATCAGTGTAACTAAAATATTGTTTACGTGTGTAACGTATGTTTATAATAGAAAATTGAGGTGTTACAATCACACCACATTCTCAACTCACTCATTCAGAGTGGTTTATCCCTTCATTTATGCAAATTTGAAGAAATATGTTTCCAAAAGTACTTTCATAGGCCATTTCATTGTAGATATAACTAGGATTAAGTCGAATATGTTTATAAATATTATAAAACTCTCTGGAGCACAGGAGATAAACAAAATTGGGAAATAGATAGATTATACAGAGCAGAAGTAGACCGGTTTGAAGTAGAAGAATTAATGGAAGGTATAGCTAAAATTAAAAATAGGAAAGCCTGCGGAATAGATAATATCAATTTAGAATTAATTAAATATGCTCCTAAATAACTACATGCCAGATTACTGTATCTATATAACAAGTGTTGGGAAACAAAAAATACCGCAAGAATGGAAGATAGCTAAAGTGATATCAATATTTAAGAAAGGGGAAAGAACAAGACCTGAAAATTATAGAGGAATTAGTTTATTGTGTGCTGCCTACAAAATATATGCCAAAATAATAAGTACTCGGTTAAACAAAATAACAGATGCAATAATCCTAGAAGAACAAACTGCTTTTAGAAAAGGAAGAAGCACCATTGACAACGTTTTACTCTTAAACAAATAATATAGAAAGTACGAGAACAAATTTAGAGACGCACTTACAATTTATCGACTATTATAAAGCTTTTGACAAAGTATAGCGAATGATACTGTGGAAAATTTTAAATAATAGGGACATACCTTCACAACTAACTGAAGTTATAAAAAGTATGTACATTGTCACAAAAATAAAAATAAATAAAAGAGAACCAGTATTAGTTAATGGTGGCGTAAGACAAGTTTGTCCCTTATCAACCGAACATTTTAATTTGTATGTTGACGAAATAGTAAGGATTTGGTCGAATAAAGTCAATGAAGGCATTAATGTATCAGGAGTTATATTGAAAACTATGTTGTGTGCGGATGATCAAATAATAATGACCACAAATGAAGATGACCTGCCGAAAATGCTGTATAGTTTAGATAAAATTTCTACAGTATATGGAATGAAAATATCAGCCACTATATCCAAAACCATGCCATTAAAAGGAATTAATCTAGTAAGATAAGAAATAGTGCTATATAACATAATAATTGAGCAGAAATAACACATTAAGTATATAGGATGTAATGTCTCGTACCAAGGGGAAATTGATATGATAGAGAAAAGTATATGACATGTACAATAAAAACAACATTAAAAAATAAAGCAAGAAAGGACTCTATAATAAAACTATACAAAACAATGGCAATAACAACTCTGATCTATGGATCACAAACATGGACACTAACAAAAAGAAATAACACGAGAATACAGTCACCAGAAATGAAATTCATAAGAGCAATAGCTGGATATACCAAAATTAGTAAAAACGTAGTCAGGATATTAGGACAGAATTAAAAGTAGAAGAAATAAACCATACTATTGAAAGTAATAGGAATCAATTGAAAGAAAATGTTCAGAGGAAGAATAATAACAGAATACCAAAAATAGCTTCAAACTATAAACCTATAGGAAGAGGAAACCAGGGAAAACCGAAGAAAAATGGGCTGACCAATTTGGAGCCGGAACAGTTTAAACAATCCAAAGCCGTGAGGTAGAAGAGAGAAAAATGTTTATAAATTTGGTCAATACAAATCGCCTTTCTAATCGTATTGTGATCCTATGAAACCAACAGATAAACACGAATGTACGGACAAAGCTTTTAAGATATAAAAATATGCTCAAATTGAAACTAAAAGCAAAGAAGATCTCGAAAATCATTAATGGGATAAAAAAATTTGACATAAATTACACTATTAAAGTAGATCTACGTTAACAAGATTTTGTCTATATATTGAGAGTTACAAGTGACAGAAATGCTTACAAAAGTTATTCAGAATGAGGAGGACATCTGAGACATTTCCCAGAAGACTCGAGCTACCATTTTGTTGCGCAAAAACATTGAACCTGCGGGACCTTGATTAAATAGTTAAGCGATGTATGTACTACAAAAAATTAAAAAATAAAAAGTAAAAATAAAAAAGTAAAAAAAAAAACTTACGTTCTTTGAGAATAAATCGTTGCAACTTATTGTATATTTGTGCAATGTTTTGTCCATATGGTTTCAAGTTAACTTAAAGATAAGAGATTTGTATGGACAGAAGGAAGATATTTCTTGGAGCTTACCTTGATTCTGAGCCAATAAACTTGTCTTTTTCTTTAACCTTCCTAATTGGACCACTAACGTGCTGTTAGAGGTTTCTTGTTCCTCTATCCCTTTTAAGGTCGGACCTGGGAAATAGAAGCTTTGGATCCCATAGAGAACTAGGATAGCAGATCAGCCCAATGCCTGGTGTGAATGAAATGGAAGAGGAGGATATACAGGATGTTACAAAAAGGTACGGCCAAACTTTCAGGAAAAATTCCTCACAGACAAAGAAAGAAAATATGTTATGTGGACATGTGACCGTAAACGCTTAATTTCCATGTAAGAGCTCATTTTATTACTTCTCTTGTGATGGAAGAGGAAGATATATAAGAAAGCGAGAAGAATGATAGTAAAGATGATGGAGCAACTGGCTGAATGCTGCCGTGGGAAACCGGATGATACGGAGAACTACCATCCCAGCGCCATGTTCTCCACCACAATTCTCCTTTAACGGTCGCCTGGGATCCAACCCGGGCCTCTTGTTGAGAGCCAAGCCGTCTAAGCTACTTCAATAAGCTAATCCTGGAGTAAAATAGCCATTGCTAAAGTATATTCGGTGCGTAACATTAGTATGTAATAATAAGCTAAAGTGTTACAATCATAATATATTCTCAACCCACTCTTCCAAAACGACGTATCATTCCATCTTTTCTAAATTCGCATATGCATTTACCCAATTAGTTTCGTAATCCATTTGGGTATAGTTGGTCAAATCATGTCATGCTTCAAGTTCCACGATATTCCTACGAAATTACGAGGAAAGAGAAGAATGGTGCTAGAGGTAAGGGACATCGATATTTGGAAATTATATCTAAAGACAAACAACAGCCTGGAAAATATTGATAGTATAATATAACTTCACATAAATTACATTCATTCAATAAGAAATATTTCAATAAGAAGATTTTGTCTATTCCTCACGAGTAGCACGTCTGAGGAGCTCTTACAAAATGCAATGAGAATGTAAAGTGCTTTTGATATCTTTCCCAGAAAATTCAAGTTGCACATATTGTTTCGTTTGAAAATATAATGGGCATTGTGAATCTTGAACAAATCTTTGGAGATATTGTACAACAAATTATAAAACGCTAAAGTATATCTCTCTAGAGATGAACAGTTGCTTCTGATGACTTTCTGTAAAGCCTAATGTATGAATATGCAATATTATTATCTAATAGCTTAATGTTCCCTTACCTGCAGTTGGTAGAGGAATTCCTATATTCAGGCCAAGAATGAGAACCAGAGATTTGAGCAGAAGGACATGTTTCAAAGCCCCATGAATAAAATAAAAATAAAACCTCATTTACTGTAACAATTTTCTTGTGAGAGTGTCAGTAAGGTGAATTTGGTTGAAGTCCGAGCAGCAAAACTGAAAAATAAAGAAAAATCAGGGTATATATGTTTTACATCTTTCGAGGAGCCAACAGAAATGTTTTGCAAAACTCGTAATTTGTCATAAGTGGCGCTAGCGAGTTTGAATGACATTCCAGAAGTTTAAAGTATTTTCCTGATAAATGAAACATTTCATGAACCTTTACGAAATGCCACTGTGTATCCGTTTTGAGTAAGTGCAAAACTCTAATATATACCGAAGGTCTTAGTCCCGTTAAATTCTTAAATTAGGGGAAATCCATTTTCTGGCAGGACACATTTCACAGATATCACATGGAATTTGTTGTAATATAAGCTTTCATCGCTTATAAAGCTTTTAATCTCGCGGCTACGCTATCAAAACATAATTTACAAGCCATCACATAGCGACCAGCACTATAAAGATTTAAAGACCGCTCTACGCCTGTGCATTCCGATATTCTCCTTTCAACTTTTGAGAACTGTGTAATATATACATAGAAACAGTTATCTTATTAACATTAGCCTGTTAGAAGGAGACGTAGTAATTATGAATTTAGTGTACATGACTCAGTAGAGAAGGTCATGTACGTAAACGTCCTTTCAGACCTTCCGGTACTTGATCTGATGACGGAAGCCTATTCCACGCAGATTATTTTACCCTTTGGAAATAAATTTGCCTGCCAAGTCGCAGGTCAGCAACTCGTAAATTGTCCGTTGTACTGATCGTTACATTTACATGCTACTCAAAAGATAACCATGGCGACATCAAGAGATGCGTTGAGATACAGGTATTCTGTGAAGCAGAGGGACGTCTTGGTACGTTCGCTATTGAGAGGGCGACGTCATCGTGTTTTGTCCCAGTTATGTCCGCATTGCAAGCATAAACAACTATTTCTTAGAATACTTACCAAGTGAACAATAAGATTAATGGCCGCGCCGAGTGCTTCGAACGCCTGACTGCCACCAAGGCGGCCCGGGTTCGATCCCAGGCGACCGCAAATCGAAAACATTGGTTGGCAACGCGGCGCAAGGGCGGATCGTTTTGCGGGACCTACGGATTTCCTCGCCATCATTCCATAAATTGCTCCATCATCCTCAAGCCTGAGAACTTCATGGTCACTATATATTGCCATTTCGTCTATTACATACATTGTCTTTATATTTACCTCCCGAATTTTCTCTAAAGCACGACCTTTATAGGAACTGGACTGGGTAATTGTGAATTATGGCTTGTTCAAGGTACAGGGTTGTACATTGAAAACCAAACAGAGCATACGGCGTTTCGCTTCTCTTCGCAAACTGGCTGGTTATCCCTATACCGGCTGCTGGCGATGTGCCCTCCACCCGGCATTACTCTTTGATCGATAAGACATTACGAAACGGATGTTTCAGCCAGTCTTGCATGAATATCCCTCATTTTCACCATCTCCTATTCATTTGTTTCTTTTTGTCATCCCTTATCTTTTATGTGTTCTTATCTTTCAGTAGCACGTCTCTTTTTACTTATTTCCCCAGCATATTAACTTGTTTATATTATTACGAATTTCACAAGTTTACATTATTACTGTACAGCGTTGATATATCTCGTAGTTATAGTGATGAAATTTTTCTAGAATGTGCCTAATTAAACATCCGGGTGCACATAATATAGAATATAACTTCATATTGTTAATTACATGAACTGCAATTTTGCGTTTATGATAAACTTATGATTTCCATCCACATAAATGGAAGGAACATTTTTCGAGAAATGCTTGTTTAGCCGAAGGTAGAGGACATTTGCAGCATCGTGGCGTAGTTCTGTAGAAGCAAACCCAGCTATGTGACACCCAATTTCGCACAGGCGAAATGCCGTGCGCCGGTTAGGTTTCAAATGAGAAAACATTTGGCCTGAATATAGGAATTCGTCTACCAACAGCAGTTAAGGAAACGTTAAATTTAATGATCGAAACATTGCAGATTCATACAATAGGCGTTATAGAAATTCATCAGAAGCAACTTTCCACCTCCACAGAGAAATGCTTTAGCGTTTTGTAGTTAGCTATACGATATCTTCAAAGATTTTTTCAAAATTCTTAATGCTCATTTCATTTGTAAGCGAAACAAAATGTGCAGCTTGAATTTTCTAGGAAAGATATAAAAAACTCTTTAGATTCTCATTACATTTAGTAAGAGTTCCTCTAATGTGCTACTCGTAAGGAATACACTAAATCTTGTTAAAGTAGTTCTTATTGAAAGAGTGTAATTTATGTCAAATTATATTATACCATCAATATTTCCCGGGTTGTTGTTTGTCTTTAGATATAATTTCCCAATAGCGATTTCTCTTAACTTTAGCACCATTCCTCTCTTTCCTCGTAATTTCGTAGGAACATCATGGAACTTGAAGCATGACATGATTTGACAAATTATACCTAAATGGGTTACGAAACTAATTGTGTAAATGCACATGCGAATTTAGAAAAGATGGAATAATACGTCTTTTGAACGAGTGGGTTGGAAATGTACTGTGATTGTAAGAGTACTGTTACAAACTGTTACGCACATAATATAGTTTAGCAATGGCTATTTTACTCCAGGATAAGCTTACTGGAAGTGTTTCGACCGCATGTGTCTCACTAAAGCGGCCCGAGTTCCATGCCAGGTGACAACAGACGGAGACTTGTTGTGGGCAATATGGTGCTGGGACGGGTTTTGTCCGGGTCATCCTGTTTCCCACGGCAGTATTCCACCAGTTTCTGCATCATCTTTCCTATTATTAATTTGCCTTCTTATATATCTTCCACTTTGGTCATCTTCATATCAGGCATTGGGCTGATCACCTATCCTGGTTCTCTATCGGATCCAAAGTTATGGTTTCTTCATGAGGAAACGAAGAATTGGGGAGTAGATGTAGAAAGGAAGAATTGGACTATGCTACCTAGTTAAAATTTAATTAAAATTTTGTTAAGTATAAGTACAACAAATAATTAATTGGATATTCGTAGTTTTACAGAAAATTCTTTTACTGATTGACAGTGAAGAAGAACGTACCTATTGTTGGCATTCTAATTATACACAGCAGTGTTTTTCTGCACTTTCATGATTAGGACTAGGATTAGGATTTAACTATGGAGGGGATTCGGTACGTAGGCCGCTATGTCCCCAAGTGGGGTACACCCGGGAGGAAGGATGAGGCGAGAGGGGACAGAACCACGCCAGTACAGTTAACTTAGAGGCTTCCCCCGACAGGCCAGGACAGCGGACACGCTCCCGTACTGTGGGACGGCAACAAGCCCAGAAGCCGAACTCCAACTCTCCTTGGCTGGCGGTCCCGAAATGGTCCCAGAAGAGGTCCGGAGACCGGAGGAGGAAGTAGTTTACCTCAGAGCATATTGTCCCGCTATGCACCACCGAGACACCCGTAGACACTTCTACCCTGAAAGAGACCACCAGTTGAGAGATGATGTGAAATGATAATGCAGATAAAATTTAGGGACAGGAAACTCGGGGAATGTAATTAACCTACCCAGCATTCGTGTAGCGACGCGGGAAAACACCCGAAGAAGCCCATGGGTCAGCTAGGTCGGCCACGGAAATCGAACCCATCGCTCTCTGTATCTGCCCTATACTTGTCGGTTTGCCAGTTTAACAAATTACTTGGAATGAAAAAGAATTCTAAAGAGGTCCCAAAGTAATTCAAAATATACATTCCTTTACCCAGAAACATATCTTCACATGTAGTTCTTTAACAAAACATAAGAGACATTTACGTGAACATAAAGTTTTCGAAAGAAAGCTCCATGCAATGGCTAGCCTGAAGGATGGGCATTTTCATGAAACGTTTATATACTAAATATAAATACCAGATTTGTGGTAAATGACGTAATATTTTCGAATTAGGCTGTTCTAACACATGCATACGAGCACCTTTTTTTTAAATCTTTTCTGATATATGGGACCCTAAAACGTATACTTCTAGTGAAACTTCGTTTTGAATTTCTGGGTAGAATGCAATGCCTTGTCCAACTACTATGGTGTGGTAGACAAAAGAGCAATTTAGATGCGTTCGCTCACGCGTGTTTACTCTTGTAAATATATTGTAACAAACGCTACCTTTTCTTCTATGGATTTCAGGTCACTCGAGATAAATATCTGAATACATTCCCTTATTGCTAATTATTTTATGTGCAAGGTGAATATCATATTACAGGATCCTTTAAGCGATAGTCAAATCCTTAAAGGGCTGGTCCCAGTAAAACTGCTTCGAAATTTCTTTCTCTTTGCATTGCACACAGATACAATGGATTGGATACAAACTTCCGATTTGAGAACAATAAGTATACGACATAAAAATGTAGGCATACAACAAGGAATACCTCGGAAATGATTTACTCCATAAAATAGAAACTCACACACACCTACACTACCTAACACAAACCCTCAATACACAAAAATACCTGTGTAATTTCAGGAGAACCCCCAGCTTGTATTTCTACTGAACTCTCGGAATCGGATTCAGTGCAATGTAATATATTTTCTAAATAATATGTACTACTACACTTCATAAATTAACCCTTTGACCTTTCACTAAAATGCTCTTACAACCATGCAAGACTGAGCAACATATGCTCCATTAACTACTCAAGCAAAACAATAATTACGCGGGTCAAAAGCCAAAATGTATTTAAGATAAAATTATTCACAACGCACTAATTTTGGGTTACTAAACACGAAAATGTCCATCAGTTTTGTAGATTGGTCCTCATTTCTACAATACCAAGTTCAGGCTGTTGCGTCAGGCTCCGATTTACTAATAGAAATTAGTTTGAGTGTATATTTTTGAAACAGACTGTAACGAAATTGTAAGGGTTGATATAAGACTAGCAGGTGGAGTCCAACCCTCAGCTTGCTATTCCTTTAGCAACTGAGTTCAGTGTTTAGTTTGTAAGTGCGCCAAACATTGTTTTAATGCCTTTAAAATAACAGATATTTCGAGAAAATTACAAAATGCCGCGTAAGTGCGTTACTAACCCAATTAATTTTTGCATTTAAATCGCAAAAATACCGTTAACTCCCATGGTAAAAAATGCACACGATCTTTATTTTGGTTGCAAAGTTATGATCAGGTTAAACTGTATGCACCCGTATTTTTGTCGCAGTTGTTCCACAAATCTACCGGAATGACTAAATGGAAGATGTTGATCCATAAATTTCGCTATACCAATAATTGGAAGGGAGCAAAGCAATCATATAACTGGCTACTACTTCTGTATGGCACCTTCCGTTTTTGGTACCCAAATATCTCCTCAGCCATCCGCCCTGTGCCATGTAGCCACGAATTATCGACAACTGTTCCGCCAGCCTCAATTGAAAATAAATATTGAAATAAAATAAAATGTTGAAAACAGTTCATCAATTAATTCTCTATAAAAAGTTGTATTCATGATTAAATGCTACAGGTATTAACATGCTGAGTATCTTACAAATGCCATTTTAATTTTTCTGTTTATGTTATTGGACAAAGGGCGCCGGGGTAGCGCGGTGGTTTCGTTCGCGGCTCCCGTTCTAAGGGTCCCGAGTTCGATTCCCGGCTCTGGGGTTGACGATTTTAAGTCGGCCCTATCCACGCCTTCATCTCTGTCTAGCACACGTGAAGTATCCTCTATGCCCAACGTGGTTCGGAGTCCACGGTAAAAACTGTAGGTCCTCTCACCTCACCGCCATCTTCACTATCACCCTATCATCGGAGGTAATGGACACCGCCCTCTGGGTGCCTCCACCTGAGAAATGGGTCCGGTCATCACTTGGTGGGGTGAGGTTACCCCGAAGGCCAAGGTTGCCATGTGGGGAGTGTTAGTAACTAACTGTTATTGGACAATATCAGTCTAATGTGTTAATTGTGGAGAACAAGATCTGATATAATATGAACTGCATTTTGGTGTGTTCCTCATGTAATAGTTCACAGGCTTTATTCAGAGATTAAAGAATAATGAAATAAATTAAAATGTTTTATTTTGTTTTGTATCTTCCATTGTCATTAACATGTGTTTAAACTGTAAGAAGGTGCTTCTCATTACAAAGATGAACAACGTATTACAATAGGGAAAGCGAGCCGATTATTGGATAGTTTCCCAATATCGGATAGAATGATTTCCTAATCTTGAAACTGCTGCAATCTATTGCAGAATGCATGAAATGCTTTGACTTTCCCTCCTGTGCAGTCATTTTGTGTTCCCTTGCAGGAAGAGAAACGTGTGCTAATGTAATCACAAGTTTTATGAAATGGCAGTTGCGTAATATTTTGTAGCGTTCAGTGTATCTGAACCCGTCGGCTAAATTTAAGTAATAATTCAAGATAACTTTAAAGATAACTGGAAATCGTCATGGTGTAGATTTTGGAATATACAGGAAGCCCACACACATCGATAAGTGCATAAAGAAAAATGAATAAAACCCAGTTTCACATCAACTAGCTGCCTTTAGAAGTCTAATTCACTGGCTATACAACATCCCATTGAGTAAGGAGGAGTTTTTGAAAGAACAACAACACATAAAAGAGATAGCGGTATTAAATGGATTCAACCCTGCCATCATAAGGAACATGATGAATAAAAAGGAAAAACTGAAGATAATATAAAAAATACCACTCTCACAACACTTAAAAACACGAATTGGCAATATAGAAAATTCACCTACCATTCATGGGCTTTTAGAAAATTTGAACGAATCTTCAAAAAACTAAACTTAAAAACTAGCACACCAAAACAAATTCAGTCTGAAGAACCTGCTAAATAAACCACTAAAAAATTCAATCCCCAGCAATTTGAAATCATGAGTAATTCAGATAAATTGTGAAACCTGTGAAAAAAACTACATAGGAAAAACTAAGAGAAACTTGTACACCCATAGAATTGGATATTTGGGAAAAAATATTCATAACTAGAAACCGTGATAAAGTTATAAATTTAAGAAGAGGTCTGTCCGTTTAGTCACCAAACAGCTGAGGATGAGATTGAATGATCTTGAAAACGTTTCAAATATACAACAAGTAAGTTAAGTTATTTAAATATTAATATTTAAAACATCTCTGTGAGAAAGGAGTGAGTGTGCTGCCTCTTTTGAGAACAGAAAACTATTAACAACTGTACCCATAATAATTGATTACAAGTACCATCAAAAGTTCGAAAGGAAGTTAAATATCTTATGCACACAGCAGCAGCAGCAGCAGCAGCAGCAGCAGCAGCAGCAGCAGCAGCAGCAGCACAAATCTGGCGGGCTGTTTGAAACAGCCCGAAGGGTGGTCAAATCGTGTACCTGCTGTGGGAAGAGCTTAACCACGTAGTGGCGGGATGTGGATGTTGCAGAATGACGGGTGTATTTTAAGTGGGGTTAGTGTAGGGAGGTAGCTTTTTGCTCCTCAGGGAATGATGAACCGGGTGCTACGGACAGGGAGCACCGCTGGTGGGTTAGTTAATAAACTAGGAAGAAGGTATGTATAATATTGAATATTCCATAATAACAATTTTGGAGTAGCTGAAATTTAATTTAGGCTGGAATGGAGATCACGTGGTTAGCGGTAATGACCGCAAGATATGCGGGGTAACCGGTATCGCTTTAAGCGACGCTCACGAGGAACATAACCTCCAAGGGATCTGACGAGGGCGCTCTGGTGTTGGGGCAAACCCTCGAAGAATTTTGTCGCCCGGCGCCTAATTTCATCCTCCACATATCGGAGGGATGAAGCCTCGTGAAGTAATCTCACGGGGAACCTTGTACAAACAGAATAAACAATCCGAAGACATTTATTCTGTGCACGTTGGAGCTGAACTAGATGTGAGCCTGCGGCCATACCCCAGACTTCGCACGCATAGGGCATGATAGGGAGGACCAGAGCCATAAAGAGGCGCAACTTTAGGGGAACAGACATCGCAGACCGAAGCACAGGGTATAGTGATGCCACGGCACCACACGACCGATGAGCTTCCTCCTGGATGTGCTCCCGAAAAGTTAGGCCCTTGTCCAGCTTGACTCCCAAGTACTTGATTGAATTCTCTAACCTGATCCCTTGCCCGAAGTAGTTAAATTGGGGGAAGTTGGCGGGAAAGCGGCGCTTGGTGAACAATATCGCTTGGCTTTTCTCCGTATTAATGGACAATCGCCAAAGCGTGCACCATTCCTGGAGGAGGATTAGGTATCGTTGGATGGGGTTGAAGGATCTGCGTGGGTGTCTATTTGTTGAGAATAGCAGCACGTCGTCAGCATACTGTGCTATGTTGACGTGCTGTTCAGTGGGAAGGTAAGCCACATAGACGCTGTACAGCGTCGGGGATAACACAGAACCTTCGGGGACTGCGCCGCGGATAGACCTTCGTGTAGATGTTTTTCCCGCCACTGTGACAGTGAAGAATCTATGCTTTAGGAAAGAGTGAAGAAGGTGTATGACTTGAGTGGGTAGCTCCAGTTGGATGAATTTGTACAGAAGACCCGCGTGCCAGGTCGTAGAGAAGGCCTTTTCCACGTCCAGAGAAACCGCCGAGGTGAATGCTTTGTCCTGGAAACCCAGGGCTGCAGCCTCCACCACGCGCAGCAACTGCTGTGACGTAGAATGCCCAGGACGAAAGCCAAACTGGTGAGGAGGGATAGCTTGTATGTCACCCAGAAGGGGGGACATGCGGGCTAAGAAAAGTCTCTCGAAACCTTCGAGAGAACAGAAAGGAGCGGTAGTTGGCTAGATTAACCGGGTCTTTCCCTGGCTTCAAGATGCATATCACCCGAGCCTCTCTCCAACTACGTAGAAATTGACTCAGAGAGAGACACATATTGAAGACTTTGGTTAGAAATAACACGGCCCTGAAGGGAAGGTGGCGGAGCATGAGTGGCGTTATGCCATCAGGTCCCGCTGCCTTTTTTGGTTTGAGGCGCCGGAGTACGCCCTGAAGCTCACTGGGCCTTATAACTGGGAGTCTGTCCGCCTCAGCCGGGGGTCGCCGAAAGTATCGACGGACCTCCTGCCTAACGCGGTCAGAGAAGGCAGGGTCCTGGGGGTCGTCCCTAGGCCTCATGGTCCTCTCAAGGTAGTCGGCGAACACCGTAGCCTTGGCCTGTGGTTCGTAGGACAGGCCTTGGGTACCCTGGAGTGGGGAGTTTGGTGTCCCTTGGCGGTTCCGAAGTCTTTTAATAACCCTCCACACGTCTCCGTCCTCGAGGTTCATACGAGACATCGTGTCCTCCCACGCACGTACTCTGAGCTCACGGAGGCGGGCACGAACCTCTCGGCACAGTCGCCGATGAAGCCCTCGATTATGAGGCGTGCGGTGTCTCTGGTAGAGCCGCCTTGCTGCCCATGAACGGCGAATGAGAAGTAGGATGTCTAGGGGAAGAACATCCGGATGAAGAGGGGCTGGGGTGATAACTGTAAGGTTGGGGACCGTTCGCTTCACGACTGAGGTGAAGGACGACACCGCAGCCTCGAGGGAGGGAATGTCGGTTATGTTGGGGTTGGGGGGAATGGAGTCATTCAGGCAGACTTTGACGCAATCCCAGTCCACATCCCGGTTTTAATCCGAGACGTCATGGTTGGCAATCCGTGTATTAACCTCAGCAAGTACTGGGTTGTGATCTGAATGTAATGCGTTAAGCGAAGTGGGTGAGAAATAAAATGGAAAGCGTTTGATGATAGCGAAGTCGATGTGTGATGGGCGACCCCGACCACGCGGGTAATGAGTGGGTTGCCATGGGCCCTCAAGTGGAAGTTGAGGGTCCGCATCTACCATGCGGATAATGTCACTGCCTCTCCTATTACCTCGGGGACCATGATGGCAACGCTGATGTTTGGCATTGAAGTCCCCGGCCATAATGACATTAGGATCTAAGGAAAGAATGGATTGGTAGTCATTGGCTACGAACTGTGAGCGGGGAGGATGGTACGCTGATACGACCAGGACTTCAGAACCGCCAAGGTTCACGCAGGCTGCCGTGGCTTCTAATGTCTGGAGTTGTGGAAGCTGGACAGCTCGATGGACCACACTTCTCCTCACTAAAATCGCTGTGCCATCTCCACGGCGACCAGCACGATCCGTTCGGAGACAGTGGTACCCCGAGAGATGGAAGGGGATCTGGGGGCGGAGATGGGTTTCCGACACCAAGATGAGGTCCAAAACATTGGATCTTGCAAAATGTAGGAGATCGTCCCGTTGAACCGCCACTCCAGCCGCGTTCCAGAACGCGAACCTGAACGAGGTACTAGACCTAGGTCGTGCTGCCATTCAGGGCCGGGTCGGTAAAGGAGGTCAGAAGGGCAAGCCCCTCCATGGCTTTCACCATGCGGGTTGCGGGGTCTGTAGTGGAAGTATACCGCTCCAGCAGTTCACAGAGTCGCTCACCGTGGGACTGTTACAGCTGATACAGCCACGTCAGCAACTCCGACCGTGGTGAGGAGGAGGGAGTAGTGTGTGAAGTTTGGGACTTCGAAGGTGAGGAGTGTCTTGGGGCTGGCCTACCTTTGGCCTTCTCGTCCCTAATCTGTCGAGCAGGCTTGGGTTCACCAGACCCGCTCCCAGCCTCGGAACCCGAGTCCGCCCTTTTGGACGCCTCACGACCCTCTTCCCATCTGGGAGTGGCTCTAGGTGGGGCTGGAGCTTTATGTTGTTTTTTGGGTTTGGCTGTGCGGATGTGTGTATTCTTGGGGGGTTGTGTCTTGCCCCGCAAAGTCGTCGAGTCACCGGCTGGTTTGCGCACCACCTCAGCAAAGGATGGGGCACTGTTGGAGCTAGGCAATTGTTGCCGTGGTGCTATGGAAGAGGTTGCCCTCTCCGCTACTGGCTCAGAACGGGTGTTCTGGGTTATTGTCCCTGGAGCTGGTCTCCTAGAGGCAATAAGCGCCTTCCTGGTAGGGCAACCTCCATAGCACGCTATGTGCCCTCCTTTGCAGTTGGCGCAGGTTGGAACTTCCGTGATGTCACGGGGGCAGTCCTCTCTGAGGTGGGTGCCACCGCACCTCAAGCAGCGAGGATTACGGTGGCAGAAGAGGCTGGAATGATTAAATCCCAGACATCTGTAGCACTGTGGGGGCCCGCCAGAGCCTTTGGCTGGTTCCAGAGTGACCCGGAGGTAGCAGATGGTGCGAATATCATCCAACTTAACCTCGGGGTCGTTTACCCGCTCCACCACTACTAGGAACAGGGGAAGGGGAGCTTTAGTTCCATGGCGATCTGGAGCAGGTCGAGTGAGCTGCTTCACTATTCTAGGGGTGATGCCCTGGCGGGTGAGGTCTGCCCTTATGTCATCCACGGAAGTGTCCGCGGGTAACCCTCGGATGACTCTGCGTACATCACGGGCCTTATTCAGGCCAAAGGTAAAATGAGGAATTTTCCTCTGCTTGAGTTGCAGCAGTATTTTGGTACAGTCTCCCTCGTTCTTTGCGTGGAAGACAAATAGGCTTTTGTTCCTCTTTACCGAGCACTCATTCTCGACGGTCGGCATGACCTCCTTAAGGAAGCCTACCGCCCCCAAGAAGTTGTCCACGATAATAGGCGGTATGTGCCGCCCTTGCCTTCCACCCTGGTACTGACCGGAGGTGGGTCGAGAAGACTGGCCAGAGGGCACGCCCTCTGCAGCCAGTCTTGCTGCTCGCTTGGTTCTCCGTGATCTTACCTCACGGAACTCCTCACCCTCGCCATCCGACGAGAGGTCCGATGAGCTGAGCTCCCAGCCTCCCTCAGATACCGAGGAGTAAGCAGAGTTGCAGGAGAGCACGGATGTCCTCCCACTCCTGGATTGAAAACTGCGCACACAATTGCGCTCGTCGTCAGAGTCGGCCTAAGAAATTTTGCCTACACAAGAAACAGCTTCCCGTGAGACGCCCTGGTCAGAAGGTTGTTCAAGAAGGACTACCTTACCCTTTCCGCCTTGGCGTTGTTGGCAAGGTTTCCTCTTCCTTAATCCTCCAGTGGAGGTGCTTGGGTTGGCCGTAGTAGCCGGTTCATCAGACCCTGTACGGGTCGAGGTGGAAGGAATGGCAGTGGTTTCTTCCATGACGAGATATGATAGAGTGAGGTGAGAAGAAATATGATAAAAGGGGGGGTGTAAAACAGGTACACTTACCGCCCTGCACCCGAAGGTGCAGTGTAATCAACCACCCTACGGGTGTCTTTACCTGTAAGCAGCGGGTGCTAAACAGCTTGCAACTCAGAGGACCGGACACCTGTTTTAACAGAATGCGCCTTACCCAGTCACAAGGACTGGATGGCTCAGGTCGTGAGTCGCCTCGCTACCTGTGTAGATTTTCCTTCTTGAAGATGGAGAAGAAGGCAGCGTTTTCTGCGACGTCGGTAGAGTAGCGCAATTGCCGGGAGCTTCCCTAAGGTCCCTCCCGATGGTGAAATCCGCTTACTCTAACGCTGCGTAGTACCTAGCTGGTCTCTCTGGAGAGGCGATGTTGACTCCTCGGCGTCTCGAGGAGAACAGTGTCAGTCAGTAGTCTGATTAATGCACACAGTTCTGAAATCTCAGGAAATATACGTGCTGCAAAAGGAATCATTTCTGCCAAACACTTATTTGCTTGTTCCCTACTGTCCCAGTTATCACTATAGCTGCTAGTAATTTTCAGGATCAACAAAAGCATGTAATAATCAGAAACTGCTGAAAGTCATAATTACAATTTCTTAACAGATTCTTTAAATATTAATACAATACCGTCACAGCGATACAGATAACTAGCAGTGCCATCTCTCGGCACCAAGGTGCACTCCGTAAAGGATCGATTCTTAGTTGTCATCATTTCACCTCTGGCGGACAGTCAGTGAACTATAACAGCTACTCTTATATAATATCTATTTATAATAAAGTCAATGTACCCATAATATTTTCGCAGCGTACTCATAAACAACAACATATCTTTCTATCTGCTCCAAGTTCAAATTAGAGTTTATAAAAAAATTGTATCGGTTTATTTTTGGTTGCGTAAACAAGATGTGTACAACAGAGTAAGTGATATATAATGTTTGAAATCTGGCTAGCTGTATGCTGCCATTTAAATTATATGCCATTCTAATCAATAAAAGAGGAACCACACCATTGATGGGTATTGCAGTCAGAATGAATGGGAATTAAAACCCGGAACACAAACATAAAATAAATTAGTTTTCAGAAGAACATAAAATATTAGGTACCTCGAAATACTCAGAAACGTTCACGCAAATTCTAGGGCGGGTTCTTAAATTCGAATGCCATTTGTCGCATTTATGACACAGGAAAAGGAGATTCCTAAGATGCTGAACGTCATAATTGGATACAACTGCCAATAATATTCTCCTCCGCAATATTTATTTAATAAACCACAACAACACCATAATTTCTTCAACTTCAGCTTTCTTCAACTGGACTATGCTAAGGAGGTGCGTAATTGGTCTATTGTACCTAAGTCAACAAGTGCAGCACTCCTGGGAAGGATCAGGCGAGGAAACACGGAGGACGACGTTCCAGTCAGCCACGACGGTGCAGATAGCCGAATCCCTACAACTGACCAGTCAGAAACACCCCGGTAGGCCAGTCCCACCCAACGTGGTCCTAAAGCAAAGATTAGTACGACGTACACAGTCTGGTACGAAGATTTTGTTCCTTAGTTCTGAGTATTTCTTGAATGCTAATTTTGTCATTCTTTTACAGCTACATAACAAAACAATACACATAAACTGAAGGCCAAACAACAAAACGAAATAAAAAATAGCCAGTGTTTTGCATAATGCCAGCAGATATAACGTACCTTTCCATACAGTTTTGAAGAAAGTACGGCAAAGAAAGCAATTCAAAGGTTGGATATACGCAGGGGCTGATCGCCTCGGTAGCGAGGATGGTAGCATATCTGCCTCACTTTTAAGAGGTCCCGAGTTCAAATCTCGGTTAGGGAGAGTTACCTAGTTGAGGTTTTATTCCGGGGTTTTCCCTTATCCTTCAAGACGAATGTCGGGTAGCTCTAAGCTCCATGGATCCTGGACTCATTTGAGCATCATTTCACCTAATTCATTCACCGTCCGATATAACTAATGGTTGGGGCGGACGTGAAAAATATACGCAGTGGCTAATTTTTTTTCGTTTTAATTGATAGCATGTACAACTAAAGCAAAAAACATGATGATTAAACAACTCCATTCAACGAACAGCACTGTGCAATTACTGTTATGTGGTGTAGCGGCCCAGTGTGAGGAAATAAGCACCAGCTCTCTGTAGGAAAGCAGTAAGTGTGCTGCCTCTTTTGAGAACAGAAAACTATTAACAAGTGTACTGATTATAATTGACTACAAGTACCAACAAAAAGAATTGAAAAGGAAATTAAGTGCCCAATGCACACAGTTCTCAAATCTCATGAGGTATACATGCTGCAGGAGGCATCCTTTCTGCCAAACAATTATTTGCTTGTTCCCTACGGTCCCAGTTTTCACTATAGCTGCTAGTAATTTTCTGGTTCAAGAAAAGCATGTAATAATCAGCAACTGCTGAAAATCGTAATTACAATTTCTAAACAGATTTTTTAAATATTAATACAATACCTTCACAGCGATACAGATCACTGGCAGTGCCATCACTCGGCACCAAGGCGCACTCTGTAAAGGATCGACTGTTACATGTCAAAGATTTCTCCTCTGGCGGACAGTCAGTGAACTATAACAGCTACTCTTATATAATATCTGTTTATAATAAGGTCAATGTATCCATACTATTTTCTTAACGTACTCCTAAGCAACAACATACATTTCTATCTGCTCCAAGTGCCAATAACAGTTTAGAAGAAGTTGTATCAGTTTATTTTTGGTTGCGTATACAAGATGTGTACAACAGAGTAAGTGATAAATAATGTTTGAAATGTGGCTAGCTGTATGCTGCCATTTAAATTATATGTCATTCTAATTAATAAAAGTGGAACCACACCATTGATGGGTATTGCAGTCAGAATGAATGGGAATTGAAACTCGGAACACAAACATAAAATAAATTAGTGAACTATAACAGCTACTCTTATATAATATCTGTTTATAATAAGGTCAATGTAACCATACTATTTTCTCAACGTACTCCTAAACAACAACAACATATCTTTCTATCTGCTCCAAGTTCCAATAACAGTTTAGAAGAAATTGTATCAGTTTATTTTTGGTTGCGCATACAGGATGTGTACAACAGAGTAAGTGATAAATAATGTTTGAAATGTGGCTAGCTGTATGCTGCCATTTAAATTGTATGCCATTTTAATCAATAAAAGAGGAACCACACCATTGATTTTGTATTGCAGTTAGAATGAATGGGAATTAAACCTGGGAACACAAACATAAAATAAATTAGTTTTCAGAAGAACCACTTGCATTAGTTACTTCGAAATACTCAAAAACGTTCACGCAAATTCTAGGGCGGATTTTTAAATTCGAATGCCATTTGTCGCATTTATGACACAGGAAATGGAGATTCCTAAAATGCTGAACGTCATAACTGGATACAAGTGCCAATAATATTCTCCTCCACAATATTTATCTAATCAACCACAACAACACCATAATTTCTTCAACTTCAGCTTTCTTCAACTGGACTATGCTAAGGAGGTGCGAAATTGGTCTATTGTACTTAAGTCAACAAGTGCAGCACTCCTGGGAAGGATGAGGCGAGGAAACACAGAGGACGACGTTCCAGTCAGCCACGACGGTGCAGATAGCCGAATCCCTACAACTGACCAGTAAGAAACTCCCCGGTAGGCCAGTCCCACCATGCGTGGCCCTCAAAAAAAGATTAGTACAAAGTCTAATACAAAGATTTTGTTCCTTAGTTCTGAGTATTTCTTGAGTGCTATTTTTGTCATTCTTTTTCAGATACATAACAAAACAATACACACAACCTGAAGGCCAAGCAACAAAAGGAAATAAGCAATGGCCAGTGTTTTGCATAATGCCAGCAGATATACGTACCTTTCCATACAGTTTTGAAGAAAGTACGGCAAAGAGATCAATTCAAAGGTCGGATATACGTAGGGGCTGATCGGCTCGGTAGCGAGGATGGTAGCATATCTGCCTCACCTTTAAGAGGTCCCGAGTTCAAATCTCGGTCAGGGAGAGTTACCTAGATAAATTTTTTCCGGTGTTTTCCCTTATCCTTCAAGACGAATGTCGGGTAGCTCTAAGCTCCATGGATCCTGGACTCATTTGAGCATCATTTCACCTAATTCATTCACCGTGAGATATAACTTAACCTTGTGGCGGACGTGAAAAAAAATACGCAGTGGCTAAGGTTTTTTTGCGTTTTAATTGCCAACGTCTACAACTAAAGCAAAGCACATGATGATTAAACAACTCCATTCAACGAACAGCACTGTGCGATTACTGTTATGTGGTTTTGAGGCCCAGTGTGTGGAAATAAGCAACAGATCTCTGTGGGAAAGCAGTATGTGTGCTGCCTCTGAAGAGAACAGAGAACTATTAACAAGTGTACTGATTATAATTGATTACAAGTACCATCAAAAAGAACTTGGAAGGAAGTCAAATGACCAATGCACTCAGTTCTCAAATCTCATGAGGTATACATGCTGCAGAAGGAATCATCTCTGCCAGACAATTATTTACTTGTTCCCTACTGTCGCAGTTTTCACAATAGCTGCTAGTAATTTTCTGGTTCAGGAAAAGCATGTAATAATCAGCAACTACTGAATATCATAATTACAATTTCTTAACAGATTACTTAAATGTTACTACAATACCTCCACAGCGGCACAGATCACTAGCATTGCCATCTCTCGGCACCAAGGCGCACTCCGTAAAGGATCGATTCTTATACGTGAAAGATTTCTCCTCTGTCGGACAGTCAGTGAACTATAACAGCTACTCTTATATAACATCTGTTTATAATAAGGTCAATGTATCCATACTATTTCCTTAACGTACTCCTAAGCAACAACATACATTTCTATCTGCTCCAAGTGCCAATAACAGTTTAGAAGAAGTTGTATCAGTTTATTTTTGGTTGCGTATACAAGATGTGTACAACAGAGTAAGTGATAAATAATGTTTGAAATGTGGCTAGCTGTATGCTGCCATTTAAATTATATGCCATTCTAATCAATAAAAGAGGAACCACACCATTGATGGTATTGCAGTCAGAATGAATGGGAATTGAAGCTCGGAACACAAACATAAAATAAATTAGTGAACTATAACAGCTACTCTTATTTAATATCTGTTTATAATAAGGTCAATGTAACCATACTATTTTCTCAACGTACTCCTAAACAACAACAACATATCTTTCTATCTGCTCCAAGTTCCAATAACAGTTTAGAAGAAATTGTATCAGTTTATTTTTGGTTGCGCATACAAGATGTGTACAACAGAGTAAGTGATATATAATGTTTGAAATGTGGCAGCTGTATGCTGCCATTTAAATTGTATGCCATTTTAATCAATAAAAGAGGAACCACACCATTGATTTTGTATTGCAGTTAGAATGAATGGGAATTAAACCTGGGAACACAAATATAAAATAAATTAGTTTTCAGAAGAACCACTTATATTAGGTACTTCGAAATACTCAAAAACGTTTACGCAAATTCTAGGGCGGATTTTTAAATTCGAATGCCATTTGTCGCATTTATGACACAGGAAATGGAGATTCCTAAGATGCTGAACGTCATAACTGGATACAAGTGCCAATAATATTCTCCTCCACAATATTTATCTAATCAACCACAACAACACCATAATTTCTTCAACTTCAGCTTTCTTCAACTGGACTATGCTAAGGAGGTGCGAAATTGGTCTATTGTACTTAAGTCAACAAGTGCAGCACTCCTGGGAAGGATGAGGCGAGGAAACACAGAGGACGACGTTCCAGTCAGCCACGACGGTGTAGATAGCCGAATCCCTACAACTGACCAGTAAGAAACTCCCCGGTAGGCCAGTCCCACCCAGCGTGGCCCTCAAAAAAAGATTAGTACAAAGATTTTGTTCCTTAGTTCTGAGTATTTCTTGAATGCTATTTTTGTCATTCTTTTTCAGATACATAACAAAACAATACACACAACCTGAAGGCCAAGCAACAAAAGGAAATAAGCAATGGCCAGTGTTTTGCATAATGCCAGCAGATATACGTACCTTTCCATACAGTTTTAAAGAAAGTACGGCAAAGAGATCAATTCAAAGGTCGGATATACGCAAGGGCTGATCGCCTCGGTAGCGAGGATGGTAGCATATCTGCCTCACCCTTAAGAGGTCCCGAGTTCAAATCTCGGTCAGGGAGAGTTACCTAGATAAATTTTTTCCGGTGTTTTCCCTTATCCTTCAAGACGAATGTCGGGTAGCTCTAAGCTCCATGGATCCTGGACTCATTTGAGCATCATTTCACCTAATTCATTCACCGTGAGATATAACTTAACCTTGTGGCGGACGTGAAAAAAAATACGCAGTGGCTAAGGTTTTTTTGCGTTTTAATTGCCAACATCTACAACTAAAGCAAAGAACATGATGATTAAACAACTCCATTCAACGAACAGCACTGTGCGATTACTGTTATGTGGTTTAGAGACCCAGTGTGTGGAAATAAGCAACAGATCTCTGTGGGGAAAGCAGTAAGTGTGCTGCCTCTGAAGAGAACAGAGAACTATTAACAAGCGTACTGATTATAATTGACTACAAGTACCATCAAAAAGAACTTGGAAGGAAGTCAAATGACCAGTGCATTCAGTTCTCAAATCTCATGAGGTATACATGCTGCAGAAGGAATCATCTCTGCCAAACAATTATTTACTTGTTCCCTACTGTCGCAGTTTTCACAATAGCTGCTAGTAATTTTCTGGTTCAAGAAAAGCATGTAATAAGCAGCAACTGCTGAAAATCATAATTACAATTTTTAACAGATTACTTAAATGATACTACAATTCATCCACAGCGGCACAGATCACTAACAGTGCCATCTCTCGGCACCAAGGCGCACTCCGTAAAGGGTCGATTCTTAGACGTGAAAGTTTTCTCCTCTGTCGGACAGTCAGTGAACTATAACAGCTACTCTTATATAATATCTGTTTATAATAAGGTCAATGTATCCATACTATTTTCTTAACGTACTCCTAAGCAACAACATACATTTCTATCTGCTCCAAGTGCCAATAACAGTTTAGAAGAAGTTGTATCAGTTTATTTTTGGTTGCGTATACAAGATGTGTACAACAGAGTAAGTGATAAATAATGTTTGAAATGTGGCTAGCTGTATGCTGCCATTTAAATTGTATGCCATTTAAATTGTATGCCATTCTAATCAATAAAAGAGGAACCACACCATTGATAGGTATTGCAGTCAGAATGAATGGGAATTGAAACTCGGAGCACAAACATAAAACAAATTAGTGAACTATAGCAGCTACTCTTATATAATATCTGTTTATAATAAGGTCAATGTAACCATACTATTTTCTCAACGTACTCCTAAACAACAACAACATATCTTTCTATCTGCTCCAAGTTCCAATAACAGTTTAGAAGAAATTGTATCAGTGTAATTTTGGTTGCGTATACAAGATGAGTACAACAGAGTAAGTGATAAATAATGTTTGAAATGTGGCTAGCTGTATGCTGCCATTTAAATTGTATGCCATTCTAATCATTAAAAGCGGAACCACACCATTGATGGAAATTGCAGTTAGAATGAATGGGAATTAAACCTCGGGACACAAACATAAAATAAATTAGTTTTTAGAAGAACCCAATATATAAGGTACTTCGAAATACTTAGAAACGTTCACGCAAATTCTAGGGCGGATTTTTAAATTCGAATGCCATTTGTCGCATTTATGACACAGGAAAAGGAGATTCCTAAGATGTTGAACGTCATAACTGGATACAACTGCCAATAATATTCTCCTCCACAATATTTATCTAATCAACCACAACAACACCATAATTTCTTCAACTTCAGCTTTCTTCAACTGGACTATGCTAAGGAGGTGCGAAATTGGTCTATTGTACCTAAGTCAACAAGTGCAGCACTCCTGAGAAGGATGAGGAGAGGAAACACGGAGGACGACGTTCCAGTCAGCCACGACGGTGCAGATACCCGAATCCCTACAACTGACCAGTAAGAAACTCCCCGGTAGGCCAGTCCCACCCAGCGTGGCCCTCAAAAAAAGATTAGTACAAAGATTTTGTTCCTTAGTTCTGAGTATTTCTTGAATGCTATTTTTGTCATTCTTTTTCAGATACATAACAAAACAATACACACAACCTGAAGGCCAAGCAACAAAAGGAAATAAGCAATGGCCAGTGTTTTGCATAATGCCAGCAGATATACGTACCTTTCCATACAGTTTTGAAGAAAGTACGGCAAAGAGATCAATTCAAAGGTCGGATATACGCAGGGGCTGATCGGCTCGGTAGCGAGGATGGTAGCATATCTGCCTCACCTTTAAGAGGTCCCGAGTTCAAATCTCGGTAAGGGAGAGTTACCTAGATAAATTTTATCCGGTGTTTTCCCTTATCCTTCGAGACGAATGTCGGGTAGCTCTAAGCTCCATGGATCCTGGACTCATTTGAGCATCATTTCACCTAATTCATTCACCGTGAGATATAACTTAACCTTGTGGCGGACGTGAAAAAAAATACGCAGTGGCTAAGGTTTTTTTGCGTTTTAATTGCCAACGTCTACAACTAAAGCAAAGCACATGATGATTAAACAACTCCATTCAACGAACAGCACTGTGCGATTACTGTTATGTGGTTTTGAGGCCCAGTGTGTGGAAATAAGCAACAGATCTCTGTGGGAAAGCAGTATGTGTGCAGCCTCTGAAGAGAACAGAGAACTATTAACAAGTGTTATGATTATAATTGATTACAAGTACCATCAAAAAGAACTTGGAAGGAAGGCAAATGACCAATGCACTCAGTTCTCAAATCTCATGAGGTATACATGCTGCAGAAGGAATCATCTCTGCCAAACAATTACTTACTTGTTCCCTACTGTCGCAGTTTTCACAATAGCTGCTAGTAATTTTCTGGTTCAGGAAAAGCATGTAATAATCAGCAACTACTGAATATCATAATTACAATTTCTTAACAGATTACTTAAATGTTACTACAATACCTCCACAGCGGCACAGATCACTAGCAGTGCCATATCTCGGCACCAAGGCGCACTCCGTAAAGGATCGATTCTTATACGTGAAAGATTTCTCCTCTGTCGGACAGTCAGTGAACTATAACAGCTACTCTTATATAACATCTGTTTATAATAAGGTCAATGTATCCATACTATTTCCTTAACGTACTCCTAAGCAACAACATACATTTCTATCTGCTCCAAGTGCCAATAACAGTTTAGAAGAAGTTGTATCAGTTTATTTTTGGTTGCGTATACAAGATGTGTACAACAGAGTAAGTGATAAATAATGTTTGAAATGTGGCTAGCTGTATGCTGCCATTTAAATTATATGCCATTCTAATCAATAAAAGAGGAACCACACCATTGATGGGTATTGCAGTCAGAATGAATGGGAATTGAAACTCGGAACACAAACATAAAATAAATTAGTGAACTATAACAGCTACTCTTATTTAATATCTGTTTATAATAAGGTCAATGTAACCATACTATTTTCTCAACGTACTCCTAAACAACAACAACATATCTTTCTATCTGCTCCAAGTTCCAATAACAGTTTAGAAGAAATTGTATCAGTTTATTTTTGGTTGCGCATACAAGATGTGTACAACAGAGTAAGTGATAAATAATGTTTGAAATGTGGCAGCTGTATGCTGCCATTTAAATTGTATGCCATTTTAATCAATAAAAGAGGAACCACACCATTGATTTTGTATTGCAGTTAGAATGAATGGGAATTAAACCTGGGAACACAAACATAAAATAAATTAGTTTTCAGAAGAACCACTTATATTAGGTACTTCGAAATACTCAAAAACGTTCACGCAAATTCTAGGGCGGATTTTTAAATTCGAATGCCATTTGTCGCATTTATGACACAGGAAATGGAGATTCCTAAGGTGCTGAACGTCATAACTGGATACAAGTGCCAATAATATTCTCCTCCACAATATTTATCTAATCAACCACAACAACAACATAATTTCTTCAACTTCAGCTTTCTTCAACTGGACTATGCTAAGGAGGTGCGAAATTGGTCTATTGTACTTAAGTCAACAAGTGCAGCACTCCTGGGAAGGATGAGGCTAGGAAACACAGAGGACGACGTTCCAGTCAGCCACGACGGTGTAGATAGCCGAATCCCTACAACTGACCAGTAAGAAACTCCCCGGTAGGCCAGTCCCACCCAGCGTGGCCCTCAAAAAAATATTAGTACAAAGATTTTGTTCCTTAGTTCTGAGTATTTCTTGAATGCTATTTTTGTCATTCTTTTTCAGATACATAACAAAACAATACACACAACCTGAAGGCCAAGCAACAAAAGGAAATAAGCAATGGCCAGTGTTTTGCATAATGCCAGCAGATATACGTACCTTTCCATACAGTTTTGAAGAAAGTACGGCAAAGAGATCAATTCAAAGGTCGGATATACGCAAGGGCTGATCGCCTCGGTAGCGAGGATGGTAGCATATCTGCCTCACCTTTAAGAGGTCCGGAGTTCAAATCTCGGTCAGGGAGAGTTACCTAGATAAATTTTTTCCGGTGTTTTCCCTTATCCTTCAAGACGAATGTCGGGTAGCTCTAAGCTCCATGGATCCTGGACTCATTTGAGCATCATTTCACCTAATTCATTCACCGTGAGATATAACTTAACCTTGTGGCGGACGTGAAAAAAAAATACGCAGTGGCTAAGGTTTTTTTGCGTTTTAATTGCCAACATCTACAACTAAAGCAAAGAACATAATGATTAAACAACTCCATTCAACGAACAGCACTGTGCGATTACTGTTATGTGGTTTAGAGACCCAGTGTGTGGAAATAAGCAACAGATCTCTGTGGGAAAGCAGTAAGTGTGCTGCCTCTGAAGAGAACAGAGAACTATTAACAAGCGTACTGATTATAATTGACTACAAGTACCATCAAAAAGAACTTGGAAGGAAGTCAAATGACCAATGCATTCAGTTCTCAAATCTCATGAGGTATACATGCTGCAGAAGGAATCATCTCTGACAAACAATTATTTACTTGTTCCCTACTGTCGCAGTTTTCACAATAGCTGCTAGTAATTTTCTGGTTCAAGAAAAGCATGTAATAATCAGCAACTGCTGAAAATCATAATTACAATTTTTAACAGCTTACTTAAATGATACTACAATTCATCCACAGCGGCACAGATCACTAACAGTGCCATCTCTCGGCACCAAGGCGCACTCCGTAAAGCATCGATTCTTAGACCTGAAAGATTTCTCCTCTGTCGGACAGTCAGTGAACTATAACAGCTACTCTTATATAATATCTGTTTATAATAAGGTCAATGTATCCATACTATTTTCTTAACGTACTCCTAAGCAACAACATACATTTCTATCTGCTCCAATTGCCAATAACAGTTTAGAAGAAGTTGTATCAGTTTATTTTTGGTTGCGTATACAAGATGTGTACAACAGAGTAAGTGATAAATAATGTTTGAAATGTGGCTAGCTGTATGCTGCCATTTAAATTGTATGCCATTTAAATTGTATGCCATTCTAATCAATAAAAGAGGAACCACACCATTGATGGGTATTGCAGTCAGAATGAATGGGAATTGAAACTCGGAACACAAACATAAAACAAATTAGTGAACTATAGCAGCTACTCTTATATAATATCTGTTTATAATAAGGTCAATGTAACCATACTATTTTCTCAACGTACTCCTAAACAACAACAACATATCTTTCTATCTGCTCCAAGTTCCAATAACAGTTTAGAAGAAATTGTATCAGTGTATTTTTGGTTGCGTATACAAGATGTGTACAACAGAGTAAGTGATAAATAATGTTTGAAATGTGGCTAGCTGTATGCTGCCATTTAAATTGTATGCCATTCTAATCATTAAAAGCGGAACCACACCATTGATGGAAATTGCAGTTAGAATGAATGGGAATTAAACCTCGGGACACAAACATAAAATAAACTAGTTTTCAGAAGAACCCAATATATAAGGTACTTCGAAATACTTAGAAACGTTCACGCAAATTCTAGGGCGGATTTTTAAATTCGAATGCCATTTGTCGCATTTATGACACAGGAAAAGGAGATTCCTAAGATGTTGAACGTCATAACTGGATACAACTGCCAATAATATTCTCCTCCACAATATTTATCTAATCAACCACAACAACACCATAATTTCTTCAACTTCAGCTTTCTTCAACTGGACTATGCTAAGGAGGTGCGAAATTGGTCTATTGTACCTAAGTCAACAAGTGCAGCACTCCTGAGAAGGATGAGGAGAGGAAACACGGAGGACGACGTTCCAGTCAGCCACGACGGTGCAGATACCCGAATCCCTACAACTGACCAGTAAGAAACTCCCCGGTAGGCCAGTCCCACCCAGCGTGGCCCTCAAAAAAAGATTAGTACAAAGTCTAGTATAAAGATTTTGTTCCTTAGTTCTGAGTATTTCTTGAATGCTATTTTTGTCATTCTTTTACAGATACATAACAAAACAATACACACAACCTGAAGGCCAAGCAACAAAAGGAAATAAGCAATGGCCAGTGTTTTGCATAAGGCCAGCAGATATAACGTAACTTTCCATACAGTTTTGAAGAAAGTATGACAAGGAAAGCAATTCAAAGGTTGGATATACGCAGGGGCTGATCGCCTCGGTAGCGAGGATGGTAGCATATCTGCCTCACGTTTAAGAGGTCCCGAGTTCAAATCTCGGTCAGGGTGAGTCACCTAGATGAGGTTTTTCCGGGGTTTTCCCTTATCCTTCAAGACAAATGTAGGGTAGCTGTAAGCTCGATATATCCTGGACACATTTGAGCATCATTTCACCTAATGCATTCAGAGTCCGATATAACTTAACGTTCGGGCGGACGTGAATTAAAAAAAAAAAAAGACGCAGGTCCTAATTTTTTTTTTTGCGTTTTCATAGCCAAAATGTACAACTAAAGCAAAGAACATGATGTTTTAACAACTCCATTCAACGAACAGCACTTTGCAATTAATGTTATGTTGTTTAGAGGCCCAGTGTGTGGAAGTAAGCAACAGATCTGTGTGTGAAAGCAGTGAGTGTGCTGCCTCTTTTGAGAACAGATAACTATTATCAAGTGAACTCATTATAATTGATTGCAAGTACCATCAAAAAATGTACAAAAGAAGTTAAAGGACTGATGCACACAGTTCTCAAATCTCAGGAGGTATATACGTGCTGCGGGAGGAATCATCTCTGGCAAACAATTATTTGCTCGTTCCCTACGGTCCCAGTTTTCACTTTAGCTGCTAGTAATTTTTTGGTTCAAGTAAACCATGTAATAATCAGCAACTGCTGAAAATTCATGTAACAATACCTTAACAGATTCTTTAAATATTACTACAATACCATCAAGGCGATACAGATCACTGGCAGTGCCATCTCTCGGCACCAAGGCGCACTCAGTAAAGGATCGTTTCTTAATTGTGAAACATTTCTCCTCTGGCGGACAGTCAGTGAACTATAACAACTACTCTTTTATAATATTTGTTTATAATAAAGTCAATGTACCCATACTATTTTCGCAACGTACTCCTAAACAACAACACGCATATCTATCTGCTTCAAGTTCCAATAACAGTTTAGAAGAAATTGTATCAGTTTATTTTTGGTTGCGTATACAAGATGTGTACAACAGAGTAAGTGAAAATAGTGATTGAAATGTGGCTAGCTGTATGCTGCCATTTAAATTATATGCCATTCTAATCAATAAAAGAGGAACCACACCATTGATGGGTGTTGCAGTTAGAATGAATGGGAATTAAAACTCGGAACACAAACATAAAATAAATTAGTTTTCAGAACAACACAAAATATTAGGTACTTCGAAATACTCAGATACGTTCAGGCAAATTCTAGGGCGGGTTTTTAAATTCGAATGCCATTTGTCGCATTTATGACACCGGAAAAGGAGATTCCTAAGATGTTGAACGTCATAACTGGATACAACTGCAAATAATATTCTCCTCCACAATATTTATCTAAGCAACCACAACAACACCATAATTTCTTCAACTTCAGCTTTCTTCAACTGGACCATGCAAAGGAAGTGCGAAATTGGACTATTGTACCTAAGTCCGCAAGTGCAGCACTCCTGGGAACGATGAGGCAAGGAAACACGGAGGACGACGTTCCAGTCAGCCACGACGGTGCAGATAGCCGAATCCCAACAACTGCCAGTCAGAAACTCCCCGGTAGGCCAGTCCCACCCAACGTGGTCCTAAAACAAAGGTTAATACAAAGTACAAAGGCTAGTACCAAGATTTTGTTCCTTAGGTCTGAGTATTCCTTAAATGCTAATTTTGTCATTCTTTTACAGCTACATAACAAAACAATACACACAACCTGAAGGCCAAACAACAAAAGCAAATAAACAATGGCCAGTGCTTTGCATAATGCCAGAAGATATAACGTACCTTTCCATACAGTTTTGAAGAAAGTATGACAAAGAAAGCAATTCAAAGGTTGGATATACGCAGGAGCTCATCGCCTCCGTAGCGAGGATGGTAGCATATCTGCCTCACGTTTAAGAGTTTCCGAGTTCAAATCTCGGGCAGGGTGAGTCACCGAGGTGAGGTTTTTTCCGGGGTTTTCTCTTACCCTTCAAGACGAATTGCGGGTAGCTCTAAGCTCCTTGGATCCTGGACTCATTTGAGCATCATTTCACCTAATTCATTCACCGTCCGATATACTTTAACTTTGGTGCGGACGTTAATTAATAAAAAGAAAAATACGCAAGGCCTAAGGCTTTTTCTTGCGTTTTCATTGCCAACATGTACAACAAAAGCAAGGAACATGATGATTAAACAACTCCATTCAACGAACAGCACTGTGCAATTACTGTTATGTGGTTTAGAGGCCCAGTGTGTGGAAATAAGCAACAGAACTCTTTGTGAAAGCAGTGAGTGTGCTGCCTCTTTTGAGAACAGATAACTATTATCAAGTGTACTAATTATAATTGATTGCAAGTACCATCAAAAAATGCACAAGAGATGTTAAATGATCAATACACACATTTCGCAAATCTCAGGAGGAATATAATTGCTGCAGGAGGAGTCATCTCTGCCAAACAATTATTTGCCCTTTCTCTACTGTCCCAGTTTTCACTATAGCTGCTAGTAATTTTCAGGTTCCAGAAAGGCATGTAATTATCAGCAACTGGTAAATATCGTAATTCCAGTTTCTTAACAGATTCTTTAAATATTAATACAATGCCTTCACAGCGATTCAGAGCACTGGCAGTGCCATCTCTTGGCACCAAGGCACACTCCGTAAAGCTTCCATTCTTAGTTGCGAAACATCTCTCCTCTGGCGGACAGTCAGTGAACTATAACAGCTACTCTTATATAATATCTGTTTATAATAAAGTCAATGTACCCATACTATTTTCGCAACGTACTCCTAAACAATAACACACATTTCTATCTGCTTCAAGTTCCAATAACAGTTTAGAAGAAATTGTATCAGTTTACTTTTGGTTGCGTATACAAGATGTGTACAACAGTGCAAGTGATAAATAATGTTTGAAATGTGGCTAGCTGTATGCTGCCATTTAAATTATATGCCATTCTAATCAATAAAAGAGGAACCACACCATTGATGGGTATTGCAGTTAGAATGAATGGGAATTAAAACTCGGAACACAAACATAAAATAAATTAGTTTTCAGAAGAACACAAAATATTAGGTACTTCGAGATACTCAGAAACGTTCACGCAAATTCTAGGACGGGTTTTTATATTCGAATGCCATTTGACGCATTTATGACACAGGAAAAGGAGATTCCTAAGATGTTGAGCTAAAAATTATATAATTGAAAAACATTTTTATAATGAATAGTTCTTCATTAAACTACTTAGAAATACAGATATGTGTAACAGCAGTTGTTTTCTAACTTTGAATTTGTGTATTTCAGTAAATAATGTTATACATTTTCTTTGTTTCTCAATTTTGTTAATATTGGTTAAGTACCAGTTGTATTTACATTTTTCTCATGCATTTTAAATTATTTATGATTCAACATTTGTTTAGGAGGTATTTAAGACATTAAACAATCTAATAAAAATTATTCTTTCAAATAGTACACTTAACACTCTTTTTTATGAAACTTGCTCTCTTTTTTTAGCCACGTCCGGAAACTAACAAACTACGGATATTGGGAACCCTGCACTATGCTATCATGACTTCCAGGCGTCTTAGTATTTTCTCACATCACCCGTTCCTCTAGAATATAGACATAAAATGTCGTCTTTAGTCACAATTCCTAAGCTCCCCTCCATGCCTATTTGTAGAGACGTAATTTCGTGCATGATAGAGTCATGGCAAGGACGGCACGTTGGCAATGGTAGCTCAATGGGTAAGGGCGACTGAACGGAAACCACGAGATCCGAGGTTGATATCCGGCCATGGCATTGAATTTTTCATGTTGACTATCTATCAAAAACCTTAGCCTATATATGGCTAGTTGATGAAATGATTAATTTCCATCAGCTAACTTTCATCTGTAGAGCCGGAGAAAGAGGCGTATTTTAAATATTCTTTTAAAATACAATTTCAAAGGATGATAGTAATTTATTGAGTTGAAATATGCTGTTATAGATCCAACAAAACTTTCAGGTTATTATTGTAGATTACATGAAAACTGAAAGGTTTATATTTATCTAGAAACTTCCTTTCTAAATCAAAAGGGATTTGAAAACCTCTTTTACCCTCTCTGTCATCCACTATACCCTCCATATCCCAGGAGTTTACATACTGATCAGTACACAAGATGTTGAAGCAATGGAAATGCCTTCAGAAACGAGGGAGCATACAATTACTAAACATTGTGTCACTTTAAAACATCTTATAATGAATATTTCTTGACAAAAAATCAGAAATACAGATATGTGTAAAGCAGTTGCTTTCTAACTTTGAATTTGTATTTTTATAGTTTTCGTAAACAAGGCTAAATATTTTCTTTGTTTCTCAATTTTGTTAATGTTGGTTAAGTGCCAGTTGTAATTAAATTATTCTCATGCATGTTATATTCTTTATGATTCAACATTTGTTTAGGCAGTAGTTGAGACATAAAACAATCTAATAAAAATTGTTCTTTCAAAATTTTATACTTAACACTCTTAAACAGAAAACTTATACTTAATCAGAAAACAGCTGTAAAGTGATGTTGTAACGAGAGCTGACCGCTGTTTGTTATTGTCCTCGACTTTGGTGTTGTAGATTGTGATACGTGATGTCATTCTGCTGCTACGCAGTGTGTTTCTACGGAAATAAGGAACATTTAGGATTTCGGCAAATTGGACTTTTAATTCCACGAAAACACAAAGGCACAATATTGTAGTTAACGTTATCTGCGTTAGAAAACTTGGTCTTTAGGGCTTCTGCCATTTTAGAACCAAGTTTTTTGTTGTCCTCTAATCCTATAATACTTTGATTTATTCTCAAAATCACGTTGGATTGTACATGATTTTGCCGTATGAATTGCAGTGGCATTACCAGGTTTTATTATTTGGATAACACGTTTCAACAACTAGTTTTGTAAGTAATTGCAATTCTAATAATAAATTACGAAGGCAACTAGGCTGTATATGTACTCCCAATAAAGGACTTCCTTTCCTGAAGAGTAATACCCTTTCGATCTTTACTCTCTTTATATACATCTTAAGTCCCATGGTTTTTCACACAAGAAAAAACAACTACTTTGAAGTTATATCCAAAACACTTAATTAAAATTGGTTTGAAAACTTCGCAAATAATTACATTTACTATGCTAAAAGATTTTACAGGTAGAGACATCTATTGACCGCGAGACATTTCATTGCTGGTGAAATCAGTTTGTCTCCTAGCGGGAAATAAATTTACTAACACATCGTCTCGCGTAAGATACCACGGCCAGCATGGTGCTGTGGTCGCTTTTAACTTCGATTTTATTTCTTACATTACGTTGGCTGTTCGCCAGAAAAGTAAACCTAGCACTAAATATGTAAATTGGTTTCGAAAGTGGTATCTACACGACCAAACTTGCACCGTATCTGTTAAGATGGCGCCAATCAAAAGTTCTTTTTTCCGTTATAGCTAAAGCTAAAAATTGACAAATTCATTTATATGAGCTCCTCCACTCGCTCTCTGGTAATAATTATAATTGTCCCTAAAACTATTGTGGTTCTATCAATTTCGTGATAATCGGGATAAACGTTTGTGGTAATCGTTTAGTTACAGATTTGTTTGTAGATACGATCGAATAAAACAGCATAGCAGACTTAAAAGATTGTGGAAATATTTAAGAGTTGGTGGCTAGGTGTTGCGTTTCAAATTTCTTTCTTTTAGCTTAGACAGGATATCAAAAAGAATTCCTATTTGAAAAAGGTATAATCATTTGAAAATTCCTGTTTGATCTCACAAGATTTTCTGTAGCTTCTCTTGTAATTTTCTTCCATTCCTTCATTTAAAACTTCTTAAAATCATTTTATTACAGAGCTTGTATTTTCGTGATTTTTCTTCAACAATAAGCCATACATTATCAATTGTGTTGATGTCTGGTGATTGTTGTGGTGTTTTCATCCATTGAATAATGTGTTATATTGCATCCAGAACGTTGCGTGGTTTGGGATCAGTATCCTGTAGCAAGATGTAGCCAACAATAAGGCCCATATTGCTAACTTTCTGGAAGATGTGACTTCAATATATTAATATAAATTCTGTGGTCTATTTTTCCATCAATAAAAAACAGACCCCCAACATCATTCGCATTCGTGCACCTCCAGACAACCACAGATACTCCACCATGTTTATCAGTGGCTGTGACATTTTTTATTTCCAATTCCCAATTTCGCAGCCACCATATCTCTTCCTTTTGATGCAGATATTCTAAATTTACTTTCATCGGTACAAACTTACATTTTTCCGGAAGCCGTAATCATCATTTATGTGAGTTTTGGCATTCGCCAGTCCCATACTTCTGTTAACCTTAGTTGTTTAAGGTTTTCTATGGGATATTCAGTTATATTCAACCTCGTGAAGAATATTTCTTATTGTCTGCATATGTACAAGATTTACCATACCTTTTCCACTTCTGAACCAATCTCTGTAGTACCCACTTTAGGATCTTTTTTCTTCTATCTCACTATCTGACATTTTTCAGCTTGAGTCATGACTGAAGGCCGAACTTTTCTTGTTTTGTTTTTGTATGATTGTATCTGTATATGATACCCTTAACGGAAGCAATTGCCACATTAAGTATTTCAGCTATTTTTTTTAATATCTTACCATTTTTGAAGCACCTTAGTGCAACTTGCCCTTCTTTCTCTGCTTCAGATTCAGGATTATATTTCTTCTGCCATTTGCAACATTTTTTACAAAGCATCATCAAAAAATAACACAAAAACTACATTCTTACAGTTATAAAATAAAAACAAGTAAATCTATTTACAGATTATTAGCAGGTCTAGATATCAAAATAGATTCATAAAAAATTTTAATAAGCTATGTCACTCTTCCATGTTTGTATTCATCAACTGAGCAGAAAGTGTTTTTCACTAGGGAAGTATTTATTGTGGAAATTTTCTTCACTTCTTCATTTATTGCTCTCGATAGAGTGAGGTAAATGGTTGTATAAATTTTTGCGGTACTTTCAATTCTTTTGCCAGCTAATGTTGCCCCGAACTGATTTCTAAAGTAGTTCTGTTTTGTTCTTGTATTATATTCATGAATGTTTCTATTATTTCCTTCTAAGTGGTTTCTTATTACATGTTTGAGACATTCAAAAATATATAAGCGGCGAAATTTGAGTATTTTAGATTTTTAAAACTACTCTTTTACATGATTGTCTCCTAGGGAGTTTTTCCATTATTCTTATTGCTCTTTTTCTTTGTCTCAATGTTTTTTAACATATTCTATTGACGTGCTGCTCCCCATAAAATTATACATTAATTGAGGTGTGCATGTATAAATGCGTAATAAACATTTAGTGCACTGACTTCATCCATAATTTGTGTTGTCCGTTTTAATACGTATATGCCCTTGTTTATTTCCTTTATGATACTTTCTATCTGTTTGTGCCATTTTAAACTACTATCTGTAACTAATCCTTAATAGGTTGTCTGTGCTACTTGGCTGATTAGCCTATTTTTTACTGTTAAATGTAAAATGTTAAATGTTAAATGTTTTAATGTAAGAGTAAACAGATGTATTTCCATGATACTCAACCACATGGCTACATTGCAAAACTTACTCTAAATACTGTTTGTATGTAGTGTCTTGTAAAGAGTATACATGTATCATCTTGTATTTCTTTTTTTTTAATTTACGTCCTCCAACGTTAAGTCCAGCTTAAGTCAACAGTAAGCTTATGTATACTAACAGTGCTGGGCTTCCTTTCATCCTGTCCAACACCTTTGCCCATCATTTTTAACTAAGTACTCCCTCTCACTAATAGCTTAGCCTATATTTGCTTTTGTGTGCACCCCATCCCAGTAGATAATATTTCAGTGAACGAACAGCAGTTTGTTTATGATTTGTGGGATTTACATGAACCTTATTTCTGAGATGTGTAATTTAAGTTGGTGTATCAGTGTTTATAACGTGTTGCTAATAAGTATATAGATGTTACATGATAGCTAAGTTGCTTTCTTAGATACGAGGTTGTGCAATTAGTCATCTTAACTGCTATGTACAGCAAGTATAACGACTGATGGTACATGAAAATAGTTTTGAAAAAGTTTGTTTCATTTAAAAACTGTGAGTAATAGTAAGAGCTACATTTTGTTTGATTTCTATAATTTATTATATTATTTATTTATTCAAAAATGTTAAATTATATCAATATGTTTTTTAAACAGGTTATAATTTTTTAACTACATAAGTGGCATGGAAATGTATTGTTGTAATGAAACACATTACTTAAATGGGGAAACTGTAGTCTTGGAGTATTGCAAATTACTTAACAGTTCAAAGTTAATAGACTTTTGCTGTACATTAATAAAACATGTTAATCTGCCTGCTGTAGAAAGAAAGAACAGTTATGTATTTTGGTCATACAGAGTTAAACATTGCAAAACAAGACAGAAGAAGCCATGTATAATAATGTACTCAGAAATTACGGTTTTCACGCTCATGTCTACCAAAAAGGTAGAAGGTTTGAAGGCGCTCACATTTGAGCTATGGCATTATTTTTGGGGGATCAGCAGGGAGGAAACATACTATAAATATTTAGGCTACAGAAAAGAGGGATAAGAATTCTTAAAAAGATATCCAAAAAAGAAACACCCGCAGAACAGCATTTAAGAAATTAGGTATAGTTACGCTGCCTAGTCTATATGTACATGAATGTCTAAAATATGTAACCTCACAGAAAGAAGACAAAAATACAAGTATCCATGAACATAAACAAGAACACAGGAAAATTACTTTACAAATAGACTAAGAGACTCATTATAAAATAATTTTATTGAAAGTCAGCAAATGATCTATACAATTATTTACCTCACTGGATTGAAGAAATAGGGAAAGAACAAATAAAAATAAAACAAATTAGATCTTATCTAATTAAGAATACTTTCTGTATAGTAGAAGAATATAAGACTTGCAAAAACAAATAGATAATGTTTAAAAGTGTAGAACCAAAATTGTAAATATGGATAGTAGTACCTCTCCATTGTAACTAACTTTATGTATACTTCACATGACGAAACCTGGTAAAACTATTATAATTGGTGAATAAACAATCTGAATCTCAAAAATGACACATGAAGATTAATATTTTTGAATATTATGTTTCCAAAGTCAAACAGAAAATGATCTTTTACTTTCCATTTTTTTCCATCATATGTGCTATATATTAACTGAACGAAATTAAATATTCTAATATATTTACTAGAATAGATAATGGCTCTAAAGCATTTTCAACACCCTCCCAGTAAAAATAAGAAATTGGGTGTCAGTATTTATCCTAAGGGTTTTGGCAAAGTTTTGCAATGATACCAAGCAATAACTAATCACAAGTTAACTGTCAAGGTATTGTGATGTACAAGAGGCAATTAAAGAGTTTCAAAGTTTAATAAATATGCATTGAGTGATGCCAATGGGAATGATATTGTGACTTTGTGGGTCCGTGAAATGAAAAGTCCAATTTTACCACTCAAAAATGTTCTTTATTTCCACCGACTTACAGTTAAACACTTGCCAATTACAAAAAATTACGTAATGCACACAATTACGATTCACCAGTTCGTCCGTCACAATTTCACTTGCACTCGTAATTACGTACGGTCTTCTCACTAGCACTGCGTCCTTACACCAAGAACTGACTCTCACTCACACTAACTGACTAACTGACTTCACTTCGCTCCGGCAGCCCCTTTTTATAGGAATATCGCAGCCTTCTGGCTTTCACAGGAAGGTTCAAGTAGATGAAGGATCCCGTAATTTCCAGAACGCAGGTGAAAGAGAAACAGACCGCACAATCATGTTTTTTCTCCCCAGCCATCCCTGTCACCACTATAAGACGGACGAGGGGGAGGCGTGGCTAACACGGACCTCCCCTGTCTTCCGCTCTCAGCTGCTTCCACAGGGTGTTCCAACACCCGGGTGACACTGCTCCCTCCTCAAAGTTGTTCGCCCCGAGAGCCAGAAGTAGCGCTGCCGTAGTTTGTGAATCATACGGTTCGCTTCCAGGTGTCCTCCTGAAGTACCGGCGTGCACTTCCTCCAAGACTTCCGGGACCTTACTCCGGGGGAGTACCAACTGTTCTCTCTGCGCCTTCCCATCGGGTGACTCCCATACCCGGAACAGCACGCCCTCTCTGGTCTTCAACGAGTCCCATTGGGCCCAGTACGACTTGTAGGTGGCGCTCCTCGGTGCGATGTCCTCCCAGGCTGGTCTCATCCCTGCCTCCACTTCCCTCAAGAGTGGCTCCAAGTCTGCGTCCGCCAGCTGCTCCCTCCTCAGGCCTGCGCTATCCCAGCCTTCAGCAGGCACTGCCACAACTACTCGGACTGCTGCGGCACGCTCCTTCTCTTCCACTCTTGTGCGCTCATGGCCGTCCTGGATCTGCGATAGGACACCTCCAATGTAATGGTCGCTAGCGTCGGTGTCCACAATGAAGGCGCCACCCGGTTGTGGGAAACCTAAAATTGGAGCACTGCACAGGGTCTCCTTCGGGTGCTGGAAAGCGTCTTCGGCGTCCTCCGTCCACACATAAGGCCGGTTTTCCTCCGTCAGGCGGGTGAGTGGTTTTGCGATGTTGTCGGCCTTTTCCTCTAAATCATTAAGGCGGTCGTCTACTTGACCCTTCCGCTTGCCCAGATTCGGGACGTCATCCCTCACGCCGGCCAACCGTTCCTCAAACTTTGCGGCGAGAGCCTCGTTCGCCGCCTTCATTTCCGTGGCCAGATTGCCGTTCGCCGCTCTCATTTCTGTGGTTAACTCGGCCTTCATTTCTTCCATCTTCTCGGTGATGTTGTCGTTGGCCGTCTTCATTTTTTTCAGTTCCGCGGTGATGTTGTCGTTGGCCGTCTTCATTTCTTCCAGCTTTGCGGCCAGGTTCTTATTTGCCGCTTCTATTTTCGTTATTAATTCGGCCTTCATTTCCATCATCTTCTCCAAAAAATTTTCCAATGCCGCGTCCATGGTTCTAATGTTCGGTGATGTTATCTTCCCGCTTCCTGACACCAGTGTGACTTTGTGGGTCCGTGAAATGAAAAGTCCAATTTCACCACTCAAAAATGTTCTTTATTTCCACCGACTTACAGTTAAACACTTGCCAATTACAAAAAATTACGTAATGCACACAATTACGATTCACCAGTTCGTCCGTCACAATCTCACTTGCACTCGTAATTACGTACGGTCTTCTCACTAGCACTGCGTTCTTACTCCAAGAAATGACTCTCACTCACACTAACTGACTAACTGACTTCACTTCGCTCCGGCAGCCCCTTTTTATACGAATATCGCAGCCTTCTGGCTTTCACAGGAAAGTTCCAGTAGGTGAAGGATCCCGTAATTTCCAGAACGCAGGTGAAAGAGAAACAGACCGCACAATCATGTTTTTTCTCCCCAGCCATCCCTGTCACCACTGTAAGACGGACGAGGGGGAGGCGTGGCTAACACGGACCTCCCCTGTCTTCCGCTCTCAGCTGCTTCCACAGGGTGTTCCATCGCCCGGGTGACAATATTTTGTTTAGTTTTTCTAACAAGTTAATGTGATTTTTATTGTAATAATTTTTTTCTACTGAAGTTTTACTTTTCTTTTCAGCAAATAAGTTGCTTGATAATATTGTGTTGTTCTACACGCAATCAAATTTTGGTTCAAGTCAGGAAGTATGTATTAGATCCACAAAATGCACATATCAGGTATTGTTGGTAGGATTGGTGAAGCTATTATTGTCCAGCAGGTTTACCTACAGGCTTTTTATTTAACTTAATGTTACCTGGTGCCGGCACATGGGCACCGGCTTACAGGCTCTACAATACCATTTGATTACAATTTTGACTTTTCATGTTCATTGGGCGCTCCGAGAACAACTTTATAAAGTTCATTGTCTTTGTTCGCTTGAGTCCTATGTTTACTTATTTACATATTACATACACACACACACACATGGGCATATCATGTATGCCCCGCACATTCATACTCACACGAACGCACACTTCACTTTATACAAGTTCTTTGGTTGGAATTAGAGTGCTCAAACTTTTGGCGTCCGACCGATGGACCCCCTGTTGGATAGTAACAGTCCTGTTGTTGTTCGCTTGTGTAGGCCGGAGTTGGACGCCTTGGTGCTTGAGCTGTACAGAGGCGTGCTGTCTGGCGTTACAGGACGTGGCGGGTTGAAGTCTGCATACCTAATGTAACGATGTTCTGCATTTTGTTTTTGAGGGCTGCACTCCGAATTTCCCACACCTTGAATGTAGCTGATCACTACACTACATATATAGAAACAGAATTCTTCTATTCCAGTACCAATATAAGTGTGCTGTCAGGCGTTGTTGAACTTTCAGTGTCATTTGCCCGTTGAGACGAAGAAGGTGTGCTAACGGGCGAGCAGTGTAGAGATGAGTGTGCTGGCAGGCATTGCTCAACTTTCAGTGTCGTTTGACCATTAGGATGAGGAAGCTGTGCTAACGGGCGAGCAGTATAGAGACGAGTGTGCTGACAGGCGTTGCTGAACTTTCAGTGTCGTTTGCACGTAAAACGACATAATGTGTCGACCAGAGTTCAACTTGGCGGTTTCGAGCGAGCAAACTGCGTCGAAAGTTTAAGGGCTGTTCCTGTCCGTTATATTGAGGTCGATGTTGACAGGTTGAAATGGTGCTGGAGGTACTGCACGCCATCGGTGCCGGACGAATGGTTGTGTTGTTGGCGGTGCCGTGGTGACTGTGGAGAAACGGGTAGTTGGTTTACCCCGTGTAGTGGAGCAGGCAATTGGCACTACTTCTATGCAGCAGCCAGTGACAAGAAAAGACAAAAAGACTTAAGCTGGTTATAAAAGCTCTACTGTAAAGCTGCACGGTACAAAGTTTGACGTGAAATGGTTGGACTACGGTTGGACAGAAACTGCGGACAGATCAATACTCCTGCAGGGCTGGAGAGTTAGAGTGGGGGTTGCAGATCAGTCGGCCAGCGTGAGGGGAGCGGTTGTGCATGGATGTGACTGCACTTCGAAAGCAAAATTGTCTCCACTTGCTATTATGATTAATAAATCTCTTATACTCATATTACTGTCTTAACACACTATTCCAGAAGCAATTATTTCTTTCATCTGGTTCAAATTTAGTATATCCGTTCACAAAAATTATTTCACTACTCATTTCTTTGCAGAAGCAAGGTTAAAATAAATTTGTAATATGGCAATGAAGTGTGACACCTTAGAAGGGCAGGATATATGCAAATAATAACATTTTCAGACAAAATGGAGTACCATATAAAACAGACTCTGTTTTATCTTGAACGAAAGTTTAAGTAAATGAATCAAATATATAGTGAAAGTAAAGGCACAAAGTTCAACTAAGGAAACCTCCTTTTAACAGGAGAAAAATAAGAGAAACCAAGATAAATAGGTCAATAAGATTAACACAGGGTAAATCCATTAGCTAACATGCAACCTCTACCTAAAGGTTATCCAACAAAAATTACAATAATACAGAGTGCTCACTACAGTGTGAATTTGGTGTTAAATTATAGTTCATAAGAGACATAATATACTGATGGCCTAAACCAGAAAACGTTTAACACAAAGCTTTTTCTCACACTACTTGGGAAAGAAAGAAATCCATTAACACTAAAGAAATACTTTCATATGAAGCAGATCTAGTAGCATTTCTAATAAGTAATTAATGGTTGAGTGAATTCACAATAAAAATGAATATCAACATATAAACAATGCAATAATTGACGTTCTTGAGGATAGGTCAAACAAATCACTAGAAGGTCTAATACCACCTTTCGTAAATTTACTGACACGTCGTACTAAAAACCAGAAACTGATACTGTCCAATAGAGAGAACCGTCCGATACCGGGTGATTTTTCCTCTAATTAGGTTTGTGTTGTGATGGCTTAGCTCGAAATGGAGACAAAACGCCACTATGCCAGTTCAGTCTGTACTTGACCCAAGTTTACTTATGCAGTAAAGCTGGTGATAGAAACGTTACATTACATAATGTCGCCCGCTCGTTGGAACACCCTATAGAACCAGCTGAGAGCGGCTAAGCAGGGGAAGTCCGTGTTAGCCACGCCCCCCTTTTTGTCTTACAGTGGTGACAGGAGATGGCTGGGAGAAAAAACATCACTGTGCCGTCTCTTTCTGTTCCACCTGTGTTCTCGAACTTATGGGATATTTCCTCTAATTGAGAACCATCCAGATCGGCAAGCGGATCCCATATAAGCAACAAGTCGTGCAAGAGGAGTCAGTCAGACAGTCAGAGTTCTTGGCAATCAGCGTAAGAGTTCAGTGCTAGTGAAAGGACGAGAAGACTGTGTGTGTGCATCGGAGTTTACGTAATCGCGAGTGCAAGTGTAACTTTAACGGACGAACTGGTGAATTGTAATTGTGTGCAGTACGTAATTCTGTGTAATTGGCAAGTGTTAAACTGTAAGTCGGTGGAAATAAAGAACATTGTTGAGTTTGTTTAATTGGACTTTTCATTTCACGAACCCACAAAGTCACACTGGTGTCAGGAAGCGGGAAAACAACATCACCGAACATTACAACCATGGACGCGGCATTGGAAAAGATTTTGGAGAAGAAGATGGAAATGAAGGCCGAACTGACCTCTGAAATGAAGACGGCAAATGAAAACCTCGCTGCAAAAACTGAAGCGGCAAACAACAACCTCACCGCCGAGTTGAAACAAATGAAGACGGCCATCAACAACATCACCGAGAAGATGGAAGAAATGAAGGCCGGATTAACAGCGAAGACGGAAACTGCTAACAACAACTTGGCCACGACAATGACCGCAAAGATGGCCGAACTGACAACGGACATGAGGGAGGCGAACGAGGTCCTCGCCGCCAAGTTTGAGGAACGGTTGGCCGGCGTGAGGGATGACGTTACGAATGGCAAGCGGATGGGTCAAGTAGATGACCGCCTTAATGATTTAGAGGAAAGGGCCGACAACATCGCAAAACCCCTCACCCGCCTGACGGAGGAACACCGGCCTTATGTGTGGACAGAGGACGCCGAAAAGGCTTTCCAGCACCTAAAGGAGACCCTGTTCAATGCTCCAATTTTGGGTTTCCCACAACCGGCTAGCGCCTTCATTGTGGAAACCCACGCTAGCGACCATTGTATTGGAGGTGTCCTATCGCAGATCCAGGACGGCCATGAGCGGGTGATAGCCTACTACAGCAAGACGCTATCCAAGGCAGAGAAGAACTACTGCGTCACCCGACGAGAATTATTGGCGGTAGTAAAGACCTTGGAGCAATTCCATAAGTACCTGCACGGTCAGCCATTCCACCTGAGGACTGACCATTCCGCCCTAACCTGGCTATTGAGCTTTAAGAACCTGGAAGGCCAGACGGCACGTTGGGTCCAGAGGCTGCAGGAGTACGACTTCACCTCGAAACATCGTAGAGGGAAGAGCCACGGTAACGCAGACGCCATGTCCCGAAGACCCTGTCCAGTAGAGTGCAGCCAGTGCCCAAGAGTGTAAGAGAAGGAGCGTGCCGCAGCATTCCGAGTAGTTGCGGCAGTGCCTGCGGACGGCTGGGATAGCGCAGACCTGAGGAGGGAGCAGCTGGCGGACGCAGACTTGGGGCATCTTTTGAGGGAAGTGGAGGCAGAGAGAAGACCAACCTGGGAGGACATCGCACCAAGGGGCGCCACCTACAAGTCGTACTGGGCCCAATGGGACTCGTTGAAGACATGAGAAGGCGTGCTGTTCCGGGTATGGGAGTCACCCGATGGGAAGGCGCAGAGAGAACAATTGGTACTCCCCCGGAGTAAGGTACCGGGAGTCTTGGAAGAAGTGCACGCTGGTACTTCAGGAGGACACCTGGGAGCGAACCGAACGATTGACAAACTACGGCAGCGCTACTACTGGCTGAGGCTCCGAGCGTATGCTGAGAGATGGTGCCGTCAGTGTCACGAGTGCGCGGCGAGTCGCGGCCCCCAGACTAGGGGGCGGGGTCGCATGCAGCAGTACAACGTCGGAGCGCCATTCGAACGTGTCGCCTTTGACATTGCTCCGGAAGCGAAACAGCCAGCGACCGAGTGTGTGCAGAACTTGGTGGACCATCTCAATGACATGCACGAGATGGCTCGCCAGAGCATCCAGAAGCGCGAGCGACCGCATGAAGACCAGGTATGACATGCAAGCCAACAGCCAAGGGTTCCAGCAAGGTGACCTGGACTGGTTGTACCGTCCTACCCCAACCAAGGGACCATGCCCGAAGCTCCAGCAGCCATGGCAAGGACCGTACCGGGTGGTGACGAGGATTAACGACGTGGTCTACCGCATCCAGCAGGTTCCCCGAGGGAAGATGTTGATGGTACACCTGGATCGCCTGGCACGCTACGATTGTGCTGTTCGGGACGACCAGCTTTGAGGAGGAAGCAGTGTCGCTCGATCGTTGGAACACCCTATAGAACCAGCTGAGAGCGGCCAAGCAGGGGAGGTCGGTGTTAGCCATGCCCCCCTCGTTTGTCTAATAGTGGTGACAGGAGGTGGCTGGGAGAAAAAACATCACTGTGCTGTCTCTTTCTGTTCCACCTGTGTTCTTGAACTTACGGGATATTTCCTCTAATTGAGAACCTTCCAGATAGGCAAGCGGATCCTATATAAGCATCACGTCGTGCAAGAGGAGCCAGTCAGTCTGTCAGAGTTCTTGGCAATCAGCGTAAGAGTTCAGTGCTAGTGTAAGGACGAGAAGACTGTGTATGTGCATCGGAGTTTACGTAATCGCGAGTGCAAGTGTAACTTTAACGGACGAACTGGTGAATTGTAATTTTGTGCAGTACGTAATTCTGTGTGATAGGCAAGTGTTAAACTGTAAGTCGGTGGAAATAAAGAACATTGTTGAGTTTGTTTAATTGGACTTTTCATTTCACGAACCCACAACGTCACAATAATATGCTGGAGATTTTGTGTATGGCTTAACGTGCATTTATCTAATTTTCAGAGGAGGCAAGATACACTTTTTGAAGCTTTGTTATGCAGTACTTATGAATATGCCAAGCTTTTGTTAAAATAAATGTTTTACTGAAATTCATTAATCTTTAAAAGAACTAATACGAATGGGTATTTCAAATAAATTTGTTGTGGCTAATCATGTAAAATCCAGAACATTTCTTTAAATGCGGTTCATCTCTCTCAAAACCTACCGATTTTTTTATGTTACGCCATCCTTTATTTTGCGTTTAGTAACTATGTATTTAGAGCCTGTTATTGTTTTGTATTGTTTGGTATTTTAGACAGCTGAGTTAAAAGAATGTACTCTTTCCAGAGCGTAATTGTGGGTAAATATTCCGAGGGTTAGTATCATCAAGGTTTCTGTTACTTGTCTGTTTTAAAGCTAGATGGGCCACGTCGTTCCACGTGATTTTACTCTTCTTGCATATATCCTAATCCCAGATAGGATAACACAGCCGGTAGTGAATATTTGTAAATTTGTTATTACTGTGACCAAGAAACTAAAAAATAATATAATTTTGAGTCGAACTCGTTATCAATGTTCTGTATATTGCTAGTGTGTACCTAGGAACTTCCTGACATCTTCAGCTAATGTTGACATTGGTAATACGCGGTAAGTAGAATTTATGGAACAATTCATTTGATGGTGTCATTGGGAAGTAGACTGAAAATAACATCGAAATAGTTTTTATAGAGAAAAATGTATTCTGCGTAGAAATGACTAAAATGTGTTTCAAATGGGATGATGTTTGTCCTTGAGCGCTACTAGGTGAGCAACCAATCGGAGTCCTGCAGTGTTGTCCTATTGCATTCCTCCTAAGTGGTGTGTAACAAGCGGCAAACTAATCAATCTCTAATAAATACAATCCGCACTAAGACAAGAATTCAAATTTTGCCGAAACTGGTCCATGAGAAAGGAGAGAGATAAATGCATTTAACATAACCGTAAAACTCCCATATTTTTAACTGAAATAGTTTTCATAATACTAATAAATAAGTAAATAGATACCATTACATTATAACAATTCATTATGACGTAAGCATGTATGCGTGAACGTATATTTGAAAAAACTCCCATATTTTTAGCTCAAATAGTTTTCATAATACTAATAAATAAATAAATAGATACCATTATATTATAACAATTCATTATGACGTAAGCATGTATGCGTGAAAGTATATTTGAAATTTCTCAGAAGTGAAACTTAAACATTTGACATGACGTGGTAAAAGAATTATGTACTTTGAATAAGAGAAGGTGTTTGTTAAATTCGATAAGAGGAAACATTACAGTTCTTGCTAGTGTAGCAGAACGTGTCTGGTGACATTATATCTTTGTTTATGAAGAGATAGTTCAAAGCAGCATCATTTAGTTACTCTTCCATGAAAAAGTGTATGAGCTGGATCAATGAGACGTGATCCACCTCCCCTCCCCCTTACTACTGGTAGAACAATTCAATAGAGTTAATGTTGGGATAAAATATGCTGCAAGCAGAAATAATAGTTTTAAACTGACTGACGTTGAGTGACTTATTCACGAAGAAATTGACAAGGAACGCAACAAGACTGCGAATACTGCGTGAGACATCAGATAAACCACAACAGGACTTTTGGAAAGAAATGGCACATAACGAGATTTTGGAATCTATCATCTTAAATTTGCAGTACTCAGACGTTGAAGTCAATGACAATGAAGAATTATCTCTTAACGTAACATTCACAGTTATACGGATGTACCTCTGGTATTTTCGTTGGATTAGAAAAATAAGTAATTCATAAACTCTAATTAACTTTAAACTAAATATTTAAAACATTTGCGTAATATAGGAATATTCATCATGCAATTGTGATTTCAAAAACTGCTTTATTATAAAACTTTGGAAAATTCAATTTGCCTTTCCTTACGTCTAGCGCCACTAATACTCGCAAGTGTGCGAGAGAGAGGGAAACATAAAAAGAGTGGGGATGACGAGGTGGCAACTGTGAAGGCTCTAACGCATCTGATTGGCTACAGGCGAGAGCTCTTCCCATTTGAAACACATAATAATGGAGAAAGAACTCTCTGTAGGGTACACTCGGCGTATCACCGTCGAAAATTTCAGGAAATACAATTCAGTGGCTGGTACAATTGAAATCGTCCCGTAACCATCAAATGCAAGTACTATACGTCACCACCTGAGCCATCCCGTTCGGTTACTCTTAGTGATCCTTTTTCTTGACTGTATTCCCCATTCAAATGAGGATGAGCGTGTCCTAATTAGAAACAGCTAATTAATCGTGTCCTAAATGAACAGTCAATCTTTAGTTTCCACTCTCTCTGTAAAGTTTGCTCACTTATTTTGGCTTACAGAATATAGGATAAAGGCCTTTTGTACGTCACCACTGTTTTTATTTCGAGAGAGCAGTGTGGTTCCATTGATTCATAAAACTAGGTTTAGGTTTAGTTTTTGTAATAGCGTTTGAGTGGCAAAAAACAGCTAATTCAACAGCGCCACGCTCTAGCTACATATTTATTCATCAAGCTGGGATACATATGCTGCAAAGTTAAGCGTAGCTTCACTAATGTTATGTTGCCAAATACTACAACTTTTATTTAATTTACGTCCTCCAATGTTAAGTCATATCGGACGATGGACAAAATTGGTTAAATTATGCTGAAATGAACCCAGGGTCCATAGAGCTTAGAGTTACCAGACATTCATCCTTCAGGATAAGGGAAAACCTAGACACAATTATAAACTCACACACTTGAACGTGTGGCGGACACGCTACCTACGCTACAGAGGTGGGCAGTACTATATCGCAGAATATTTTACTTTTGCAAAGGTAGAGAAGGACTCAACAGTTCAATGCCATAGTCGGAAATTGAACCACTGACATCCTTTCGTCACCCAGTTGCTACTAACCATTGAACCACCATGGCAATTTTTCAGCATGACATATTCTCCAGTCGACTCGTATTTCCTCGGTTACTCTTCAGCACTTCTCCTATACACATGAGACTGCTAACATAATGGCAGCTTACAATGTGAAAATACAGTTTGCCTTAGAAAAGAAACCCCATAGGAATTTATGGTCTTGTGTTCCCTTCTAGTAATGGGCCGATGTGAATATCATACATTTTTCTGATATTAATGTTCATTGCCTTCTATAGTATTAACAACAGAATTGGTATTGCTTCTGCTCTGTTTAATTCACTTTCATAAGAGCCAAATGACATGGGGAGGAAATGTAGTCAGTATTTTCAGTGGACAATTTCGCATTGCTAAAAGTGATTTCGGCATCTGTGCTGTTCAACTTCCTCAAGATGCGGTACCCGGGACATAAAATCCATCCGCTCCTAAGATGGGAACAAATCCGTGCGTATACCACGGAAAGGAACTACACAACAGCGCTCCAGGCCGGTGCCACGCGTTGTCGATAAGGAATGGGATGTAATAATTTTAAAAGTATGTCAAAACAAGATTGCTCGAACAAAATATTACCAAACCAAATATTGCAATTAGTATGACACACACAAAGTGGATATACAGAACTACAGCTATATATCCATTAAATGCAGATTTCCATTCTCGCAGTCTGCTATTTCCTCATTGCATATTCTGTTAATATACGTGATGTATACGCTTTCCCTTAATGTTACAGAAAGCGCAATAATATATTGGCTACATGCAACGAACACAGTTTAATTAGTTAAACAAATTTGTAAATAATTACGTATTTTCATTAAGTAACTATCAAATTACATGCAGAGCCATCTGGACAGCCAGATGAGGCACTTTATTACAGGGCCAACGATTCTTCACCTAGCGGGAAATTTATGTAACTAACACGTCCTCACCTGGAGACCGGATATACATGACATGCTATCTTTTTCTTCCCGCCTCGTCCTTAAATTCCACATAAAGGGGAAGGTGTCATTTTGGGTGGAACACAATACTTTAACAACCACAAAGGCAAACATTAATATAACATGTACATTTGCCATCACGTTTTTTCGTAATGTATCGCTACTGGCAAATTATAACTACATACTTGATTTGTGTACCAGAACTTTATTTTTGAAATATCTAATTTAAATTGTGACTGTTTCCCAGGTGTAATTCGGGCTCGTACAATCGTAGTGGTATACTCACTGAGAGAAAACGGATGTTTTATTAAAGCCATGTTTCCTTTTGTTGCAGTACTCCGTCCGCATCCGATGTTCTTGATGAAAGTGATGCCAGCATTTTGTAGGCTGTCGTCGAGATATTGGAAAGAACTTAGGAATTCCAAGGTTTGGTTTTGACACATTACTTGATCATCGTTGGCGAGAACTTTCAATCTGTCACTTTATGCAAAATATAGTAAGTTATTACGTATATGTATATATCTGGTTCATTAAATACGTTATATATAGTTCTTTTGTTAGTTATTGCTTATTATTATATTTAGCATTTATTTATTTTCACTTAAAAGTAATAAGTCATATCAGTATGAACTTTTTTTAAACTTTGTAATATTTAGTACAATTTGACGAGCAGGGCAAGAACATCTTATAGCTTTAGAATATATTTACTTACTGTGGAAACTAAGTTTACTAGTCTTTGGTACTCTTTTGTTACATATTGGTAAATTAATACACTCTGGTGCTGCTGAACCAAAGAATGATTACGTATTTTGGATATTAAGAGGTTAACAATATGAAGAAGACACAAGAAGCCATATTGAATATTGTGCTCATAAATTGTATTTCTGTTAAGGATTATTAAGAAGAGGTATTTTGTTTGAATGCACTTTAAGATCTGTTTTCTTGAATAACACATTCTAAATTCTTTTACCTTTCATAATTCCAAGAAAACTGGAATAGTACATTCACTGTCTTATATTTTAGAAAACATGTCATTAAGTCAATATGGTTCTTCCGAATAACATTTTGAATTAAAGTATTACACTGATTTAGGAAAATGATTTTTAGTTACCTTGGAAACCTAGTTTTGGAATTCATGCGGCCTGGTTGTTTGAAACTTAATTTTCTCTAGAGAACTTAAGACTGCGATACCCATTTCTTTATAATTTGAGTTAAACTTCCAAAAATTAGGGTGTACTATTTCAGCCAGAAAAACTCAGATTAAGGCAATTTTAAACTTGAAAATTCAAGCATTATGATATATTTATACTAGCATCTTATCAAACAAAAATGTACCACGTACCAAACAGTACATTAAAGGACTCTGCAATTTATCTATACCTAAAATTCCGAGGTGTTATGTCACAAAATTTACTCACATCAAATGAATATAAGCAGAGGATATCTGTGTCAGTATTAAATCACTAAATCGGCGTTTTTCACATTTGACATCTCACATATGCTCTCTTTAAACCTTTGACATATCACTTTATCGAAAGCATTCCAAAGGGTAGTTTCATGCAAAACAACAAGTTACAAATTATGAGTAAAAGATACTTGAAGCTTCTATAAACTGGTAGCACAATTCATCAATAATACTTTCTAAATGATGCTATACTTACAAATTCTGACATACCCATTTATATAGGGACTGCCTCTACGGTCCAATGGGTAACATTTTAGGCTTCATGTCCAGTTCTTCCTTGCTCACATCCGAAATGCAAATGTTTCTCAATTAACAATGATTTCTTAGTTTCCGTCATGTGTGCTAAGAATATATAAATGGATTAATAAATAAATAAATAAATAATTTAGTAACTGAATGAATTAATTAAATAATTAATCAATTAATGAGTGAATGAATATCTACATCCCGGTTCCTAATTTAATACCAGAACATGATTTCCAAATTCTTATTTATTAATACCAAAAAATAACATACAATTGCATTACAAAGTTTTTCAGAAAATAAACTTTAAAGACAAATATAATAAAGTAAAATAAAATAAATACAAATACAAAGCTACCAAATTACAAATAAGGCTCAAAACTGGTAACCAGTATAACAATTAACTGGTATCCAGCAAATTATGATATATATATACAACTTACTAAAATACCGGTATCCGGTACTATACAAACTGGTAACCAATATATTACCTCATATTATTATAACTTTAAAATTTAACCAAAATCTTTATATGAATCAAAATTTAAAAATTTGTTCTTTTCAACAATCAATTAAATCCAATATTAAATAATATATAAAGAAATGTTTAAATTTCAACAATTACACGAAAAACAAAAACAAACATTAACTATTTATCTAATCAGCCATAACAATACCATAATTTCTTCAACTTCAACTTTGTTCAACTGGACTATGCTAAGGAGGTGCAAAATTGGCCTATTCTATCTAAGCCCGCAAGTGCAGCACTCCTGGGAAGGATGAGGCTAGAGAAGACGGAGGACGGCCCTTCCAGTTAGCCACGATTGTGCAGATAAAAGAATCCCTACAAATGACCAGTCATAAACTACCCGGGAGGCCAGTCCCGCCCAGCGTGGTACTGAAACGGCCCAATTCGCAGGTCCAGAGACCGTGTCATCTTAGGAGGAAGTGTTTTCCAGGAGTATGTCATGTAACGCCGAGACACCCGTCGATACTTCCACCCTGAAGGTAAGTACCAAATGAGAGATGATGTGAAATGATAAGAGAGATGAAGTGGAAGGACAGGGAACTTGGGAAATGTATTAAACCTACCGACCATTCACCTGAGGAGCCGGGAAAAAGCACCCAAAAACTTATAAATCATGCAAACTGTTCAGGGGAATTGAAACCGTTCCTCCAGATTGCACGATAGAAAGCTTGAACTTTAGGGTCTGTAAGTAAGAATAAGCATAAGAATTTATATATGACTCAATGTTTTATTCCAAAAGAAGTAGAGTATTTGAAAGTCAACGTCCATCTTAATTTGAGTCAATGCATTTCTGCCAATCAATTGTTCTAAAGGCAAAAGCCGATGTATTACTTGAAGTGCTATATATGCCATTACGAAAAAACATCACAGGTTGTCAAGAATAATATGGAAGGGGCTTTTTTGATGCTGGCATATTGCTTCCTAGCACCAGAAATAACAATCGTGTATTTTTATAACCTTCAGCACTCACCGTTATAATGGAAGGGGTAATGTGCAAATATTGGTCTCACGCATTGAAAAAGAAGTAGGCATCCTACATGTTTATTTCTTCAAAATTTCAAAAAGTTTAAGTAATGTAATGGGATACATAAAGCAGCAAACAGATGCCTAATATGCCTCCCTAAGTTGCATACATTATGTATTCTGCTTCAAAGTCCTAGTGCCTGACCACGACTCCACCCCTTCATTACCTCAGGTTATAGGTGAACTAAAACTCTACAACCAATTCACCTGTTTCTATGAATATGGAAGCCATTCAAACATTTATACCCAAACATTCATTAATAATTGTTAAAATCAATAACAGTAAGTAGAGAAAGAGAAGTACGTGTTTTTTAAGCATTGCCTGTTGTGCATAATTATTTGTGCGTATATTCCTGATACACTAAACTCAGCTTTATGCTGAAATTGCTTCAAAGAAGCTTCTAGTACAAAGGTTTAGTTCCCTAGTTCTGAGTATTTCGTGAATGTTAATGTTGTCATTCTTTTACAGCTACATAACAAAACAATACACTCAAACTGTAGGCCAAACAATAAAAGGAAATAAACAGTGGCCAGTGCTTTGCATAATGCCAGCAGATATAACGTACTCTTCCATACAGTTTTGAAGGAAGTACGACAAAGAAAGTAATTCAAAGGTTGCATATACGCATTGGCTGCCCGCCTCGGTAGCGTAGATGGCAGCATGTCTGCCTCACGTTCAAGAGGTCCCGAGTTCGAATCTCGGTCAGGGTGAGTTACCTAGATAAGGTTTATTCCGGGGTTTCCCGTATCCTTCAAGACGAATGTCGGGTAACTCTAAGCTCTATGGACCCTGGACGCATTTGAGCATCATTTCACCTAATTCATTCACCGTCAGATATAACTTAACGTTGGCGCGGGCGTAAATTAAAAAAGAAATGCGCAAGGGCTAGGTTTTTTTTTTTGCGTTTACATTGCCAACATGTACAACAAAGGCAAAGAACATGATGATTAAACAACTCCATTCAACGAATAGCACCGTGCAATTATTGTTTTGGGGTTTCCCGGGCCAGTGTGTGGACATAAGCAACAGAAGGATTTAACTAAACCGTGTTTATGAACTGATTACTAACGTCAATTGCATATTTGAAGTCCAGGTTGTGTTCCATAAAATAACTATGATTTCTTTATAATAACAATTCTAATCACAACATGACATTTTAATCGTGGAGGACGAATATTGGACCTGTTTCTCCAAAACTGGTGAACAGGATCACTCAAATCATGCATGTAGGAGCTACATAACATTCATAAAAATGAACTCTTGCTTTCACAAGACAATTCTTCAGAGAAAGAAGTCTAAGATAAATCTTAGACTCTGAAATAATTAGATCTCTATATATAAGCTTGAATAACATTCGTCACATAGCACACATAGGGTCAAATTGGTGTTGCTTCTATGTTCAGTTTTATTAACTCAAATGGGATTAGAGTAAACAAAAAATAAAACAGCATTTGTTGCAGCAATCTATAATAGGTAGAGTCAACATGAAAAACTCAATTCCCTTGCCGGGATTTGAACCACGGATCTGCTGGTTTCCGCCCAGTAACTCTTACCCAGTGAGCTACCACGGCCAATATGCCGCACTCACATTAAATTCTTCAGATGAGTCATATTTTCCCTGTAAGCCACTAGGGGCTCTCGTATCCGAAAAACACCGCCTGTGGTGACTTATTATTGTAAGTACTTGAGTCCCACATTTTATCATTTAACCCTTATTATTAAAGATCATTGATAGAAATTAATCATTTCTTTACAATAGCCGTATATAGGCAAAGGCTTTTGATCGATAGAATTATAATGAAAAGTTCAATGCCATGGCAGGGACGGCACTTTGGCAATGGTAACTCAATGGGTAAGGGCGACTGAACGGAAACAATGAGATCCGTGGATCAAATCACGGCCATGGCATTGCATTGTTCATGTTGACCTTATCTATCAAAAACCTTAGCCTATATATGGCTAGTTGAAGAAATGATTAATTTCCATCAGCTAACCTAGATCTGTAGCAACTTACTATATGATATACAGTACATAATATCCATGGCAGTCTGATCTGTCGATGACATACTAACATATTTGTACCAACACTGAAGAGGTGGGACATGCTGTGACCCACGTGCGATAGGTGTGGAATGAGCCGTATTTTAAATATTATTTTGAATAATACAATGTCAAAGGGTGATAGTAATTTATTGAGTTAATATGCTGTTATAGATCCAACAAAACTTTCAGGTCATTATTGTAGATTACATGAAAACTGAAAGGTTTACATTTATCTAGAAACTTTCTTTCCAAATCAAAAGGGATTTGAAAACCTCTTTTACCCTCTCTGTCAACCGTTATACCCTCCATATCCAAGGAGTTTGCATACTGATAAGTATAGAACATGTTGAAGCTATGGAAATGCCTTCAGAAACATGGAAACAAACAATTACAAAAAATTATATCATTCTAAACATTTTATAAAGAATAATTCTTGATAAAAATACTTAGCAATACAGATATGTATAACAGCAGTTGTTTTCTAACTTTGAATTTGTAAATAAGGTTAAACGTTTTCTTTGTTTCTTAATTTTGTTAATGTTGGCCAAGTGCCAGTTGTATTTAAATTTTTCTCGTGCATTTCAAATGTTTATGATTCAACATTTCTTTGGGCGGTATTTAAGACATTAAACATTCTAATAAAAATTGTTCTTTCAAATACTATACTTAACACTGTTTTATGAAACTTGTCCTCCTTGTTTGAGTCATCACCGGAAACTAACAATCTACGGCTATTTTGAACCCTGCACTATGCTATCATGACTTCCAGGAGTCTTAGTATTTTCTCACCTCACCCGTTCCTCTAGGGTATAGACATAAAATGTCTTCCTGAGATTTAATTCCTAAGCTCCCCACCAAGCCTTCTGTAGAGCACTAACTTCGTACATGTTCGCAAATATGTGTAACGAACATATTGTCTCTACATATTGTCGCGGCAACGGGCATAAATTGATAACAGACGACGGATAGTGTTTCACGGAAATAAAGAGCTTGTATAAGCAGTTAACAATGGCGCGGCTAGTGTACACAAAGAGTCGGCAAATGCAGATAAACGTAGCTCTTGATATAAGTGACTTGCCGGCCCAGAAAGGGTTTCACGTAACGAAGGTTCTAGTGATATCTCTATTGACACACAATAGTTGTTTTTCTTTTTTGCTCGAGAACTCTCTCGAATTTATGAATGAGATTGTGACACGCCAGCTGTGTGTTGTTGTAAAGACATTTAACAAGAGAGTTGTAAAACAAGATTTGTGAGTAAGCAGAAAACAGCTGTAAAGTGTTGTTGTGTAATGAGAGCGGACCGCTGTTTGTTATTGTCGTCGACTTTGGTGTTGTACATTGTGATATGTGATGTATTTCTGCTGCTACGCAGCGTGTTTCAACGCCAATAAAGAACATTTAGAATTTCGGCAGATTGGACTTTAAATTACACGAACCCACAATATTTTAGTTAACGTTATCTACATTAGAAAACTTTGTCTTTAGAGCTTCTGCATATTAGAACCAAGTTTGTTAATTGTTGTGCTCTAATCCTATACCACTTTGATTTTTACTCAAAATCACTTTGGTTTATAAGTCATTTAGCCGTATGAATTGCAGTAGCATTGCCAGGACTTATTGTTTGGATAACACGTTTAAACAGAATATTTGAAGTGATTGCAATTCCCATAATAAATGACGAAGGCAACTAGGCTCTATATGTACTCCCAATAAAAGACTTCCTTTCCTGAAAACTAATACTCTTTCGATCTTTAGTTTCTTTATATACATCTTATGTCCCTTGGTCTTTCACAGAAGAAAAACCAGCTACTTTGAAGTTATATCCAAAGCGCATAATTAAAATTGGTTTGAAAACATCGTAAATAATTACAAATATTTCCTGTGCGTAAGGATTTTACCGGTAGAGACATCTATTGACCGCGAGACATTTCATTACCGGTGAATTCAGTTTGTCACCTAGCGGGAAATAAATATACTAAAACATCGTCTCGCATACGATACCACGGTCAGCATTTTGATGTGGTCGCTTTTTTCTTTGATCTTTATATCTTACATTACGGTTGCTGTCCGCCAGAGAAGTTAACCTAGAACTAAACATGTAAAATGGTTTCGAAAGTGGTATACTCCACGTCCAAACATGCACTGTAGCTGTTAGGATGGTGTCAATGCATCGTAGCCTCTCGGTACATATTAACCACACAAGATGGCAGCACCAGTAACTACTCCATGAAATAATGGCAGATAGCGTTGTTACTGAAACATGTCCACTGCATTATACACTCCTGGAAATGGAAATAAGAACACATTGACGCCGGTGTGTCAGACCCACCATACTTGCTCCGGACACTGCGAGAGGGCTGTTCAAGCAATGATCACACGGACGGCACAGCGGACACACCAGGAACCGCGGTGTTGGCCGTCGAATGGCGCTAGCTGCGCAGCGTTTGGGCACCGCCCCCGTCAGTGTCACCCAGTTTGCCGTGGCATACGCAGCTCCATCGCAGTCTTTAACACTGGTAGCATGCCGCGACACCGTGGTCGTGAACCGTATGTGCAGTTGACGGACTTTGAGCGAGGGCGTATAGTGGGCATGCGGGAGGCCGGGTGGACGTACCGCCGAATTGCTCAACACTTGGGGCGTGAGGTATCCACAGTACATCGATGTTGTCGCCAGTGGTCGGCGGAAGGTGCACGTGCCCGTCGACCTGGGACCGGACCGCAGCGACGCACAGATGCACGCCGAGACCGTCGTATCCTACGCAGTGCCGTAGGGGACCGCACTGCCACTTCCCAGCAAATTAGGGACACTTTTGCTCCTGGAGTATCGGCGAGGACCATTCGCAACCGTCTCCATGAAGCTGGGCTACGGTCCCGCGCACCGTTAGGCCGTCTTCCGCTCACGCCCCAACATCGTGCAGCCCGCATCCAGTGGCGTCGCGACAGGCGTGAATGGAGGGACGAATGGAGACGTGTCGTCTTCAGCGATGAGAGTCGCTTCTGCCTTATGCCAATGATGGTCGTATGCGTGTTTGGCGCCGTGCAGGTGAGCGCCACAATCAGGACTGCATACGACCGAGGCACTCAGGGCCAACACCCGGCTTCATGGTGTGGGGAGCGATCTCCTACACTGGCCGTACACCTCTGGTGATCGTCGACGGGACACTGAATAGTACACAGTACATCCAAACCGTCATCGAACCCATCGTTCTACCATTCCTAGACCGGCAAGGGAACTTGCTCTTCCAACAGGACAGTGCACGTCCGCATGTATCCCGTGCCACCCAACGTGCTCTAGAAGGTGTAAGTCAACTACCCTGGCCAGCAAGATCTGCGGATCTGACCCCCATTGAGCATGTTTGGGACTGGATGAAACGTCGTCTCACGCGGTCTGCACGTCCAGCACGAACGCTGGTCCAACTGAGGCGCCAGGTGGAAATGGCATGGCAAGCCGTTCCACAGGACTACATCCAGCATCTCTACGATCGTCTCCATGGGAGAGTAGCAGCCTGCATTGCTGCGAAAGGAGGATATACACGGTACTAGTGCCGACATTGTGCATGCTCTGTTGCCTGTGTCTATGTGCCTATGGTTCGGTCAGTGTGATCATGTGATGTATCTGACCCCAGGAATGTGTCAATAACGTTTCCCCTTCCTGGGACAATGAATTCACGGTGTTCTTTTTTCAATTTCCAGGAGTGTATCTTTAGATGGACTGGCATAAATTTTCTAACTACCAAAGAAAGTAAATTAGTAAATAAGCTAAATACAATTTACACAAAATTCATCAAGCACACATAAATTGCGCCAATCAAAACTTCTTTTCCGTAATAGCTTAAACCAAAAATTGACAAATTCATTTATATGAGCTCCTCCACTCGCTCTCTAGAAATAATTATAATTGTCCCTAAATCTATTGTGGTTCTATCAACTTCGTGATAATCGTTTAGTTAGAGATTTGTTTGTAGATACCATCGGAATAAAACAGCATAGCAAGCTTAAAAGATTGTGGAAATATTTAAGAGTTGGTGGCTAGGTGATGCGTTTCAAATTTCTTTCTTTTAGCATAGACAGGATGTTGAAAAGAATTCCTATTTGAAAAAAGTAAAACCATATGAAATTTCAAATGAGTAACAAAGAATGTCTGAAAAGAGAAATTTTAAAAAGAATGTTTTAAATAAATTGTGTGGTTTAACGCCAACTACTCTTTTGTGTTGGGAAATTTTGTCAATCTCTTAGGTTAATTAATTGGTCAAACGTAATGTTTAGTTTAGTTCATTGGCTATAAATATTCCACTCACACATATATGTGACTGTTTCTCAAAAAATCTTCCTGTTTTATTTGTAATTTGAAAAAGCATATTCCTGTTTAAACCTCAACACCAAATTTATGCGAGTTTAGTGTCATGCCATCTCTCCCAATTTGGTACGTGCTAGACAAAGTAAAAGCATCTGAATTTTACATATGTTCGGTTAATCAGGAAATGTTGTTCTTTAAGGCAAGGCTACACTGAAAATTCCAAACTCTATAATAATAAACCTGTCGTAATGAAAATTTAGCCACATAATTAGAGTATCATTTTAAACTTGCATGAAAATTGTTATGTTGCTCCACCAAATAATTCACTAACTATTAATTATTTTTTGTGAAAATATTGTAAAAATTTAAAATGTTCTACGCGTCATAAAATTTGAGATGTTAAGTTGAATTTTTGTTTTTGTTTAGTACAGAGCAATTTTAGAAGACCTACATTCTTATTTTTTGGAATACTCTTGTAGCATTCGTTCTAAAATATTTTCCACGTGTTAGCTCTCAAAATGTTGAAAATATTAACTTATTTTATTACTTAACACCATATAATTTTCAAACCATGAGCATTAACAAAAAAGGGGAATGTGAAGTTTCTTATTTACATATTATGGACCTATTCTGGAAGTTTCACCAGGTTAAGTGGAGCACTTTGACGCGTGGGGCATTTTGTACACTGAAAAGTGTTTAAAAAAAGTTTCTCAGAAAATCAATTTTAAAGTCATTATTCTTTCTTTTATGATTGTTAAAGGTCCTTTTAAATTGTTACGTGATGGCCTAAAGTGGTTCACATGATAAAAATAGCGTGTCATCTATTACTACAAACCCTAAGCTACCAAAATGCCAAAAAAATTCCATGATTTTAAACATTTTAGGCGAATTTTCAGTGTAGCCTTGCCTTAAACGTAAAACCAAAAGTAAATACAGCAACACTATGTGCACACAAGTAACCGTTCTAGCTGGCTTCTTTCGAGGCCAGGAGTGCTAGAGCTTTTAGAGGAATCGTATTACACTCTAAAATTCCTAAGGAAAGACATCAATGAAAATAAATATTTTGATATTCTGTAAATAGACAATTTGGTTTTAGGAAAACCTGGTATCCTATTCTTTTGACCTCCTCTACAAACTAGTACAACAAAATATTAATACTCTATCTAATTTATTACTTATTGTTATCAGGAATAACTACGTCTTGTAAAATGTGTAAGTATATGAAATGTTGAACCAATAACAACGGACCTCTTGGAAGCGACACAAGTATTATGTGTCACAAGATAATGTTCATCATAGAGATTTAGGCGTTTATAGCGTTATTTGACAGAGATTGTGTGTCAGGTATAAGAACATCATTCAGAATGATGAATAGTAACAAACAAAATGTAAATATCTTGTAAACTGAGTCATTATGAAGAATTAAGAAAATATCTTAATCAAAGGTTTACGTTAAACGTCAATTTAGTGTTTTAGTATAAGGATATTTTAAAATATGTTTAATAAATTACCTCTGCTTCAAAATACCATTTGCAAGGAAAACCTTTTCTTATTTATGGTTCCTAAAAATTGTTCTAATGATACACACCAACACACCATATGTTCAATATATTCACAACTGTATACGCAGTATAGCGTCAGCCATGGCTGTCTACAGGTCACAGAACCATGAGGGGGGAGTGGTATGCAAATTTGTCTGAAACAAGCATTTACCTGTAATTTGACATATAAACGCATATAATTATTCGGCACTTATTATCAGTATCATGCAAATACATCTACTGCTGTGGTTAAAAGTATTTCTGTTGTAAGGAAATATATCTAAAAAGGTTAAATATGGACAAATGTATCCTGAACATATATGGACAAATTCCTTGCTCCAGAAGTTTTAATCGATTTACATTTGCCTGTTTGTTTCATTTGCTCTGATAATTTACATTACGAGTTTTGAATTAGGATTGCAGTAAGTAAGTTAAATAAAATTCAACTGAAATTTGTAACAGTAGTTTCGCGTTATATTTAGAAAAGTAATGAAAAGTTTATAAATTTATAAAAAAATGACTATGTAAATCTATTTCGTAATTTAAACAAGTAAAAATATACGTAATTTTGTATTGGCCATAAATTAAATAATGTAATGTTGTGACGTGGAATTAAATTGGACAATCAAAAAATTAAGATAGGAGTAACGATAGTTAGGCAAAATCAAAAATGTTGGTATAAAGATGTTTTGTAATGGTGAGTGTGATGAGTAGTGGTGCTGCATCAAGATCATTTATGTAATAGTTGGAACTGTTTAAACATAACAAAGGAAGAGTTTATCAAGATTTTGGAAGTATCTTTAAAGTGACTGGGAAAGGAAGTTTAAGTAAAGTGTAATTCAAATAATACGATTAAATAGTTACAAAATTTGACTTCGCCGAAACTTTAATCCGATATTCTGGACTACCGTCTGAAATTCTCTTTAAATAATCATAAAAGCAAATAACTGATTGAGCAGTGTTAAAATTGTTGTTAAAATTTGCATGAAAACATTCGCGTGCATTAGTTGTGTAGGGAATTGCTTTTGGAATTAATCCGCACTATAATCATATAATCGGTAACATTTACTGACCATTATCTTTGCGAGCTATAGATGACAATTCAGCCCCAAAATTTTTCCCACTATATTACTATTGCTGGTTTGCAGTCCAATATACTTTTAAAACAAGTACTAAAGCAAGAATGGCATAAATTTCTACCTTCCTGTTATTTTTGCTTACATTCATGTACCGATGCTACTGCATCTTTAGGTAAAGGAACACCGGAGCTTCTATAATATGCCAAATATGATTGGTATACTCTCCATAAAACGGAGTATAAAATATGTAATTTTGGTGCACCTTAACTTTAGTATGAATTGACTGAATTGTTGTTTTGTGGAAAGTACCAGCCTGTATTTATAGAAAATGTGACCAACAATATCAACATATGTGTGCAAGTGTTGAGTAGCTACTTAGAGACTTGAAATAATAAGTAAATTTCAACAATGATACTTATTAAGGAGTTTCCGCTGGAGACACCAGGAACTAGACTCGTTGGTATGAGGAACATAAATGATTGTCCGGAAGTAGCTATTATCAGAAACTGTACTGTTGTCCATGTTTGTTTATTGGTGTTACAAAGGGCACGTCGAACAACAATGGTGTGGCATATTTGAAACGCTTTATTTTTAAGCAGACGAGAAATGGCATTCGCGGATATAATGACATCGAGGACTGTTTAAATAAAGATAATTTTAAGGAACTTTTGGATTCACATACAAGAGCGAAGCCCCATTGAAATTCAAGACCACTATTCCAGCACAAAATCAGTTTTTGTAGGGCATTCAAAAATAATACAAAATGAAGTTACTGATTGTTATCGGAGTTTCATTATAAATCTACAATTGTGGGAAAATGCTGTGATGGAGCCGCTGTTATGGCCGGGCATTTAAATCGTCTCCAAGGAAAGTAAAAGACATAACACTCCAAGCTATCATTGTTCCCTGTTTTGCATATACACTTAACCTTGTTTCGCGACAAAGCTTTGTCAGAATTCAGAAGTGTTTTTTGCCCCTTGTAAACGTCAGTGGAATAACGAGTTTAATATTCGCCATTCAAGTCAACGGCTTATGTTCTTAGTACGAGGTTGGAAGGCGTATACCTGCAGGAACAACCACTAGGCGGTGTAGTGTTCCAGTCCTGAGTGCATGTCTCTAAGTACATCAGTTATGACAGTTATTATACTTGTGGACATATTAAATTTTCCTTATATTGTTTGCAATTTTGTGATTTAAAATACTATAAGAAATAAATTACCCAGTCTACAACAAACTTCTTGTTACCTTCTTGCTCATTAATTTGGTTACCTTTGGCTCTTTATTATGGGTTTGCTATCCACAAGTCTTTAACAAAAAGAATCACAACTGAACATTTTGCTTTATTTTACTTACATTACGAAAATTGTTACATTCTTTACATTTTTGCTATAAATGATTGAAACTTTGGATTCTGGTTCCTTTAGATAATAAGGTGAACAGATTCAATTCAATTCAAACTCGGGTCCTCTTGAACGTGTGGGAGAGATGCTGCCATCTACGCCTCCGAGGAATGCTATGGTTATTCTATTTTAACTTCTCATAGTTATTCATAAAATATTCACAAAACTTCAAAATAGAAATTTAAATATAATAATAATAATAATAATAATAATAATAATAATAATAATAATAATAATAATAATAATAATAATAATAATAATAATAATAATAATAATAATAATAATAATAATAATAATAATAATAATAATAATAATAATAATAATAATAATAATAATAATAATAATAATAATAATAATAATAATAATAATAATAATAATAATAATAATAATAATAATAATAATAATAATAATAATAATAATAATAATAATAATAATAATAATAATAATAATAATAATAATAATAATAATAATAATAATAATAATAATAATAATAATAATAATAATAATAATAATAATAATAATAAAAATAATAATAATAATAATAATAATAATAATATTAAAAATAATAATAATAATAATAATAATAATAATAATAATAATAATAATAATAATAATAATAATAATAATAATAATAATAATAATAATAATAATAATAATAATAATAATAATAATAATAATAATAATAATAATAATAATAATAATAATAATAATAATAATAATAATAATAATAATAATAATAATAATAATAATAATAATAGTAATAATAATAGTAATAGTAATAATAATAGTAATAATAGTAATAATAATAGTAATAATAATAGTAATAGTAATAATAATAGTAATAGTAATAATAATAGTAATAGTAATAATAATAATAATAATAATAATAATAATAATAATAATAATAATAATAATAATAATAATAATAATAATAATAATAATAATAATAATAATAATAATAATAATAATAATAATAATAATAATAATAATAATAATAATAATAATAATAATAATAATAATAATAATAATAATAATAATAATAATAATAATAATAATAATAATAATAATAATAATAATAATAATAATAATAATAATAATAATAATAATAATAATAATAATAATAATAATAATAATAATAATAATAATAATAATAATAATAATAATAATAATAATAATAATAATAATAATAATAATAATAATAATAATAATAATAATAATAATAATAATAATAATAATAATAATAATAATAATAATAATAATAATAATAATAATAATAATAATAATAATAATAATAATAATAATAATAATAATAATAATAATAATAATAATAATAATAATAATAATAATAATAATAATAATAATAATAATAATAATAATAATAATAATAATAATAATAATAATAATAGCTGGAGCTGTTACCGTCATACAAATATTCCTAGACTTTTGTAGCAAATCATATTTTTTCTTGGTCTATTTTCATTTTTATGTACAATATAGCTCCAAATACTGGCGCTCATATTCAATACGTGTTTCGCAGTAAAACGGAGCACTGCTATTCTAAGTTTTGCTAGCAATTCCTAATAACCAGGAATTATTTCTACGTACATTGCAATTACAAACTGCGCTCCATCTGTAACCGCCTATGTGTACTTAGTGTTTCATCAGATTTCCACTGTGTGTCGTTGCGGTCGCAATTACTTGGTAAAGCCACAAACATTTAAACTGTTGATTTGTACTGGTTTTCTTTATTGCGATTTATTTTAGCGTTAAAATAATACTTCTGTACCACGAACATACGTCTTAGATAGAGGAGGCCTACAATCCTTCGAAGATTTGAATGACCAGATTTAATTGAATATATTGGAGTATTACGGGATCTGGAGTATAAATAGGATTAAAAACTGGAGATTCGGTTAAGTACAAAACTTGTATATAAGATGAACATCTTCAAGGATGACACGTGAATATTCTCAAGAAAATGTCATAATAGTAAACTACACTTTACTTAAGAATGTTTCGAAAATCAAAACTTTCTCAAATATAGATCTATTGACCTTAATTAAAGAGCTAAATTTTCGTAATCTTTTTATGACAAATGAAATACATAACCGCTATCTGTAGAGAATGTTCTCAGAGATCCTTTTCATTCTGATATAGTTCACATAACTGTAAAGCATTAGAGGTAGAGCAAATATGTTACCCACATAGGTATCGTTAAAGCATCTATCTGTAGTGTCATTAAACCTGCTAGTGCTTTCCCAGCCAATCCTTTACTTCAAAAATATAAATTGTGATTACCTCGGAAAAGAACTTTCATCCAAAATCCGAACGACCACCAATTCATTACACGTTACCTGTTTGTTGATGGAAGGAAGAGAAAAAGTTTAGACCAGCAGTAAACCTTTCTCACTTGGGGCACTCATCTTGCCGCCGCTGTCGTGAACCATAAATGTATACAGGAGCTCTATACCCAGCTCGGGATATCATTTGTGAACATCTGAGCTCTTTCGTACTAATGCCGGTTTTATATCACAGCTAAGTGTACTTCCAGCTTAAAGAGAAAATTAATAAATGAATAAAATAAGTATAAGCTTAATATGTTGCAGTTATATATCCTTTGGTAGACTTTCCTTATAAAACAATAATTCTTGTCGGACTGTATGGACTCTGTATGCATTAAAGCTACAACTTACTACCGCCTACATCATGTTTACATCAACATCACACAGTGTTATTTTTCATTTATGGAAAATACTGTGAATAACTAAGATAAAGTATTACATCTATAGCAATTCCACGTTGCGCGTCAGCTGTATCACGCTACGTGTACTTACTGTTTACTGAAACTTCCACCGCGTGTCGCTGTTGTCGCAGGAAAGACGCGGGATATTTGCACTTCAGGTTTTTAAACAGTTTTCTTCTTTGAGTTTTATTTTTGGTTTAAAATAACACTTTCTGTACACACCGTACATAGTAGGTAGAGGAGTGCTTGCATTCTATAAAGAAATTCACTGTACCGATTGTGCCACTATTACCTATTTTGGTATCATCGAATCCAAAAATGTGTTATGTTCACTAAAACCTAAACGTGGATAATCAGTTAAATACCGAATCTGTATATATGTTCAGTAACTTTAAGGATTACCAGTGAAAATGCTCAAGCACATTTCATAGTAAGCCTAAGCACCGAAGATTTTCTCCTGGTTAAAATAGCTCCAATGATTTTAAATCAAGTACTATATGGTTAAAATAGCTTAAAAAGACATACACATTAGAAATTTTCTGGAAATACCTTCGGAATTCCTTTTCATTTCCGACCCTGTCGTGTAGGTGTAACAAGATTGGCTTATTCGCGCCTGATCCAGTGTACCATAAGGAATTCTCAGAAGCCACACTTTGTTTCCATATGCCACTGTAAATGAATGTGGCGTTTGATTCCAAGTACATACTTCTCATTACATAAACATAACTATTTGAAACAAAAAACATCATGTACCTCAAGAAAATGATGTCAATTACTCCATTTACAAAACAAAGCTCTAAATTTCAAATTAGAAACTGAAAATGATGGATCTCCTCCTGCTTAGGTTTTGAAGATAAAAAGAAATAATAATACATTGGATTTTGGTAGTCGTAGAAGGTATACTCATATATTTGATTACATAAAAATTAATGGTTTTAACCTTTCATCTATAAGTTTAATGTTCTAACAGCTTTTGATATAGATTAATAATTATGCCCATGAATAAGGGGGTCAGATATATCTTAAGGTTGGAAGTTTTCCCTTATCCTGAAAGATGCATGTGTGGTAAATCTAAGCATTATGCACTCTCTACTCATTTGAACATAATTAAATTCATAGTCCGATATGACTTGATATAAATTTTTTTCCCTTATCCTAAAAGATGAATGTCTGGTAACTCTAGTCTCTACGTATCCCTACTTATTTGAACATCATTCAATTCATCGTCCGATATGACTTAATATGGAGATTTTCCCTTATCCTAAAAGATGAATGATTGGTAAGTCTTGGCTTTTTGTATTCTATAATTATTTGAACACTATTAATTCATCGCCCGATATGACTTATCGTTGGAGGTTTTCCTTTTTCCTGAAAGATGATTTTGGGTTATCTCTAACCTCTACGTACCTTCAGCATCATTTCATTCATCGTGCGATAGGACTTAACTTTGATGGTGTTCCCTTATCCAAAAATATGAATGTCTGGTAAGTCTAAGCTCAATGCATCCTGTATTCATTTGATCATCATTTAATTCATGGTCGGATATTACTTAACGATGAAGGCTTTCCCTTATCCGCAAAAATGAATGTCTGGTAATTCTAAGCTCTACGTACCCTGTACTTATTGCAACTTAATAATGTGACCTTGTTGGTTCGTGAAATTAAAAGTCCAATTGCAAAACTCATAAATGTTCTTTATTTCCACCGAATTACAGTCGGAACACTTGCCGATTACACAGAATTACGTAATGCACACAATTACAATTCACCAGTTCGTCTGTCACAGGTCCACTGCACGCTCACAGTTACGTACAACTGCTCTGATGCACGTTCACAGTCTTCCGGGCCGTTCCCTCACTGGTTGCTCCTCACGACTGCTCGACAAGAACTTCCAACTACGTGGAAAGTGACTCAGAGAGAGACACATATTGAAGACTCTGGTAAGAAATAACACGGCCCTGAAAGGAAGGTGGCGGAGCTTGAGTGGCGTTATGCCATCAGGTCCCGCTGCCTTTTTTGGTTTGAGGCGCCGGTGTACGCCCTGAAGCTCACTGGGCCTTATTACTGGGAGTCTGTCTGTCTCAGCCGGGGGTCGCCGAAGGTATCGACGAAACTCCTGCCTAACGCGGTCAGAGAAGGCAGGGTCCTGGGGTCTTCTCTAGGCCTCACGGTCCTCTCAAGGTAGTCGGCGAACACCGTAGCCTTGGCCTGTGGTTCGTAGGACAGGCCTTGGGTACCCTGGAGTAGGGAGTTTGGTGTCCCTTGGCGGTTCCGAAGTCTTTTAATGACCCTCCACACGTCTCCGTCCTCGAGGTTCATACGAGACATCGTGTCCTCACACGCGCGCACTCTGTGCTCACGGAGGCGGGCACGAACCTCTCGGCATAGTTGCCGATGTAGCCCTCGATTATGAGGCGTGCGGTGTCTCTGGTAGAGCCTGAACTGACTCGCCAACTACAGGCCTTATATAGGGAAGATCGCCGTTTCTGAAAAGTTCGTGGCGCGCACAATTAGCCCGAGGTTTCGAGACGTCTGGTGAGAGGGGAAAGAGACGGTACAGGGTTCGCGCCGCTTTCCCTTCAGTTAGTGACACGAGACAAATGGGTAGGCGAAGCCTTGATTAATATTGTGACTTGTTATACATCGTACAATAACGCGTTAAAAATTTAATTACCTTGAGGCCTCTTGTCCATGTTGTATATAAAACGTCATGTGATGAAGCTGTTTCTGGAATTATTTTTCTTTAGGATTACTACGGAGACGTTTAAGCACCAAACCTGTAATTGTTTATCTTAAATTTGGAGCCAATGAATAATTACGTCTTTGTGGAAGGGTGCCTTGAGAAATTATGTGAGTGTAATGTTCTTTGCCGTAGTTATATGCAGGCCTCAAGTTTTGATGAACCAAAAGGACCAATGACCTGATTTAAAATAGTGAGTTAAAATGTTTGCCCTCTTTTGAGAGTACAGCACAATTCTCACTTCTATTTCCTTACAACTATAATTAAAAACTGGCAGTAATTTAAACCTGAGTGCTAGCCTCGGAACCTGTCTGCCTCAGGTTCAAGAGCTCGCGAGTTTGAATCTGGGTCAGGGCCAGCTACCTGGATAAGGTTTTACCGGGGTTTTCCAATAATCTGAAAGAGCCGTTTCGGGTAATTCTAAGCTCCACTGACACTGGACTCATTTGAACATCATTTTACACATTTCATTCAACGCCAGATATGACTTAACGTTGGAGGACGTAAATTACAAACAAAACAAAACAAAAAAAATAACTTGAGTATATATATCCCAGGAAGAAGAACGTGTAAAAAAATTGTTACCTTCCTTAGAGTTATTGCAATAGGTAATTTGTAGCCTACTGAGTTTCTCGAAATTTAGGGCACGCCTGTTTTTGGAAAGCAGGTTTCTTACTCTGACAAAGTCGTTTACAAGTCTGGTGATGCATCTGAAGCAAACTTGAAATTCGCTAAACCACTGACAGTTACCTTTTAAATGCAGGAATTATCAACTACTTCATTGGTTAGCGCTTGATGAATGTGACACAAGCTTTTTTATCCTGAGGGTTGATCAACATTTTTCACCTTCTTTTCTTCCAGCTTTTCCCATTGCACTTTTCTTTTTTAATTTGAAGATGCACTTCAAAAATTAGTTAAAGTTTGTTAAGAGTGGTTATGCAACTAAATTTCCAGACTCAGTTTACTCCTGCACACGGACGATTCCTTGAAAAAAGTGTTCTATGTAAGTGGGAGTGGCGTATTTATAGCCGATGAACTAAACTAAACATCACGTTCGCGTGATTAGCGTTTGACACGCGCCGATGTGTCGCGTCCCGGCGCGTTGGCCTTCAAATCCTTCAACCTCCTGCCGACGTCGTCCTCCACCATGGCGTTCAGGGAATTGACGCTGCTGTCGGTTTTTCCTACCGGCTCATTAACGCGGCTCGCCAGGATTTCGACGCACTCGCCTCTGTGACGTCCTCTTTTACGCCGGTCAACTGTTCTTCAAACTTTGCGGCGAGAGCCTCGTTCGCCGCGTTCATTTCCGTGGCCAGACTGCCGTCCACTGCTCTGATTTCTGTGGTTAACTCGGCCTTCATTTCTTACATTTTCTCGGTGATGCTGTCGTTAGCCGTCTTCATTTGTTTCAGTCGCGCGGACAGGTTGTTATTTGTAGTCTCCAGCTTCGCGGCCAGGCTGTTATTAGCAGCTTCCGTTTTTGCAGCGAGCTTTTCATTTGCCGTCTTCATTTCGTTCAACGCGGCGGTAAGGTTGTCGTTGGCCATCTTCATTTGATTCAACTCTGTGGCCAGGTTGTTATTTGCCGCCTCCGACTTCGCTGATAGTTCGTTCATCTTCTCCAAAACCATTTCCAATGCCGATTCCATTGCCGTTATCCCACTTCCTGACGCCAGTTATGACTTTGTGGGTTCGTGAAATTAAAAGTCCAATTGCACCACTCAAAAATGTTCTATATTTCCACCGACTTACAGTTGAAAACTTGCCAATTACACAGAATTACGTGATGCACACAATTACTCTTAACCATTTCGTCCGTTACAGTTCCACTGCACGCTCACAGTTACACACACTCTTCCGATATCCGTACACAGTCTTCTCGTCCGTACACTAGCACGGCGCTGCTTCGCTGCTCGCCAAAAACTTACTCAATTCACTCACTGCAGCCCTTCTTATAGGAACATCACAGTTTTCTTGAAGTCTCTCGTTTCAGTGAATCACCGCGAAGGTTCCTGACTGCCGGGGAGGTAGGAAGGGGCGGCCAGCGACAAGTGGCACTTCCCTAATCATCCCCTCAGTTAGTGACTGAAATAAATCGGTGGGTGTGTCCAAACGCCTCCGTCTCCTGCTGCTGCTGCCGGCCGGTTCTATAGGGAGTTCCGACGTTTGGGTGACAATATAATTGATAATAATATGCAATTTATTTATTAATATATACCTATTGCTTAGTTATATTATAATGCTATTGCATAATGCTTAAGTTCTCAGTTTGTATAAAGTGTAAAATATGTGCAACAGAAGCAGTATATAATATAGTGATATTTTCTTTTCTTTTTTTGTAATTTACGTTCACCAAAGTTAAGTCATATCGGACGATGAATGGAATGGGTGAAATGATACTCAAATGATCCCAGGGTCCATAGAGTTTATAGATACACGACATTTGTCTTTCAGAATAAGGGTAAACCTTGGAAGAACCTTATCCAGGTAACTCACCCTCTCCGAAATTCGAACTCGTGACCTCTTGAACGTGACGCAGACATGCTACCACCACGCTAACTAGGGAGGCGTGTTTGTCTTTGTAGAACAGAAGTAAATCGTCAGCGTATTGTGCCATTTCGCCTCGTGGCTCTGTGGGAAATCTGCCATAAAGATTTTTGGGAGATGGTATAGAGCCTTCGGGGACTCCGCCTCTCACTGGTCTGAGTGTTAATGTTTTCCCCGCAACTGAGACTTTAACAGTACGGCGTCGCAAGAAGCTGTTTAGAATGTTGATAATATGTGCGGGGAGCCTCAGTTTGCTCAATTTATACAGTCACCCGGCATACCACGTCGTAGAGAAAGCCTTCTCGACATTCAACGGAACCGCTGCAGTGAAGGCGCCTTCCTGGAAGCTCAGCGCGGCGGTCTCCACCACTCGCAGTAACTGCTGAACTATCAAGTGCCCAGGACGAAATCGAAACTAATGGTTGGGTATGGCTTAAATGTCTCACAGAATGTGGGACAATCGGATGAGAATCAGCCTCTCGACAACTATCGAGAGGTTGGAAAGGATGCTGATGGATCGGTAGCTGGAAGGTTGCAACGGATTCTTCCCAGGTTTCAATATGCATATCACCCGGGCCTCAGTCCACTCTCGTGTAAAGTACCCAAGGGTGAGGCACATATTGAAAACCCAGGTTAAGAAGCGAACCGCGTTTAAGGAAAGATGGCGGATCATGAGGAGTGTCAGCCCATCAGGACCCGCCGCCATTTTTGGTTTGAGACGCTGGAGTGCGCCTTGTACTTCACATGGGACAGATGGTTGGGAGTCTTTCCGCGTCCTCAGGAGGAAGACACAGGAGCCGGTGCCGACGCAACACCTGGGGCCGCGGCTGGAAGACTTAGAGGGCGGCCTTAAGCACTATTATGTTTGCACAATATTAACTATTTTGAAGCAGTGCACTGATATTGATAAATGAGTTACGCAAAACGTTGTCAAGAATCGATCTAAATTTTACAGTAATAAACCAGTGTATTGATGACATCTCATTTGGGGAGGTCTGAGTGGTGTCATAACAAATGTTCAATTTGTTTTACATACAACTATGCACACATCTTACTAACTGGTGCTATAAGAATGAATATATAAATGAAACTGGTTAAATGTGTTATAAATAAATTAGCTCTAACACACTTTCGCTCCGAAACACAATATTTGTTGCTTGGTTATATTGATTTTTGTATGCAACACGGCTCAAGTTTATTGTCCTTGATATTTATAATTAGCTTTCAACACGAAGGTATCATTATTAATGTTATATGCTTGTGATGATTCTTAATAACTAAGACATTCATATTTACGGAGCAATTTCTACTTTCGCGCCCTCTATAACTCGCAACGCGCACCTCCTCTTTCATGAAACTTCCACCATGTGTGCTGTAGTCAAATTCACTACACGTGAGAGAAATGTCAACTGGAGGTTTCTATCCATGTTTGTGTGTCAGCTTTATTTTAGTGTTATCTTGTTTTATTTTCTCTACCGCAAACATACATAGCAGGTAGTGGAGTAGTTGCATTCTAACCAGATACTTAATGACGATGTTTTACTGGAGATAGATATTTTGAGATCACGGAAAGAAAAACTGATTTTTGAGCCAAACTAGAAATTGCAAAATCGGGTATATATTAAAGTTATATACGATTTACACGCCATACTGCGCTACTAAATAAATGGAAACATTTTTATCAAAATTAACTCTTATATCATAATTGTAGTAGCATATGATTGTAATATGTTTATGCCACATGAAATATACTAAATTTGCAGGAAATGTCCTCAGAAGTCGTTCTCATTATGAATCACTTTACATAACCGTAAACAGTAAGAGATAAGCGAAGAGTAACTACACATATGTCCTAGATCTTCTTATAAAACACAATTTATGTCTGATACAATTTATTTTGTAGAGCGAACAATTTCGTATTTACCCTTTGTTATATGTCACAATTTCCCAATAGTTATGTTTTTTTTAATAGTGACAAGTCGTTATTACTTTCTATTATGGACTTACTCGAGTTATAAAGTATTGTATTATCGTCCAATAATTCAATATCGATGTTTCAGTAGCAACACACGTTTTGAAGTCCCTAGAACTAGAACGTATTAACAAATATATCCCATCCGTGCAGGAAATGTAGAGGAGCAATTTCGATTTAAGTAAGCTATGAGAAAACTATATGAATGTAAGAATGAGATTTTTTATTTTCTGTTGGAGATACAAAGAGAAGGAAATTTCAAAGCCATCCCCTAGTTAATCACTTATTAAACATTTGACTGTCACTTAAAGTCTATTGTCTTTTTTCTCTTCACGACATTATAGACAGAAATGTTACTGTAATATATCTAAAGTTTGTATATTGATATAAAGTATCCATTAAATATCTAACTTGAATCTAAAACAATAAAGAATCATTTCGTATTGTGAAGCATGTTTAATGTGACGACTAAAGCTAGGTAAATCCTGAAGAGGCGCTGCTGACAGCTATATTAAACCTATTTATAAATTTTGCTCTTCCGCTTCTCCTTCCTTGTGTAGCATTGTAGAAAATGCTAGAACAATCAAAAATAGTTACTAAAAATAAAAACATTGCACCATTTTAAAACTTCAATTAATTAGTTGAATGAGGGCAGAGATATACAACGTAACTCGAACAAAATTGATGAACGTGTCAAATACGTGTGAGTGTTGGTATTACTGCAGTCGGGAGTAGACATTCAGCCTCAATCAGAACATTGTTCTACCATGAAGAAGTGCTCAGGTTTATTTAAATTCTCCTTCTTTGACCAACATTCAGATGTACTGTCACTTGTCTTCGAAAAGACTTCACAGAGAGACTACTTGAGACTTGCTGTTGTAAATTGCTTTGAGACGTTGTTTCTTATGATATATCTGTATATATCTGGCATTACCTGTTTATAGTGTTCCTTTACTTGAAGTCTTGTCTTTTTGTCTGGCTACATTTTATTCATAGATTCTAATTTTGAGGATTTGAACACCAGGTAACTCATCCCTTCATTCAAAGGCAATTCTAAAATTTTCAAATTAAGACGTTATGGAATACAACATAATTATGAATAATCAGACTTCATTTATGACGACGTTTGTCTCCTTTAGTTTCTCAACAAAGCACTAGAGATGGTCATTTATATTATCTGTACTGTGCATTTTCTGTACAATTAATTACTTGAGAAGTGTAGCATTGCGGGCAGTGTCTTTCCTTTTAAGACCTTTGAGGTTAAGCACTGTTTTATTTGTTTTAATTCTCGAGGTGAAGTCATGAAAATGAGTTCTCTCTTTGTATTTGAATCGCTTTCTTTTGAGGTTTGACGTCATTTGCCGTCTTTGTTTATTCTCCGGTCACAAAGAGAGAAAGCTCAATGTGAGTGAGCACGGCTTGTACTTGTACTTGTCACGTATCGCAGTTGTCTTTCATCAGAGGTTTGACATGACAAACACCGGTATTTGTAGCCATGTTTTCCCTCACAATATTTTATACTGCTTTTGTTACACGTATTTTACCCTTTTTACAAACTGGGAGCGATCTGGACCACAAAACTGTTGTATTTATTTAGTAATTAATTGTATACTGCTCTGAATTAAATGTATAAAAGAGATACAAAGTCCATGGTGAGGTGAAGCCAAGATTTTTAGAATGTACAACCTGATAACATAAAACGCCTGTCAATTGTTCACTAAAAACAGGTTACATAACATCAAAAAACTGAGTACTTGAGAGTGTACAATTTCTTTAGTAGACAAGTTCTCTCCGTAGCGCAATAAACAATGGATAACTGACCTAACGTTCTTGTTGGATATAATTCATTTTAAATATTTTTGCAGTCGAGAAACAGCTCCTGATATAATACAGCTTTATCAATTTTGTTTATTTCATTCTTAAACGAGACATGGACGAATATATAATTTTCCTTCATTAAAAGCATAAAATTGTGTACTTGCAGAATACCCTCTGATACATTGTTTTAATCTCGGTATTCAGTGCCACTAGTTACACCAAAACGTAAAAATTTTGATTATATTTTCAGCGCGTTCTCTAAAAGTTAAATCAAATTTTCAAACAGGGCTGATGAACTAATGTGAGATGCAGCCTCAAGACACGTATTGTCTGTATACCTATGATTTAATTAAATTTTGCAGGTATGCCTTCAAATTTGTCAATATCCGCTACTAAATACAAATATTTAGAAAATGTCAAATGAAGTCACAAATGTATACAACTTTTGTGTTAACTCATTAGGAAATTAGTGAAATCTTGCACAATGTTAGCTGTTTAATTGTATTTATATCACAACCATCTATAAATACTCAGAAATACGAGATGAAAGATGGAGTTCAATTGAAATGCATATACAAAAAATATCTTTATTTTGTTGCTGATGTATAACTTTCTGTAGGCTTTCGTTCTGAAGCACAATAAACGCTGTCACTTTATATTGATTTATATATTAAATATAACTCGAAGTTACCCTCATTCACATTAAGCACGTCTTCTACTTTAAAACAGAACTTCTTGTGTCCTTATGTTCTGGAAGGTATTTGTAATAAGTATGATAGTTTGACAAATACATAGCGATTATAGCCTGCGCGCCATCTACTAACGTCGACTTGCACTTAGTGTTTCACAACACCGTCACCGTGCGCCGCTGTGATCCCAGTCACTCATTAAGCAGACAGAACATTTGTACTGCAAGTCTGTTTCTGGTAGCTGCTTCTCTTTTTTCTTCTTTGGCGTTAAATTAATACTTTATGTACCACGAATATGCGTACAAGGAGGATCGTATTATATTCGGAAATTAAATGCCGAGATTGCTATGAAAAATATATTCTGGTATCTTCTGCAACTAAAATGAACAGAAAGGTCGGTTAAATATCAAACTGTGCATATTTTCAACTTTTTAAGGTGGCATTCGAAACTTTTCAAGAAAAGCTCATAATAAATCACTATTAAGTAAATGCAAATTTGAAGTTCTAAAAATCACTTTGAGTGACTTTAGTTGAGATACGTTATTATGATTGTTGTTATGATTAATGAAGTGCACATTGAAGCAATGCCCTCAGAAGATCTCTTCATCATCAGTGATTTTTTATAACTGGTAAACTGTAAGAGAAAATCTATTAATATTGCTAAACATTTAAATATTAAGAAATAAGGTAAATTATGAAGGAAGAACAAAACCCAAATTTAGTATAAAACGTGAATTAGTAAAAGTCTTACTAAATCAAATGAATAAATACAGTCTAAAGTGTAACAATGAACTGAGGTCGGAGTTGCTATAGCCGCAGGTAATCTCTGCTAATACAACTAATAATGATATTAAACATTCATAACACTAAATAATAAATATAATTTCATCTTACAACATTCACGCAATAGCTACATCTCCTACTTGAGTTAATATTCCGACATTATAAGACTTTGATAACAAATAACTAAACAATTAAGTGTAACATCTCCTTATATATAACATAAAGACAAATATATAACATAAAGACAGTTATAAAATTACCTAATGCTACAAATTAATACAAAACTAACAAATATAAAGATAATCAATGTAATATTAATAACAAATACTCAGGACAATAAGCTACAGATAAATAAAAAGTTCAAGTGTTACTTGACGTAAACATACTAATGTTAACTCCTGACGGTCTAATAGACAATTCGTATCTTACAAATTAAAATTTTACAACAAATTTCTATGAAACAATACAAAATAATTTAGCTCTAAGTTTTATGATTATAATATAATTACATCTTATCTATTTTAATCTTAAAATTATTAATATTTAACACAAATGAACTAATATGTAAACCCTTAAGTATAACACATCCTTTAACTAAAATCTCAGACAATATCTTACATTTTAAGTCCGTCAATCATTAAACACTAAGCTGGCTGGCGTCATTCCAGTTGTCGTGTGTAGACGAGCGGTAGGCCAGCAAGAACAGTGGCACCTTGACGTCCCAGTCTCGCTGGTGGCTGGCCACGACCTTCCCTGCCTCTAAGGTCTTGATGTATCTTTCGACCATGCCATCCGACTGGGGATGTAGAGGCGTCGTGCGGGTCTTGTTCACCCCAAGCCTTTGTAGTGCCTCTTCATTAGGTTGGACTCAAAGTAGGTACCCTGGTCACTGTGTAGCATTAACGGCACCCCAAACCGACAGAGCACTTGCTCCACGAGGCAGTCTGTGATTGTCTTTGCCTCTTGGTTTGGGATGACATACACCTCCGGCCAGTTGGTGAAGTAGTCCACGACCACCACTAGGTACTTGTTGTCTCGGTCGGAAAATGGAAACCGTCCTGCAATGTCAACGGCGATCCATTAGAATGGCACTCCGAAGTTGTACTGCTGCTTGCGACCACGGCTCCTAGTCTGGGGGCCACGACTCGCCGCGTACACGTGACACTGACGGCACAATTTCTCAGCATCTGCTCGGGGTCTCAGCCAGTAGTAGCGCTGTCGTAGTTTGTCAATCGTTGTGTTCGCTCCCAGGTGTCCTCCCGAAGTACAAGCGTACACTTCGTCCAAGATTTCCGGGACCTTACTCCAGGGAAGTACCAACTGTTCTCTCTGCGTCTTCCCATCGGGTGACTCCCATACCCGGAACAGCACGCCATCTCTGGTCTTCAACGAGTCCCATTGGGCCCAGTACGACTTGTAGGTGGCGCTCCTCGGTGCGATGTCCTCCCAGGTTGGTCTCGTCCCTTCCTGAACTTCCCTCAAGAGTGGCCCCAATTCTGCGTCCGCCAGCTGCTCCCTCCTCAGGCCTGCGCTATCCCAGCCGTCCGCAGGCACTGCCACAAATACTCGGACCGCTGCGGCACGCTCCTTCTCTTCCACTCTTGTGCTCTAGCCTCACTCTTCTGGACATTGCCTTTGGGATATGGCGTCAGCTTTACCGTGGCTCTTCCCTCTAAAATGTTCCGAGGTGAAGTCGTACTCCTGCAGCCTCTGGACCCAACCTGCTGTCTGGCCTTCCGGTCGCGCGGTCACCATCACCTCGCTCCTCGCGGGGACAACCACGTCTTCGTGAAGACGACCCTGTAGATTCCAAGGCGCTCTTCGTGTTCACGGAGTATAACCTCTTCTCCGTTGAGCCGCAGGACCGTCCTGCCGACGTCGACCGTCGCCTCGTGGCTCCTGAGGTCATCCAGTCCAAGAATCACCTCCTCAGCCACCTTCGCGACGAGCACCCACAGACGCACGGCACTCCGCCCCAAGGTCAGCTCCAGCTGGGCCTCCTTCTCCACAGGCAAGGTGTCGCCCAATGCCGTGACAAGCTCGTATGCTCGGCTCGGGTTGGTCATCGGCAAACCCTTCGCCAAGTCAGGTCTGATGATGGTTACGGCTGCCCCAGTGTCCACCAGCACGTGGCACGTCTTCCCTCTCACCCAACCCTCCGCGATGAGGCTGTCATTCATACGCCGGCTGACGGCGCGCAGTGTCACTCGAGGGGATGGTGGTAATGGCGCCGACGTGCTCCTCTCCACGCCGGGGCTTACTCGTTCTTCTAGCTGCCCTTCCTCGTGTGGGCAGTCTCTCTGCAGGTGCCCGGGCCATCCACACCCCCAGCACAGGCCACTAGGTGTTCGCCGGCGTCCCTCGGCTAGTCTTTTGTCTCCGGTGTAGCGGACACTACTCGTTCTCGACGTCGGGATAGCTGTTACCTTGGCCGCCTCCATCCTTAATGCTGCTGTCAGCTCCCCGTGGATGGTTTTATAATCGCCGAGCATTGTGCGCTGACGAATCTCCCTATCTCGTACCCCGTCCACGAATGTATAGGAAGCTTCAGGGGATACTAACTCTGGTGGGAGGTCGACTAGGGCCTTGCTTGCCGGCTGTTCAACTTCCAGGGTGAACTCCTGCAGCGTCTCCCTCGGCTGCTGTGACCTTGCCTTTAGCTGGCTGCGGTACGCTGCGGCTAAGCGGTGGTTTCCGAAACGATACTCCAGGGCCTCCCAGATGTCCTTGAGCGCCGCCGTTGTCTGCACCGCGTTTAGCACTTCCGCGGCCCGTTCCTGGAGGCTGGCTATCAACTGTGTGGCCTCCTCCACTGGCGACCATTTTTTGTGCTTGGCCACTGTGTCGAACTGGTGGCGGAAGGTTTCAAACGTTGACGCGCCGTCATACTTCGGAGGTTTGATGCACGCAGAGGTTTTGTCGCGTCCCGGCGCGTCGGCCTTCAAATCCTTCAGCCTCCTGCCGACGACGTCCTCCACTATAGCTTTCAGGGACTTGACGCTGCTATTTCCTTCCAGGTCGTTAACGCGGCTCGCCAGGTCCTGGACGCGCGCGTCCACTTGGCCCATCTGCTTGTCCAGCTCCGTCACGTCATCCCTCACGCCGGCCAACTGTTCTTCAAATTTGGGGGCGAGAGCCTCGTTCGCCACCTTCATTTTCGTGGTCAGTTCGGCCATCTTTGCGGTCACTGTCGTGGCCAAGTTGTTGTTTGCCGCTTCTGTCTTTTTTTTTTTTTTTTTTTTTTTTTTTTTTTTGTTAACTGGTTCATCTTCGCGGCCAAGTTGTTATTTGCCAACTCCACTTGTTTCAACACTGCGGCCAGGTTGTTATTTGCCGCCTCCAATTTCTTTTCCATTTTATCGGTGCTGTTTTCATTTGCCGTCTTCATTTCCGAGGTCAGTTCGGCCGTCATTTCCATCATCTTCTGCATATACTCCGCTTACAAGTCTTCCTATCCTGCAACCTAAAAACCCTTTCGTTCTGTACTCTCTTTATATGCATCTTATGTAATTTTGTTTACAAGGAAGATAGAGCAACTACAAGAAAGTTATATCCACATTACATAATTAAAATTTGTTTTAAATCTTCTTGAATAATTACAAATGTTTCTTAGCTCTTAAAGATGTTACTGAAAGGGACCACAAGACACGTCATTACCGGGAAATCAGTTTATGACCTAGCGGGAAAACAATGAACTAACTCATCTCGCATACGATGTATCGCCAGGGCCAGCATTTTGATGTGGTGGCTTTTAGCTTTGTTCTTCATTACTTACATTATGTATGTTGTTCGCAAGAGAAGTAAACCTAGAACTAAATATGTACTCCACGATCGAATATGCACAGAGGCTGTTAAGATGGAGTCAATGTGGCGCACTCTCTCGGTACATAGCAAAACCACAAGATGGCCTCACCAGTAACAGTACTCCATGAACTGGCCCAACGCAAATGGCATTGTAGCGGAAACATTTCCAATATATTTAGAGAGATTGGCATACTCAGCATTTCTACCACAAATCTCTGGATATTTATGACACTGCTCTGACTAACATACCATACTAAAAACCTACAGCACGTTAGGTCCGCGCCGTGGCTCAGTGGGTAGACCGCTTGGCTCTCACCAAGGCGGCCCGGGTTCGATCCCAGGCGACCGCAAAGTGAGATTGGTGATGGACAACATGGCGCGGGGCGGGTTTTCTCCGGGATCTCCTGTTTCCCCCGCCATCTATTTCCGCCGGTGCTCCATCTTCATTTCATGTATCATCAGTGTCATCGCCTGCGGTGCCGTATATAGTAAAAGCGGACGTTAAACACTACACATTTCATTTGATTTACAGCACATTAAATTCCTCCAATGGTTCGTAGTACTGGTTTGCTATTTACTTATAACAAGCAGTAGTATTGTATTCCACCCAGAAATTCTATACCAAAATTTCGTCAACCTTACCACAGGTTACCCCTTATTTTCTCAAAATGGCACTTAACGCTTTGATTTAGCTACATGTATTTAACGTTGTTCAATTTCAAATCTAATCTGTATTATGAATTTCTTGAGAATGTCCTCAGATATCCTCTTTATTCTTAATGCCTTTTAGATAAATGTTAAACCATGACTATTAAACAAAATCTGGTCAGACAAAAAATTTAAAACTCATAAATTTCTGTGGAAATAATTATTTCAGAGATATTCAATGTTATTGACTTACATTTTCGAAAATTTATTCTCTTTTCAATTAAAAAAAAGCATTACGACTTGCTATATCCTCCCAACACGAAGAAAACGGAATTTCAAATCTAACATATAGCGAAGAGATCTAATACAATCTGACTAACCCTTAAGCCTACAGCATTCTCTTATTTTCCTTATTTGTCTGCAAAGAAATCTTTAATAAACTAAATCTACAAACTTACCACTGAGCAGATAGAAAAATAAACGTTTGTAAGGATCGTTTGTCATGTGAGTGCAGGAGATTGGATTTGCTTTTGTATTAGCGACGGTACTTATCTACGCCACCGGTGTGACAGTATTTCATCTCGTAGGGGTTCTTTCACGTGACATGCATATATTAACATGGAGCTATTGCATTTTCACTGACTCAAAGGTCCTGGTTCCGGACTGGCTTTGCCAGGCCGGAGCCAAAACTGTTGAGCCATCGAGACTTTGATGATTATTAAAATAGTTACGGAAAAGTTTGTCATTTAATGAGGTAACTTGAAAATGTTGAACAAATACGATAAACACTTGGAATAAGCGATGTCTTAGAGCTGGCATGGTTTTGTATGATTTCAAATTTCGCTGTCCATCTTAAGAACTGTGGTACAGGTGTTTGTGCAGTGGGATCTGCCGAAGTATTTCATGCCTTACTTTACAGATAGCAGCTCAAGGATGTGATTAGCTTATTGTTTTAAAAATAGGTAACGATATCGTTTATAAAGGATTACGCGAGGCTGCATATTCCCAAAGTTGTTGCTAAATATCTTGCAAATATCAACGTGAAGTGCAACCCTCACCCTCCGTATAGTCTAGATTTAGCCCTATGTGTCTTTTTTCTATTCCCTAGTTTGAAGAAACGCCTTCGTGGGAGGCATTATCAATCTTCAGAAGCAGTGGTGAAGGCTGCGGAGGCGATTTTGAAGGATCTCTCAAAAATTGTTTCCAGCATGCCTTTGAAGAGTGGCAGAAACCCTGGGACAAGGGCATCTAATTCAGGGGAGACTATTTTGAGAAGGACCATCAAAATTATGCGGATGAGTAAAGGTAGGTTGTCAAATAAAATTGTATGGTCAATTGTTGTTAAATAAAATTGTTGTCAAATAAAATGGCGTATCATGGACAAAATTCGCACAAAACAAAATGTCAGGATATATAAGGGCTGCATTTCAGTGTGTAAATCTTCTATTTCTTCAACAAGTTGCCAGCATTTATATTCTTAAAACTCTATTTAAAAATTGTTTAAAAGGATCATTGGGTGTGACCAATTTGCTGTCCCCTAATATTGATTAATGCTAACTTATGTATGTTCATCACTACCAATCTGAATTCCCTGCTATAAATTTAGATGTAATAACGTACCGAATAGGAACCATTGTAATACAAACTCTCACAGAATACTTCGATAACGGCGTTCCTCATTGGTCATCATGTGTTAATTCGTGCCACGTTTGATCTCATACACATAACCTGTATAATTGCCAATGAATGAAAGGTTGTTAACAAAACATTGTGTTTACTCAAATTTTCCTATTTAACGTTTCTTCTCTTCGTTATGTGTTATGGACGTTAAGGTGCTAAAATCACTCTGTCGATATTATCTGGAAAATTTATCTATTACCGATCACTTTTTCATAAAAATATTATGCTTATCCTGGCATGGGTCAATTCCTGGAATACAATGATATTTTAAGTGATGTTCAATATGCTATTAAACCGAATAAATTAAACTGGTATAGTTACTTCATTCGTATTAGTTGCCAAGATCATCTCAAGGTTTAATAATGAAGAGTTTAATATGGAATATTAATATACTTAGTAAAGTACATAATTTCTAAATAAACTCTCTTAATCAAGTTTGTCAATAAAACACTAATCATGATAGTAAAACAGTTTCTTTGTATCTAAGAGATTTTAAGCAAATTTGTAAGGTGGTATTAATGCACAGGTGATATTAGTGTAATACATTGCAAGTACTAAATACGCAAAAATAATATATTATTCGCTACTGAACACACGGTTATGTATACTGATAATGTTTTACAGTGAAATAATATTTAGTACATTAATAGGTTATTTTTATTACTAAGTCCATATTAACAGACATATTAAACAATTAACAGAAACAATTGTAAAAAGACAATGTATTACAGCCGCTACACTTAACGTTTTAAATTGCCGCTGTCTTACTTACTTAACTAATGTCTAAGGAATAAATTAAAACACAGTACAATAAAATAAAATAAATAAATCTTGCCCACTGCACTACCGTATTCAAATACCATAAAGTACAATAATGAAACCTAAAAAAACAATAATTTAAAATAATTCTGTTGCTTTCAAAATTTGCTAGATGCCAAACATTTTCAATTAGCTGTTCAACAACAAATTACAATTTGTTTTAAGATATTTCCAACAAAAAGGTCTTTAAACACTTCCTTTTATAAATTCACTTCTTATAAGTACATTAATCAATCACACATATACCAATCTTAATCCTTTAAATTCAATTTCATTCATATAAAACAAACTATATGCTCTGGATAACCTATCATGCCTACAGTACACGAAATTGTTCCACTGATTTGTAGTATTTGCTTGCTATTTACTTAAAAGTAAAAGCGTAAGGCTCATGAAAAGTGTGCCAAGTCTTGAAGGGGGATCCCCATTGTTATAGATGCGCCCTTTATTTTAAAATGTAATACGAAGATGCACTAAAATTACGAAGTGATCTTATAATATTCAGACTGTCCGATCAAGGTTTCCTTGTTCTGAAATTGTGGAAACGTCGAGATTTGTGAATGTTTAAAGCAGTTTTAAATGTTTATAATAATTAATTAAATTGATGCCATGTTTAAGAAATTTAGTGTTATTTATTATTCCTTAAAACATCTAAAATACCTGACCTGAATAGCAGCTGGATAGAAGAGTTGCTTGTATGCATTTTGATCTGCTGTGTTCAGTTTTGCTTTTGGCTTTAAAGAACAAAATTCCTAGAACAACCAAATATCTGTTAATTCCGCATGTTTCTATTTTTTCTAGCACGTATCAAATAGGAAGAGATGGTATGACACTTCTGACATAACTTCAAAATTGAGATTTTTTTCAGGAATACTCCTTTTAAAAATCTGATTAAAAGAAGAAAAGCTTTTGAAAAAACAGTGAATGTTTGTGTGTGTGTGTGTGTGTGTGTGTGTGTGTGTGTGTGTGTGTGTGTGAAAACACTTATAGCCTGGGCGTTTTTATAGAAAATTATTATTGGTGACCGTGAGGATGATGTATAAATGTACATATTTTTTGTTTGTTTTGTTTTTGCGTTTAACTGACAAGAAATCTGGACCAGACGAATGTAATTATAATCCTAAATTTCGTATAATTTATTTATAGTTAATTTATTTCTTTACTTTCGTATCAGGGTACAGAACTTATGACATTCCCCTAAAGCATCTTTAAAGTATTTCAGCAACAGCGCTATCTGCCATTGTTTCATTGACAACTGTTTACCTGCTGGTGCTGCCACCTTGTAAATTCTGCATGTAATTAGAGACTTACTTAATTATTGACACCATTTTCACACGTACTGTGTATATTTTACCCTGGAATCAGCCACTTTCGAGGCCACTTTACAAATTTAGGTCTAGGTTTACTTTTTTCGTGAATAGCAAACGCATTGCAATTCGTGGTTGGTACAGAAAAAGAGCGACGTCATCAAAATGCGTTCCCTGGTCATAAATGTATATCTTATAAGAGACAATGTGTTTGCCATATTTATTTGCAGCTAAGACATAATCTGAGTGCACAGTAATGAAGTAACTGCCTAGATTTAAGACACGTAAACAATTAAGAAGAGTTATGAGGATAAATAGAAAAGTAACTCACTGCAAATATGCGTTGGGACGCCGAGAACGGCAGAACTTAAGGAACGTACATACACAAATAGGTAATTTCTCAGTATAAGAACAAACCTGGGCGATTTATAACAGCAACGGCTGATTTCACATATTTTATTACGCAAGGGAAAGCGGTTTGTTCATTTCAAATTTCCCGGCAGGGATGGCTTTTTGGTTTCCGAGGGGATTGTGGGGTTACAGTGTATTGGATCAGTATATAGAGAGCGTCTTCTTAATATTAGCTGCCAGCAGATGTCAGTAACAGACATTTATTAGAACTCAACTAAAGATGAATACCAGTAGTTTATAAACCAACAAGTTATGATCTTTTGTTTAACAAACTTCCTTAACCAGAGATGTAGAGGTGATGTAGAGCTGTCCAAGATTTACAGTATGCAAAAGAACACTATGGCAGATAACACTGGGCAACAAAAAATAATTTTTGAATGTTTGGAGCTCTTCATGAGGCAATTCCTTATAATTGTGGCTTGAGAAAGACAAATATGACAATGGAGAACTTGTATTAGCTCTAGCTTCTATGATACACACAAGGTGGAAGTATTACATATTAAAGGATTGAGAGAAGAGCATACATTTTAATTACATACGTGCTAACCACAATGAAAGAACATTTGATTTTTTAACTGGTAATTACATGCTAAGAGTTCTAAATTGCTGAAAAATACTTCGCAGATAGTCGTGTCTGAAGAGAATCAGGTCTTGGGCTAAATACTTCGTCGCCTTTTAGCTTTCCTCTTGTGATGAAGTTCTGCAGAATCCCTATACAAAAGCAACAGTATTCCGCAAGCATTACCTCATTCCAACGGCCCTGATATCTTTGTTCCATAACAGAAATGTCCTCATGGAATCTCTTCCCATGTTCATCACTAACAGCTCCACAAGTAGGAGGAAAAAAGTCTAGGTGGGAGTGCAGAAAATATATCTTAAGGCACAAGCTGCATCCAAGGTTACGATATTTTGCTTGAGCACTGTTACCAAATGCTTGTAGTTATCATCTCCTTTTTTGCCTAAAAATACCATGAAGGCTTCCCAATCTTCATTTTCTTTCCCCTCCCAAACTTTGGTCAAATGCAGCGTCGTTTACAAGTTCTCTTATTTGTGGTCCGACAAAAATGCATTCCTTAACTTTTGCATCACATAATTTCCAAAATTTCTCTCTGATGTTATTTGACAGGTGTCCCAAATCCTCCCTCTCCCCCAGAAAATACCCCAAATTGAAAATCTTCACTCTAAAAATGAAATGTCACTTTATCTTCAAAACAAGAGCTAATCTATCAGGTTTGTGGTGATTTTTGAATAGAGCAGATGGAAATGCATGTAAATTTATTATTTTTAAGCCCGAAACATTTTAACTGTCGCCCAGTGTAATCAGATGTTTGCGGAAAATGAAACGTGCCCGCGCATTCAGTACCTAACATGGAAACGCAGAGAAAGTAACAAAATGTAGAAATTTGTACGCTTTTAATAAACTATTATCCAGCTTGGATACTTGCAAAATGCATGTTCCCACCATCTTGTTGAAAGTTATTATTAGGGAGTCGTTGAAGGTTATTCGATTCAGTACAAGATAACCCTACACCGCTAGGGCTAGCACTGTGCCACTCATTGCTGAGAAGTTATGATGTGAACACACTCCCTTATTGCCGCAAATTATGTTATGAAATCACCCATAGATCTTTAGTATCCAAAGTCAGGTTTTGTGTTTCACTGAGAAGATTGTTTTTTTTTTCTTAACGGGCTCCCTTTAGTTGCTGCATCCACAGATACTAATTTTTGTAGAATTCTTCGGGTTTTTATGATAAAATTCACTACCCTTCGAAACCCATTGTATCACAGTACTGTCAAGCAGTGATAATACTGGTATTATTATTTTCTTCTACTGTTTATAAAGAGATTGTTAAAACATTACAGAGTCAATAAAATATTTTTACACAGAAGCTAAGAGATTCGCTTTCCCGAAAAAGTCTAAAAATATCTTCTTACATGCAAATGTTTCAATATCATGGAATAAAACTTGCAAATATGTAAAAACCGAGCTCGAGTTATCTCAGCTGAGATGTATGACATTACTGTTACAGTCTGAGACTATGTATTGAGACACTTTCTCAAAATTTTGTTGTTTGAGTAAAACATCAGTTGTAAGACGGCATTATTACGTCGACTCAATTTTCGTCTTGTAAACCAACGCCTACAATTTCGGAGTATACCTTGTATCGTATACATGGGCAGTTATGTCGCAAAGGACTCTTTATGGACCGCTGTTAGCTGCAAATTTGTACTTTTATTTGTCGTTCTTGTCAATTATCATTCTGTAAATGTCGCAATTCTCCTACAAAATGAGCTTCTCCAAATTTTTCCGTCCAGCATTATCAATCTCAAAACCAGAACTGTCGCAAACGGTTTCTATTTATTAGTTCTCTGATGAATAAGTCTAGTCTTGAAGGGACAGTGGTGTAGTAGAACTCGGTTTAGAGACATCAGAGAAGGCAGCAATAGAGTACAGTACATTCTGATCATCAAAATGTCAGTAGGGCGTACGTAACACGACACATACTTTTCTCTTGCCGAATCAATATCCCATATCTTTAAGTACACTCCAAAATATGTCCTTCTGACCTTTAAAATCGGATACTTTGTTTAACATTATTGATAAGTTTATGTACTGTAGCAATTTCTCTTCTCTGTTCCTAAAACCCGAGAAAACTTTGCGCACAACACTTTTCTCAAACCATCAATTTGGAAACTTTTTGGCTGTGGGCGATATTTAGAAGGCGTTTAAGTTTTTCCTTCATTGTACTTTCAGTTTTGAACATCTTAGACTTATTATGCACAATTCGTTCACTTTCACCCACTGCCGTTACTGCACTATTCAGCAGCGAGAAGTTAATGCTGCATCTGTTGCCGCCGGCAAACAGCCCTTAAATTAAGAAACCTATATCCAAATTATACATCATTTTTGTTCAGAGAATAATGGAAATTCCATGCGATTTAACTTTCACATTTCTCTTATCGTAATGTTCTACCGATCTTCCAGAACCGGTAGGTGATAGATCTCCCGAGACCGGTTGTCTAGCATTCTTCAGTTCCAAATAGCTCGTTATTTTACCTTTGGCGTTTATCGGCAAACTCGGAGCTTGCAGATTCGTGTAGGATGCCAGTTATCTTGCAAGGCTTTTACTTGTTTATAGAACGACTGAGTGAGTGAGTGTGTAGTGTTTTAGGGCCCGTCGACAGCAAGTTCATTTGGGACCGAAGTCAACTCTAAAAACTAAAAGCTACACAAAGTTAAAAAGTAAAGATAAAATAAAAACACTCAACTATTAAAAGCACATTAAAACCTCATCCCAGTACTAAAAATTTAAAATCTCTAAAATTAATAAATATTAAATACAAGTCAGACTTGTTTATTAAAACCGATTTTAAAAACAAACCGCAGAGCCTTATCCACTGCCACTGGGTCGTCCCCTAAAATATCGTGCAAGTTAGTCCTTAAGCCCAAAGAATGGCAAACGCGGGTGTACTGCGGAGAATCCAGCAATACATGCCGCACAGTGAGGCGTACTGCACACGGAGCACACAAGGGGGCGGTTCCCCTCTTAACAGTTGGCCATGAGTTCCACGTGTGTGCCCAATTCTCAGGCGGGTGAGTATCACCTCGGCCCGCCGGTTATCCCTGCAGGAAGTTGGCCAGGGTTGTACGCTCTCCTTTATCGCCCGGAGTTGTGTGCCTTCCAAAGCTGTCCAGGATTGCTGCCAAGCAGATAGGAGTTGGCGACGGAAAAAACGTTGCACATCCTGGTATGGCACGTAGTTGTTAAACTCCGGGGCAAACGGCAAGCGGACTTAGCCGCCGCGTCCGCCTCCTCGTTCCCGGAAATCCCAAAATGGCCTGGGGTCCAAGTAAAAACAAAATTATATCCGCGACTAAGCATTTGCAAGATCTGGGCCTGTATTTTTAAAACAAGGGTGTGAGCGGTAGTGTGCTGTTGCAAGGCCTGAAGAGCACTTAGAGAGTCAGTGCAGACAATAAAAGAGCCAGGAGCTAACCTGAAATAAAAAGAAGAAAATAGAACATGGCATATTGCTCTGCGGAGAAAACTGAAGTGGAGTCCAGAAGGCGAAATTTATGAGCCTCACCGTTAATGAAGAACGCGCAACCCGTAGTGCTACCCAACTGAGAACCGTCTGTAAAGACCGGAACGTAATTAGGGTAACGGCTCAGTAGTTTGGCAAAAAGTTGTTGGAACACCGAATGTGGAGTAGCGAGTCTAGAGTTGCTTGAAAGAGCGAGATCGAACCGCGCACGATTGAGCTGCCATGCAGGATAAGGGCAGATGGACGACCTCTCCACGCGAGGCATTCGGAGGCCATGCGAATGTAGGAGATCCCGAAATCTTATTCCCATGGTGCGTGTCCGAGAACCAGGGCGCATATAACGGTGGACCTAATCTGGACAGAGAACTGGTTTAAAACAAGGATGATTGGGATAACTTGCCATCTTCAAGACGTATGAGCAGAGTAACAGCGAGCGACGAATATAGAGTGGAGGTTCGCCTGATTCTGCACACAGGCAGTCGACGCGACTGGTGCGGAAAGCTCCTTTGGCAAGGCGCATGCCAGTATGATGCACGGTGTCTAAAAGGCGAAGTTTAGAGGCGATGGCTGTGCCATAAATAAAACTGCCGTAGTCCAGGTTGGATCTAACCAGAGAGCGGTACAGCCTCAACATTACCGTGCGATTGCCCCCCCCCCCCCAAGGTGCTCCAGATAATAACTTCAGCACCCGAAGGGAACGATCGCAAGAGGCTCGAAGGTGACCAATGTGGTGCTCCCAGTTGAGTTGTCTGTCCAAGTAGAGGCCCAAGAACTTAAGGTGCGAGACAAATGGCAGGGGTTTGCCGTTCAAGTGAAGATCAGGTGGAGGGTGAATACCCCGTAGGCGATGGAAGTGGACACACTGTGTTTACGCTGGCGAAAAACGGAAGCCGTTTCGAAGCGCCCAGGCTGCCAGCTGGTTGATGGTCAACTGCAGTTGACGCTCTGTATGATCTAAGTTACAAGAACGATAATATATAGCGAAGTCGTCAACATACAGGGACGACTGCTTCCATGGCAGTGAAAGGGCATCAGAGGAGAATCTGTGGACTGTACTGTAGACAGTATACCTAAACAACATGCCCAAAGAGGGTCTCGTACCCGCGACGCTTTAGCCGGTGGAACGCCAAAGACGTGCGCTCTAGTACCACGAGTACTTGTAAACAATACAAGCAAATGTTCTGGTTTGTATTGCCCAAGAACTTCTTTTCAAAAACAAGTAAATGATCTCGAGGTGTTTAAGTAAAAATAGGTATATATTTCATTTTCGTTTTTTTCGTAGTTTGTATTTTGCACGTTGAATATCTGTGTTATTAAACATATATACAACGCCCAAGGCGAGATTCGAACCTGCGACACTTTACGCAGCGAACTTCAGAGAAATCAATTCTAAAGACCTCGAGCACTTGCATCAAATGTTCTCCTCGTTTATAGTATCCGAGAACTTACTTTCGAACATAAGGACTTTTTGTAATTTAATTTTAACAACCCTTACAAATGGTTATTTCTATCCGTGTTTCATGTAATTCGACATAAATATTTGTAGACTTTTAGGGCAAAATTAAAATTGGAGAATACTGTAGCCTTAAGATTTAGTCATATTACATCTGTTCACTATGTGATGGATTTGAAGTTCCGTTCTCTTCCTATGGCCAGGATACAGGATGTCGTTATTCGCTTAGTTTACTTGAGAAAGGCATAAATATAAACAAATAATGCAGAACACGTCGAAACCATTGTTTCTACAAAAAGAGCCATTTTATTTTTGGAAAATAAACATAAGTGTTAGATCTAAGGGGATAATCTGTGGAAGGGATGGTGAAATGTAGTTGTGGAATGTTTGGCTGTAATACAATAATCCTACTTAATACAATTGGTTGTTTCCGGGCTGTTTTGCCGTGGTCTGTTGAAGTAAGAACCAAACGTTTCGTCCACAACTACGGCAGACATCTTCAGTGGTGCGGTCGAAGCTTTCTTGCAGAGTTTGGCTGCGTCTGAAGCGTTCATTTTTTATTTTTTATTAGTAGGGCTGACCCCTCCTCCGCCAGCCCCAGTGACGATCATCCGAAAGGGATCTACATCGCCTCCCCTACTATGCACTAACTACTCTAGCTAATGGATGGAAGGAAGCTCGTTGTATGGTGCCAGGTACCGCTTTACGCAGCCTGGGGTTAGTGGGTAACTCTACGAAAGACGAGGTGGAGGCAGGGCCCGCTCTTGGCCCATGAGTCCAGGGCGGGTACCTGGAGTATGTTAGTGAGGTCTGGCATGCTGATGCAGATGGAAGTTTTGGTGGGTATCATGCTAGGACACTTACCTTGAGGTGGCCCTACCTTGGGAGCCAGTGGATGTAGTCGTGGATGTACGGTGCGCGGGTTGTCCCAACTGTCAGGGCAGCCATGGGGTTCCCACGGCCGGCCTTCGTCATCTAGTTGGGTCCTTGGTGGGCAGTAATGATTGTCATTTATGTAGCCATGTTGAGGCCATGGCTAACTTCGTTGGCGTCATCTGGTGGCGCCATTTGGTTGGCGAGCCTTGTCCGTGTTGCAGGCGGTGGTCGTCATTTAGGGTGACATTTCGGCCATGAAGGCAACATGGCAATCTCCGGTGATGGTAGATGTTGAAGAATCGTAGTCCGTAGGCAGGCGGTGGTTGTCATAATGGCTGTCGTCCTTTCCTTTCATGGGGGTACCAACTGCTGTATGTATTGTGTGATAGGATCAGGTGTGTCTGTCTGTGGCTTTGATATGGGGATACTCCTGTCGAAGATCGATAGCGGTCTTCTCTGTTTGTCGTGTGCAGTGGAGTACTGTCCAAGACTTCGGATTAGCGTGTTATGATGTTTGCTGCTTTTGGTGTAGAGGTTGTCTGCTAGTTTTTTAATGAATTGCTCTATAGTATGAGAGTGGAGCTCTTTGTGTAGTATGTCTGTGGGTGCGCTTCTGGGGACCTTGGCTGCTAGTCGGATGATCTTGTTTTGAATGCCTTGGAGTGTGTTAATGTGTGTTGGGGCGCAGTGACCTCATGCAGGTGCCGCATATGTCATCAGTGGGCTTATCAGGTTCTTGTACAGTGTTAACCCTAGTTTTAAGCTGAGGTTGTTCTTATGGTTGAAAAGTGGGTAGATGCGTCATAGCTGGGCGTGCGCCAGGCTTCGGATATTCCTAACGTGCTGGGCGAAGGCTAATCCCGTGTCCATAGTGACGCCTAAGTATTTTGCTTGATTCGTCTATGCGATGTGGCTTCCAGATAACCTTAATGGTGGTAGGGGTATCTTGTGTAATATCCTTTTGGTAAATAGCACAAGCTGCGAATTTGGCGAGTTCACGTTTATGCGCCATCTTTCAAGCCATGGTTGTAGTTCCTCAAGTGCGTTCTAGAGGCGTTCGCGGAATCATTGATGGTCTTTTGGATCGGGTGGCGATAGCAGTGTCGTCTGCGTACATGTAGAGTGATGTGTTGAAGGTTTCTGGTCATTGACGTAGATGTTGAATAGGACCGGTGATAAGATGCTTCCTTGGGGTACTCCTGCTTGGAGAGATTTATTCGCGGATGTGGCGTTTGGCGTGGTTACTGCAAAAGTGCGTCCCTGTAGATAGTGGGCGATGAGTTTGGTGAGGGTGGCACTGAAGTCAAGTTGTTTGATCTTATACAGTAAGCTGGGATGATGTACGGTGTCGAAAGCGCGTTGGATGTCCAGGAAGAGTATGCCTGTACTTTGTTTTTGGTTGAAACCTTGTGTGATGTTTTCAATGCATCTGAGAAGCTAATGGGTTGTTGACTGGTTTGCTCTGAATCCAAATTGTTCCGCTATTAACGTGTTATGTCGCTTGAGGTAAGTGATTATCCTTTTGAGTATGACTTTTTCCGCTACTTTATTCATGGTGTTGAGCAAGCTAATCGGTCTATGGTTATTGGGGTTCCAAGCTTGGGGAACATCAGCACATGTGCATGCTTCCAGTGATTGGGAGAGTATCCGTTCTGTAGGCAGTAGTTCAGTATCTTGGAGAACAGTAGTAGTGCAGATGGCGTCCAGTGTGTTAGAACCATGTTGGAAATTTGGTCTGGGGCCGGAGCTTATTATCGGAGAGGTGGGCAGTTTGCCATTTAATTTCGCTGGGATGCGTTTTCCGGAGCTTATTGCATGTTGGTTTTTGGAGAAAGTCGTTGACTGAGGCTATGATTTGTGTGTGGAAGTTCGTGAGCGTCGTGGCGATGTTTGGTGTACAGGCTGTTGCTAGTGTGTCTGCTAGGGTGTTTGCCTTGTCGTCGTCTGTTTCTGCTATCTGTGTTTTGTCACCATTTTTGTGAAGTGGGGGTCGTTGAGGGGCTCCATGATCAGCGGCTTGGTGAGTTGCCAAATTTGGCTGTTGCCAGGATGTATATTTGCTAGGGTTTGATCCCATTGTTCTTGCATTTGCTGATTCATACGTGTTTTTATTTTGCTGTTGAGGACTGCCATTTTGATTTTGTGGACGATGTTCCTTGTTCTCTGCCATTTCCTCCTTTCGTGGTCTCTTTCGTTCATGAGTTGGTGGACCGCGGGTGGCAAGTGGAATTCTCTTTTTGGTGGTTGCTTGTAGGGCGTGGACGCGGAAACGGCTTCTTGTGTGGCTCGTTCCAGTGTTTCAGCGGCGATTTCGACTTCGTCGGCGGATTCCAGCTGATGTGGTATATCTGGGAGTTTGGCATCTAGTTGATTAGAGAAGCATAGCCAGTCGGTCTTGTAGTTTCTGATGAGCTTCTCGGAACGTGATGGGGGCACTTGCATGATTTCCAGGAGGATGGCGTAGTGGTCTGATGCTAGGGAATCTACTCTCTTCAAGTTGTATCTGAACCGTGTTGGCCAGAGAGTAACACAAATAAATTCTAAGACTCCCTAAAAACACACCTTCCGGATTAGCATATGAGTTGAGTGCATATCTTTTCATTTTATAGGAAATCAGAATTTATCACTCTTAGATCGTCAACTCCCAACATGTCACTGAAGAAAGAAGAAAAGGAAAAGAGAGAATCTGACAATATTTCTATGCTACAGATGCAATACAGTAATCATCATTTTCTTTCCCGTACTTACGGAACGTACCAATGCAATGTTGGTGCTTCGTTTACAGAATAGTTAGAATTCAATGTTATGTGAGTGACTCAAAATTATGAAGCTAGTGAGTCTCTAAAGAAATTTGTAGCGGTTCCATTTGAAATCGAATTTTAGGCATCGGGGAATGGTCTGAAAACTTTTACCCAAATTTTGATATTCAAGTACATAGCAAACACAATTTTAAAGTTCACTTAATGCTAAAAATAAAGGCGATAAGGCGGTGATTGATGGACAAGCTCTTATTACTCAAAACATTGAAAGCTTCTTCAAACAGAGATTTTCTCAGTTACATAAGGATAAACACAATAAATAGACCTTATCCAGATAACTCATCCGTAACGAAATTCGATATTCCGTTACCACATAGAGGTTCTGAACCCTTAAGTGAATACAAACCTAAGGATAAAGGTAAACAATTGGACTGTTTAGTCGTTTGTTTCAAATAGTATGAAGTATATGCTAACCGGTAATAATAATAATTGGTAGAAGTATGAAAACAGAGTCATGCGAATGGAATTTATAAGAACTTTAAATGAATGTCGCTGAGCGAGTAGTGTAAGTTGCGTAAGAGGAAATTTGCAATAAATAAGTCGAAGGAAATGTTAAAAAAGATGTTCCTCTGACACACAATAACATATCTGGAAATGCTCAAGAACTTCTGTTACATATATCACACAGTACAAAAGTCGTGTGGTTGTAGAAACATTTCCAAATGATTGATTTATAATTTATAATTTTAATGATACCAAAAGTTACAAATGGCGCAAGTGTATTAGTAGGATATATACGAAACATGGCCGACCGTAGTCGCCATGTATACAAACTAAAGAGTACTTCCTTTTCCACACACAACGATTTGTCTTTCGAATATTCTCTCAGTATACATTATAGCTGTTGTTTGCTGTCAGTACAAAAAACAGAACTAAATCTTATACTTATCTAAATTACATAAATACAGTTTGATACAAATGTTTATAATGAATTATAAATCTTCTTCCCAGCTGTAAGATGTTTCCCCTAGAGCTATCTATGGGCAGCAAGACCTGATGAGAAATTCAACACATACATTTTGTTTGTTATGCAGATACACTAAAGTACGGAGTTTTTATCAAGTTCTTAGAGAGATGTCACAAAAATAGCGTAACAAATTTTAGTAATTATATCGTCTCTGGCGTTGCGACAGTTTTGTAGTTTTTTTCTTAAATTTAAGCACTGTAACGTTAAGTCATATAGAACGATAAATAAAATTGTGGAAATTATGATCAAATGAGCCCATGGTCCAACAGCGTAGAATTACCCAATTTTCGTCTTCCAGAATAAGAACAGACCCCGGAACAATCCTTGTGTGGGTAACAAAGTTGGCAGTAGGTATGCATTAGTGGAACACTTTAACACATAGTCATTATATGTTGGCTTTGACGTTTCATTTTATTTGGCTGCTTAAGAGATTATAAGAACGTAATAACGAATTCATAGTTGAGAAAAATATTAAATATATAAAATATATACTCATGTCCTTTGTTCCATATGTCACACAGTACAAAGCTCGTGTGATTGTGGAAATGTTGTCAAATGACTGATTTGTAATTAATTAAATAATTAAATAATTAGGACTAAAACCTACAATTGGTGCTACTGTATTAGAAAGATATATGAAACATGACTGGACGTAGCTCCACTTACACAAACTTAAGAGTGCTTGGTTTCCCATAAACAATGATTTGTACATTGAATATTCTCTCAGTATACTATATAGGCTATGTTATATGTCAGGACACAAAATAGTACTAAATCTAACACATATCGAATGTGTCGTAATACAGTTTGATATAAAACCTTATAAAGAATTTTAAATCACTTTCCTAGCCAAAAGATTTTGCCCCTAGAGCCATCTATGGTTAGCAATCCATGATAATTACAAATATGGCAGCATTTAGCGGTAAATCCTTACAATTTGGACACATGTATCATCTCACGACTAAAGGTTTATGTGTTATATTGTAGGTATATTCTCAACTCACTTTTCTACAAATGTTAAATCACTTCTGCTCTCCAACTACGTATAATTTTGCTGCTGCTACATCAAATCTACTACTGCTAGTTTGCAAGTTTTCTCCACGACGAAAAGAGCTAACATTACAGATTCTAATATTAGTACCATTTTAATATTACTTTTGCTTTTAATATTGCTGGCATTACTGCTACTGCTGCCGCTCCTACTACTACTACTACTACTACTACTACTACTACTACTACTACTACTACTACTACTACTACTACTACTACTACTACTACTAGTACTACTACTACTACAATACTACTATTACTACTACTACTACTACTACTACTACTACTACTATTACTAGCGGATATGTAATTATTTACCAGTTACAGTAAATTATGCAATAGCAATTCAGAATGAAGCGGACCTAACGTTCTATAACTTTGAAATGCGACATATGCATTTTATTTGTCGTGCAGATATATTTTAGTACGGTATTATGATAAAATCGTTGCAGATATTTCACAAAAATAATAAAGTAACAAATGTTTGTAATAATATACTTTCTGGCTTTGGAACAGTGTTCCTCTTTTTTCGAAACCTTAAGCGCTGTAAAATTAAGTCATATTGGACGATAAATGAGATTGGTAAAATTATTTTCAAACGAGCACAGAGTCCACAAGTGTGGAATTACCCAATAATCGTCTTCCAAAATAGGAAAAAATCCTGGAATAACCCTTGTATAGGTAACTACAATAGTGCCTCTCCAAATGAAGTGTCATCAAGGCTGCGCTTTGATACTGTGCTCGATTCCAACATAATCCGGACAGCTCACATTTGGGAGGGCCTGGGCTTTGCTAGCAATCTTGCTCTACTGCTCCTATTCCCCTAGTGGGGTATCCCGGGAGGAAGGATGAGGCGAGAGGAGACAGAGGGCGTTCTCTGGTTATCCTTAGAGTAGATGAATTTATATACTGATTTGTTATTTAACCGACTATCCAGATTTGGGTTTTAGGGAATATAACATTTTTTTTTTTATTTAAGTGACCGCAAAATATGTATCTGTGGCACAATCTGTACAATTAATTTCCTTATAGAACGCAACCACCCCTCTACCCACTATGCACGACGTTTAAACAAAGTTTTATTTTAAACCAGAAATACAGCTCAAAGAGAAAACTGTGTAAAAACCTGCAGTTCAAATTTCCCGCGTGTCTTCTGCGACCTCAGAGACACGGGATGTAAGTCTCAGTAAGCAGGAAGTAGAGATGACGCGTAGTTGGAAATTGCTATAGCTGTATTAATTTATCTTACCTATTAATAGTGCTTTCCATAACTTCAGAATTTAAGGGAATATAAAACACCAACGTTAAGTCCTTTAGGACGACGAACGAAATAATTTTCAAATAAGTACCGGATGCATACAGCTTAGAGTAACCAGACATTCATTTTTCAGGATAATCGAAACCTCCAAAGTTAAGGCACATCGGAACTCTTTATTCAGGGATATATTTATTAATCTATATGAAGGAAGATTATTAATTTATATGAAGGAAGATTAAATTTTATTTTTATATAGTTACCTATATTAGTAGACTTCCTATAAATACCAAGATCCAATTTAGTATTATTTCTTACTATCTTTAAATCCATAGAAGGAAGAAACCCATCAATATCTCTGGCCTATGTGAATTTTACAGCTATATATTGTAAATTTAATATTTGAGATCATTTTCTTTAGATAAGTGAAGTTTCTTTGTTACAAATATTTATATTTGCGTAATGAGAAATATGTACTTAAAATCAAACGCCACATTGATATACAGTGGCACATAGACCAGAGGCTGGCTTCTGAGGGTTCTTTGCGGAATTTGGATCAGGCGGGAATAAAGCAATGGTGTTACACCTACACGGCAGCATCAACAATGAAATGGAATTCAGGCGGCATTACCAAAAAACTTATAATGTTCATTTCGTATCGTATAAACTATTCTGACCATATATTACTTGACTTAAAATAATTGGAGTTAATTTTGACGAGGTGAAAGTTTACGGGGAATTTTTCTTTAACTTTATTGTTACTATGAAATGTTTTTCAATACTTTCGCTAATCATTCTTGGAGTTATTGAACTTGATGTAACCAGATCCTAAGTGTAGGCGGTAGTAAGCTATATTGCATACGAAATCCATACAGTCCGACAATTATTATTGTGTCTTAAAAGGAAAGTCTATCAAAGCATATATAAGTGAAACAAGTTAAGCTTCTACTGATTTTATTCATTTATTAATTTACTCATTAAGCTGGAAGTACACTTAGTTGTGATATAAAACCGGCATTAGTACGAAAGTGCTCAGGTGTTTACAAATGATACCCCGAGCAGGTTATAGAGCTGCTGTATACATTTATGGTTAAGGACAGCGGCGCAAGGTGAGTGCCCCAAGTGAGAAAGGTTTACTGCTGGTCTAACCACTTTTCCATCCATCAACAAACAGGTGACGTGTAGTGCATTGCAGGTCGTTCGGATTTTGGATGAAAGTTCCTTTGCGAAGTAATCACATTTATATTTTTGAACTATCGGATTGGCTAGGAAAGAACTAACAAGATTAATGACACTACAGCTAGGTCTTCTAACAAGATCTATTCTACCTTTAATACTTTACAGTTATGTGAAATATTTCATTAAAAGGAATGAAAAGGACCTCTGAAAGCATTCACTACAGGTAGAGCTTATGTATTTAATTTCTCATAAAAATGATATTATGAACATTTAGGACCTTAATTAATCATTGGATCTGTATTTGACAAAATTTAGATTTTCGAAAGTTCTTTAAGTAAAGTGTAGTTTACTCTTGTGACATTTTCTTGAAAAGATTGAGGTGTCATCCTTGAAGATGCTCAACTTATATACCAGTTTGGTACTTAACCGAAACTCCAGCTTTGAACTTTATTTATATTCTAGATTCAGGTTACTGTTATGTTACTGTACACTTACCAGGATACGAGCAGCACTACTGCCAAATAGTACGCACCGTTTTTAGGTAACACGAGCCGCGGACGTTCTGCCGTATAGACAGTCACGGGTTCGAGTCCCGCCTTAAACCTAAGTGTTTTTGTGTATTATGTATACCTGTAAAACAACAGGAAACAAGGTTGCAAAGCCACGGATAAATAAAAGCGGCGAAAACAAGGTAGTGGAGCCAGGGTCCTCGAAATTCTGGAGCGGGGAAATTTTCCAGAATTAAATAATTTTGGGCGATGAACGAAATAATGTTCAAATGAATACAGGGTACATAGAGCTTAGAATGACCAGACATTAATCTTTCAGAATAGGGGAAAACGTCCAGAATTAAGTAATATCGGGAGATGAACGAAATAATGTTCAAATGAGTGCAGGGTACATAGAGCTTAGACTGACCAGACGTTAATCTTTCAGAATAGGGGAACACGTCCAGAATTAAGTAATATCGGGAGGTGAAACAAATAATGTTCTAATGAGTACAGGGTACATAGAGCTTAGAATGAACAGACATTCATCTTTCAGTGAAATGTGTAGGGTTTAACGCCCGCTGTTACTACATATGACACCGCAGGCGGTGACACTGATGATGCATGAGATGAAGATGGAGCACCGGTGGAATGAAATGGTGGGGGAAACCGGAGGTCCCGGTGAAAACCCGCCCCAACGCCGTGTTGTCCAGTACAAATCTCACTTTGCGGTCGCCTGGGATCGAAACCGGGCCGCCTTGGTGAGCGCCAAGCGGTCTAACCACTGAGCCACGGCATGGCCATTTATCTTTCAGAATAGGGGAAAACGTCCTCAATTAAGTAATATCGGGAGGTGAAAGAAATATGGTAAAAATGAGTACAGGGTACACAGAGCTTAGAATGACCAGACATTCATCTTTCAGAATAGGGGAAAACGTCCAGAAGTAAGTAATATCGGGCGATGAAATGAGTAATGTTGAAATGAGTGCAGGGTACATAGAGCTTAGAATGACCAGACATTCATCTTTCAGAATAGGGGAAAACGTCCAGAATTAAGAAATAACGGGCGAGGAAATAAATAATTTTCAAATGAGTACAGGGAACATAGAGCTTAGAATGACCAGACATTCATCTTTCAGAAAAGGGGAAAACGTCCAGAATTAAGTAATATCGAGCGATGAACGCATTTATGTTAAAATGAGTACAGGGTACATAGAGCCTAGAATGACCAGATATTCATCTTCCAGTATAGGGGGAAAGTCCAGAATTAAGTAGTATCGGGCGATGAACGAAATAATGTTAAATGAGTACAGGGTACATAGATCTTATAGTTACTAGACATTCATCATTCAGGATAGGGGAAATCGTCCAGAATTAAGTAGTATCGGGCGATGAAAGAAATAATGTTCAAATGAGTACAGGGTATATAGAGGTTATTTTTAAGGAAAAAGGAAACCCTCTAACAGAAAGTCATATCGGACGATGGATGAAACGATGCAGAAATGAGTCCAGGTTACATAGGGCTTAAAGCTTCCTGACATTCATCTTTCACCATAAGGGAAAACGCCCAGCATATCGGAGGATGAATGAAGTAATGTTCAAATGAGTACGTGCTACAGAGAGTTTAGAATGACCAGACATTTATCTTTCTGGATAAAAGAAAACCTCGAACGTTAAGTCATTGCGGACGATGCATGAAAGAATGTACATGATTTACAGCGTTCATAGAGCTTAAAGTAACCAGATATTCATCTTTAAGAAAAGAGCAAACCTCCAATGCTAAGTCATATCGGATGAGGAATGAAATGTTGTCTAAATGAGTACAGGGTACCAAGAGCTTAGAATTAACAGAAGTTCATATTTCATGATAATGTAAAACCACCTTTGTTCCGCCGTATCGGACAATGAATGAAGTGATATTTAAATAAGTTCAGGGTACATAGAGCTTTGAGTTACCAGTCATTTACCTTTAATAATAAAGCAGAACCTTAAGCAATAAATGTTATCGGGCGATGAGTTAAGTAATTTTAAAATGAATACAGGGTACATAGAGCTTAAAGTGTCCAGAAATCATGTTTAAGTACTACAGAAAACCTTCAGTGTTCAGTCATATCCGACGATGAATGAAATGCTGTCTATATGAGTACAGCGTACATAGAGCTTAAAGTTACCACACGTTCATCTTTCAGATTAACGTAAAAACTCCAATGTTAGGTCATTTCGGACGATGAATAAAATGCCTTCTAAATTAGTACAGGTTTCTTAGAGCTTAGATTTAACAGACGTTCATCATTCAGAATAAAGTAAAGACCCCAACGTTAAGTCATATCGGACGACGAATGAAATGATCTTAGTATCAGTCCAAGTTACATAGGGCTGATAGTTACCATGCACCTTTCAGGTTAAGCAAAAACCTCCAATGTTAAGTCACTTCGGACAAAGAATGAAATGTTATCAAAATGAGTACAGGGTACACAGGGCTAAGTGTTACCAGCCGTTCGTTTTACAGAGTAAAGGAGAACCCCTGCAGGGAAGATACCAGTCATGTCGGCCGATGAAGGAAATAATGTTCAAATGAGTACTGGGAACATAGAGGTTAGAGTTACCAATCATTCATGTTTCAGAATAAAGGGAAACTTCAGCGTTGTCATATCGGACGATTATTGGAATGATTTTCAAATGAGTACAGGTTACATAGAGCTTATAGTTAGCAGTCATTCTTCTTTTAGAATAAAGGAAAGGTTCAAGCATTTAGTCGTACTTGACGATGAAAGAAATAGTGTTCAAATGAGTATGGGGTACCTAGAGCTTAGAATTTCCAGTCATTCATATTTCACGATAAAGGAGAACCTCCAGCATTAAGTCATATCAGACAAAGAATGTAATAATGTTCAAATGAGTACAGGGTACATAGAGCTTAAAGTAACCAGATATTCATCTATAAGTAAAAGAGCAAACCTCATATGTTAGGTCATATCGGATGACGGATGAAACGTGCTATAAATAAGTACAAGGTACATAGAGCTTACAGTTACCAGTCGTTCATTTTTCAGGATTACGTACAGCCTCCAAAGTTAAGTCATATCCGAAGTTGAAGGAAATGGTGCAGAAATGAGTCCAAGTTACATAGAGCTTATAGTTACTAGACATTAATATTTCAGGAATTGGGAAACCATCCAGCGATAAGTAATATCGGACAGTGAAAGAAAACAGGTTCGACTAGGTACAGGGTACAAAGAGCTAAGAGGTACAAGTCTTTCATCTTTCAGAATGAAGGATATACCTGCAACACTAAGCCCTACCTAACGATGAACGAAATAATGTTCAAATGAGTACGTCGTACATAGAGCTTAAAGTGACCGGGCAATCAACTTTAAGGATAAGAGGAAGACTCCAATGTTAAGTCATATCGGATGAGGAATGAAATGTTGTCTAAATGAATACAGGGTACATAGAGCTTAAATTGTCCAGAAATCATGTTTAAGGATTACAGAAAACCTTCAGTGTTCAGTCATATCCGACGACGAATGAAATGTTGTCTAAATGAGTACAGCGTACATAGAGCTTAAAGTTACCAGATGTTTATCTTTCAGATTAACGTAAAAACTCCAATGTTAAGGTCATTTCGAACGATGAATAAAATGCCTTCTAAATGAGTACAGGTTTCTTAGAGCTTAGATTTAACAGACGTTCATCATTCAGAATAAGGTAAAGACCCCAACGTTAAGTCATATCGGACGACGAATGAAATCATCTTAAAATCAGTGCAAGTTACATAGAGCTGATAGTTACCATTCACCTTTCAGGTTAAGCAATAACCTGCAATGTTAAGTCATATCGAACAAAGAATGAAATGTTAACAAAATGAGTACAGGGTACATAGGGCTAAGTGTTACCAGCCGTTCGTTTTACAGAGTAAAGGAGAACGCCTGCAGGGAAGATACCAGTCATATCGGACGATGAAGGAAATAATGCTCAAATGAGTACAGGGTACATAGAGCTTGGAGCTAGCATGCTCCTTTCAAGATAAGGGAACACCTCCAACATTGACCTATACCGGACCATCAATTAAATAATGTTCAAATGAGTACAGGGTACCTAAAGCTTAGGGTTACTAAACTTTAATCTTTAAGGTTAAGACAACGCCAACGATAAGTCATATAGACCAATGAATGAAATGATGTTCAAATGAGCTTAGGGTTCATATAGCTTAGAGTTACCAAACTTTTATCTTTTAGGTTGAGGGAAAACCTCCTACGTTAAGTGATATTGGATGTTGAATGAAATGATGCTCTAATGTGTCCAGGGTACATAGAGCTTAGAGTTACAAAACTTTTACCTTTCAGAATGGGTAAATACCTCAAACTTAATGCCAAATCGAACAATGAATGAAGTGGGGTTCAAATGAGTCCAGGGTATATAGGGCTTCAATTAGTAAGCGCTCATCTTTGAGGTTAAGGGAACACTTCCAACGATAAATAATATCGACCAATGAATGAAATGATCTTCCAATGTGTCCAGGGTACATAGGGTATAGAGTTGCCAAACTCTCATCTTTCAGGATAATACAACTCCTCCATCGTTAACTCATATGTAACGATGAATGAAATGGTGCTCTAATTAAGCTACAGTACATAGAGCTTAGATTTACCAAACTTTCATTTTTCAGGATAGGGGAGGACGTCAAACGTTAAGTCATATCAAATAATGAAGAAAGTGATGTTCAATTGCGTAAAGGGTTCATTGAGATTGGAGTTACCTACCTTTTATCTTTTAGGATAGGGGAACACCTCAAACATTAAGTGATATCGGACGACGAATGAAATGGTGCTCAAATGAACCCAGGGTACATAGAGCTAAGAGCTACCAAATGTTCATCTTTCAGGGTCAGGAAACACTTCCAACGATAAGTCGTTTCGAAGAATGAATGAAATGATGTCAAATGAGTCCAAGGTTCATAGAGCTTAGGGTTACCAAACTTTCATCTTTCAGTTTAAGGGAACACCTCCATGGTTAAGTGAAATCGGACGATGAATGAAAGGATGTTTAAATGATTCCAGGGTACATAGTGCTTACTTTCATCTACCCGTTTAAGGGAACACCTCCAAAGGTAATCCTTAGAGGACGATGAATGAAATCATGTTCAAATGAGTCCAGGGTTGATAGAGCTTGGAATTACCAACCTTTCATCTTTCAGCTTAAGTGAGGACCTCCAATGTTTACACATATCGGACGATGAATGAAATGCTTTCATAGAGCTTAGAGGTACCAAAATTTCACCTTTCAGCTTAAGTGGACACCTCCAACGTTAAGCCATATCGGACGTTGAAGAAATTATGTTCAAATAAGTCCAGGCTAGATAGAGATTTGAGCTACCAAACTTTCATCTTCCAGGTTAAGGAACCATCTCCAATGTTAAGCGTATTGGACAAAGAATGAAATGATGTTCAAGTGAGTCCATGGTACATAGAGCTTAGGGTTACCAAACTTTCATCTTTCAGGTTAAGGGAACATCTCCAACGTTAAGCATATCGGACAATTAATGAAATGGTGTTCAAATGAATCCAATTGATATTCATATGAGATTAGGTTACACAGATTTTAGAGTTACAAGACAGTCATCTTTTAGGAATAGTTGTAGTTTTCTAATTCTAGACTTTGGCAATGAAGACATTAGCTCTCTTGCACTCCAATACTTCTGTGTGTTGATCCGGCTGGTTGGACATCACAGGTTAAAAGATGTTCTTCAGTCAATTCCTCTTCTTTCTTGCACAGAGGACAATTTGGACTTGTATAAATTCCTATTCTGTGAAAATGTTTGCCAAATAATCATTTTACGTAAGGAATCTAAAATTTGCTACTGCAGCTTTACGGGGTATTTCTGAATAATATCTAGATATTTAATTAAAATGTTCCATTTCTGTTATTTGGCTTTGTTAGATATTAACTGGGTTTGTCTGTTTTTATATTTGCTTTTGATTAATCTTTTTATGGATGTAAAGGTTAGGTTTTTACACCTGTTCTGAAATTAATTTGCACCTTTTTGGCAAGAAAATCAGCTGATTCATTTCCAGCAATTCCACATTGTGCAGGTATCCACTGTAAAATAATTCTTTTCTGTAATTTTTGAAGTTGTTGGATTATTTTTTGACATTCTTTAATTTGAATTTACCTTATTTTATATGAACTTATTGCACATAATGCTGCTTTAGAATCAGAAAGTATGACAGCATTTTTGAATTTATCTATTCTGTATAGAAGCTGTTGGAGTGAAATATGTATAGCCGTTACTTCTGCATCAAAATTTGTTGTGTGGTATGCTGCTGGTTGATAGAATGAGAACAGTGTACACTTAATTCCTGCTCCTGAGTTGTTGTGCAAGTTAGATCCCTCTGTGTAGATATGTAACCATTCTTCAGGTGGGTATCTATTGTTCACAGTTTCTAATGCTAGTGCTTTATGTACAGGTTTAGAAGTTTCAGATGTTGTAACCATTTGTTCTAAATGTAATTGCATATTAATTGGTTCAAAAGTCAGTGGGTTTTCTTTGATTAAAATGTTTTCTTTAGAATTAGGAATATTCAGATCTGTTTTTAATTCCATAACTTTGTGTAGGAAACTTGTTTGTGTTTTCATCTTGATTAGTTGTAGTAATATTTTCTCCCATCTTGTTGTTTCTAACAAGAACATTTTTTCATGTTGTCTTTAAGGATTAGTCATATATGAGAAAGCTGTACGCGCGTTGGGTGCCGCGTTTGCTCACGTTAGACCAAAGACGTGTTCGAATTAACATTTCCAACGCTCTTTTCGTGCAGTTTTAGTGCTCCAAATCAGAATTTTGGCGCCGATTAATTAATGTGGATGAAACTTTTATTTGTAATTATACGTCCTCCAAGGTTAAGTCATATCGGACGGTGAATTAAATGGGTGAAATGATGCTCAATGTGACCAAGGTCCACGGAGCTTTTAGCTATCCGACTGTAATGATAAGGGAAACCCCAGAGAAAACCTTATCCAGGTAACCTGTGGATGAAACTTGGATACACCATTATATGTCCAAAACTAAAGTACAGTGCAAAAATTGGACTGTAAGGGGAGAACCGGCTCCAAAGAAAACAGCAAGAATGTTTTGTTTTTTTTCGTCCGGGAAAGCGATGGCGACTGTTTTTTACTATAGTCAATGGAGTTATTCTAATCAATCATCTTCAAAAAGGAAAACCCATTTTGGAAGCATTCTACGCATCACTTCTTTAGAAGCCGAAGGCAGAACTTGCGGAAGAACGGCCACATTTGCAGAAAAAAGAAATCCTATTTCATGAAGACAACGCACCGCCTCACACCTTAGCAGTTGCAATGGCGAAAATCCAAGAATTGCGGTTTGAACTGCTTGACCATCCGCCTTACTCACCATGCCGTCAGATCAGCAACTTCTGTTTGTTCCCTCATCTGTAAACGTCATCAGATAAAAAACGGACAAGCACTTCCTATTACGGAATATTGTAGATAAATACTTGTTACTTGAGATGAATAATAAGGAATATTTCGGAAATTGTTAACTCCCAAAGAATGTATTAGGTAAATTGCATGATTTAACAGGATCTACATTTTTTTTTCTGTAGTAAGATTTTCTGTCTCTGAGTGTATACAAAAGTCATTCAGAATGAAGAGGACTTCAGATGGTACATTCGACACATTTGTTATGAAAATATCTTAAGGCAAGGCTACACTGAAAATTCCCCCAAAATTTTGAAAATCACGGAATTTCCTTTTTTATCATTTTTGGCAGCTTAATGTTTTTAGTAATAGATGGCATACTATTTTTATCATTTGGAACATTATGGCCATCACATAACAATTTAAAGAAATCTTTAACAATCGTTAAAAGTAACAATCATGAGTTTAAAATTCATTTTATGAGAAACTTTTTTTCTAACTCCTTTCAGTATACAAAATGTCTCACATGTCAAAGTTTTCCATTTAAGTTGGTGAAACTTCCAGGATAGCTGCATAATATGTAAATAAGAAACTTCTCATTCCCTTTTTTGTTAATGCTCATGTTTTGAAAATTATATGGTGTTAAGTAATAAAATAAGTTAATAGTTTCAACATTTTGAGATCTAACACGAACAAAATATTTTAGAACAAATTCTACAATAGTATTCCAAAAAATAAGAATGTGGGTCTTTTAAAATTGCTCTGTACTAGCCATAAACAAAGATTGAACTTAAAAGCTCACATTTTTTGACGGGTAGGACATTTTTAATTTTTACATTATTTTTCAAAGCATTAATTATTAATTACTGAACAATTTGGTGTAGCAACATATTAATTTGTATCCAAGTTTAAAATATTACTCTAATTATGTGACTAAATTTTCATCATGATAGGTTTATTATTATAGAAGTTGTAATTTTTTTTTGTAGTTTACGTCCTATAAATTAAATGGGTGAAATGATGCTCAAATGAATCCGAGGTTCATGGAGCTTAGAGTTACCCGACATTCGTCTTGAAGGATAAGGGAAAACCCCGGAAAAACCTTATCCAGGTAACTCACCCTGGCCGAGATTCGAACTCGGTAATTTTAACTTATTTTAATTTTAACTCGGAAGTTGTAATTTTTATTGTAGCCTTGCCTTAAACATGCTGAAATTTAATTCAATCAGTGATAGATTTTGAGAACATAACATTTTTTCGAAAATTATTCCATATAAAGCAAAGTTTGGGACGCGTATTTTCTTTGATAACCTTCGTATCACGTCTACAGAAGACGCTGCAATTTGGAATGTAATCGACATTTCATTTCTTTGAGTTATGCTGTTCACACACATTGCTAAAGTTTGGATAGCTAGAGTGAAGACTGAAAAATTTAGTGTAATAGCCGGGATTTGAACCATGGATCTTCCGGACTTCGTCTAGTTCCTATTAACCACTGAGGTGCAAAGACAACATAACAGCATGGCATAAATTCTCCAACAGACTCGTATTTATTCCGGTATACTACTAGCAGTGGTTATATACACATGAGATAACTACCTTTAAGAATAAAGGAAACCATCTTGCATAAAGTCATATCAGACGATGAATGAAATGGTGCAAAAATGAGTCCCGGTTACACCGAGCTTACAGTTACCAGACATTCATATTTCAGTATAGGAGAAAACTCCAGTATTAAGTAATATTGGACGATGAAAGAAATCATGTTCAAAGAACTACAGGGTACATACAGCTTAGAGTTAAGAGGCATTGATCTTTCAGAATAAAGAAAGACCAACAGCATTAAAAACTATGGAACGATGGATGAAATCATGTTCAAATGAGAACAGGGTACATAGAGCTTAGAGTCAAAAGTCATTCATCTTTCACAATGAAGGAAAAATCCTCTAGCATTAAGTCATCTCGGTCGATGAATAAAATAATGTTCAAGTGATTACAGGGTACATAGGACATAGTGCTACAAGTCACTGATCTCTCAGAATATGTCATATCGGGTAATGAATGAAATAATGTTCAGATGAGAACAGGTACATAGAGCATAAAGTGACCAGAAATTCAACTTTAAGAATAAGAGGAGAACCCCAATGTTCAGTCATATCGGATGATGAATGAAATGTTGTCTAAATGAGTACAGGATACATAAAACTGGGAGTTACCAGCCGTTCGTGTTTTAGGGTACGGGAAACCACCAGCAGGGAAGAAACAAGTTACACCGGACGATGAAGGAAATAATGTTCAAATGAGTACAGTATACATAGAGCGTAGAGTTAACAGTCATTCATCCTTCAGAATAAAAGAAAACCTCTAGCATTAAGTCATATCGAATGATGGAAGAAATCATGTTCAAATAAGTACTGGGTACATAGAGCTTAGGGTTACCTGTCATTGATCTTCCAGAATAAAGGAGATCCTCCAATTTTAGTTTATATCGGACGAAGAATGAAAAGTCTATATGAGTACAGAGCACATAGAACTTAGATTTACCAGAAGTTCATCCTTGGGATAGGCGAAAATCTGCAATGTTAATCCATATTGCACGAGGAATGGAATGTTTTCTAAATGAGAACAGGATACATATAGTTAAGAGTTATTAGAAATTCAGTTTCAGAATGAGATAATATCCCTAACGTTATATCATATCGGACGATGAGAGAAAAGGTGCAAGAAATGTGTCCAGGTTACATAGACTTTATAGTTACCAGACATTAACCTTTCAGTAATTGGGAAAACTTCCAGCGTTAAGAAATATCGAACTATGAAAGAAATCAGGTTCAAATGAGTACACGGTATAAAGAGCTTAGAGTTACAAGTCATCCATCTTACAGAATGAAGGATAAACCTTCAGCATTAAGTCATATCGGACGATGAACGAAATAATGTTAAAATGAGTACATGGTACATAGAGCAGAGAGTTACCAGCCATTCATCTGTCACTTTAAAGGAACACCTCCAGCATTAAGTCATATCTGACGAGGAATGAAATAAAGTTCAAATGAGTACAATTTACGGAGAGCCCAGAGTTAGCAGTCATCCATTTTTAAATAAAGGGAAACGCCTCCAACAACTCATGCCAAACGATGAATGAAATAAGGTTCTAATGACTACAGTGTACATAGAGCTTAGAGTTACCTAACATTCATTTTTCAGGAGAAGCGAAAACCTCCAGTGCTAAGTCATATGGGAAGAAGATTGAAATGTTGTCTAAATGAGAACAGGGTACATATAGCTGAGTTACCAGACGTTCCTCTTTCAGGATAACGTTATATCCTCAACGATATGTCATATCGGACGATGAATGAAATGATGCAGAAAGGAGTCCATGTTTCATAGAGCTAATAGTTACCATTCATTCATCTTTCAGAATAAGGAAAACTTCCAGCATTAAGTCATATCCGACGATGAAAGACATTATACTCAAATGAGTACGGGGTGTATAGAGCTTAGAGAAACTCATCACTGATATTTCAGAATTAAGAAAAACTTCCAGCATTAAGTCATATCCGACGATGAGAGGCATTACACTCAAATGAGTACAGGGTGTATAGAGCTTAGAGTAACACATCACTGATATTTCAGAATTAATAAAAGCTTCCAGCATTAAGTCATATCCGACGATGATGGCAATGATGTTCAAATGAGTACGGGATATATAAGGCTTGGTGTTACTAGTCATTGATCTTTCAGAATAATGGAAAACCTCCAGCCTTAAGTCAAAAGGGACGATCAATGAAATAATGTTCAAATTAGTACACGGTACATAGAGCTGAGAGTGACCAGACATTCATCTTAAAGGAGAAGAAGAAACCTCCAATGTTAAGTCATATCGGATGATGTACGAAATTTTGTCTAACTGAGTACAAGGTACATGGAGCTTACAGTTACCAGACGATCATCTTTCAGGATTAGGTACAACCTCCAATGTTAAGTCTTGTCGGACGATGAATTAAATGAGGCAGAAATGAATCCAAGTTACTTAGAGCTTATAGTTACCAGACATTCATCTTTCAGGAAATGGGAAAACACCCAGGATTCAGTGATATCGGACGATGAAGGAAATCAAGTTCAAAAGAGTACAGGTTACATAGAGCTTAGAGTTCCAAGTCTTTCGTCTTGCAGAATGAAGGAAAAACCTCCTGCATAAAGTCAAATCGGACGATGAATAAAATAATGCAGAAATGAGTCCTAGTTACATAGAGCGTATAGTTACCAGACATGCATATTTCAGGATATGGAAAAAAAATTGAGCATTCAGTGATATCGGCCGATGAAAGAAATCATGCTCAAAAGATGACAAGGTACATAGAGCTTAGAGTTACAAGTCATTCATCTTTCAGATGGAAGGACAAACCTCCAGCATAGAGTCATATCGGACGATGAATGAAATAATGTTGAAATGAGTACGTGGTACATAGATCTTAGAGTTAGCATGCATCTTTCAGGATAAGGTAATACCTCCAACGTTATGTCATAACGGACGATGAATGGATTGATATTCAAATGAGTACAGGTTACATAGAGCTTAGAGTTACAAGTCATTCACCTTTCAGAATAAAGAGAATCTTCCAGCATAATGTCATATATGACGATGGATGAAATCTGTTCAAATGAGGAGGTACATAGAGCTTAGGTTCACCGGTCATTCATCTTTTAAAGTAAACGAAAAGTTCCAGCACTAAGATAAGTCATATGATGAGATGATTGAAATAGTGTTCAAATGAGTACAGGTTACATAGAGCTTTAAGCGACCAGACATTTATCTTTAAGAAAAAGAGGGAGCCTCCAATTTTATGTAATATCAGATGTTATAGGAAACCATCTTGCATAAAGTCATATCAGACGATAAATGAAATGATGCAGAAATGAGTCCAGGTTACATAGATCTTACAGTTACCAGACATTCATATTTCAGTATAGGAGAACACCTCCAGTATTAAGTAATATTGGACGATGAAAGAAATCATGTTCAAAGTACTACAGGGTACATACAGCTTAGAGTTACTAGTCATTGATCTTTCAGAATAAAGGAAAACCTCCAGCATTATGTTATATCGGGCGATGAACGAAATAATGTTCAAATGAGAACAGGTACATAGAGCATAAAGTGACCAGAAATTCAACTAAAAATAAGAGGAAAACCCCAAAGTTCAGTCATATCCGATGATGCATGAAATGTTGTCTAAATGAGTACAGGATACATAAAACTATGAGTACGGGAAACCACCGGCAGGGAAGAAACAAGTTACCTCGGACGATGAAGGAAATAATGTTAAAATGAGTACAGGATACATAGAGCCTAGAGTTAACAGTCATTCATCCTTCAGAATAAAAGAAAACCTCTAGCATTAAGTCATATCGAATGATGGAAGAAATCATGTTCAAATAAGTACTGGGTACATTGATCTTCCAGAATAAAGGAGATCCTCCAATTATAGGTTATATCGGACGAAGAATGAAAAGTCTAAATGAGTACAGAGCACATAGAACTTAGATTTACCAGAAGTTCATCCTTGGGAAAGGCGAAAATCTGCAATGTTAATCCATATTGCACGAGGAATGAACTGTTGTCTAAATGAGAACAGGATACATAGAGCTAAGAGTTATTAGAAATTCAGTTTCAGAGTAAGATAATATTCCTAACGTTATATCATATCGGACGATGAGAGGAAAGGTGCAAGAAATGTGTCCAGGTTACATAGACTTTATAGTTACCAGACATTAACCTTTCAGTAATTGGGAAAACTTCCAGCGTTAAGAAATATCGAACGATAAAATAAATCAGTTTCAAATGAGTACACGGTACAAGGAGCTTAGAGTTACAAGTCATCCATCTTGCAGAATGAAGGATAAACCTTCAGCATCAAGTAATATCGGACGATGAAAGAAATAGAGTTAAAATGAGTACATGGTACATAGAGCAGATAGTTACCAGCCATTCATCTGCCAGTTTAAAGGAACACCTCCAGCATTAAGTCATATCTGACGAGAAATGAAATAAAGTTCAAATGAGTACAATTTACGTAGAGCCCAGAGTTAGCAGTCATCCATTTTTAGAATAAAGGGAAACGCCTCCAACAACTCATGTAAAACGATGAATGAAGTAATGTTCAAATGGCTATAGCGTACATAGAGCTTAGAGTTACCTAACATTCATTTTTCAGGAGAAGCGAAAACCTCCAGTGCTAAGTCATATGGGAAGAAGAATGAAATGTTGTCTAAATGAGAACAGGGTACATATAACTGAGTTACCAGACGTTCCTCTTTCAGGATAACGTAATATCCTCAACGATATGTCATATCGGACGATGAATGAAATGATGCAGAAATGAGTCCTTGTTTCATAGAGCTTATAGTTACCATTCATTCATTTTTCAGAATACTGGAAAACTTCCAGCATTTAGTCATTTCCGACGATCAAAGGCATTATACACAAATGAGTACAGGGTGTATAGAGCTTAGAGTAACTCATCACTGATATTTCAGAATTAAGAAAAACATGCAGCATTAAGTCATATCCGACGATGATGGCAATGATGTTTAAATGAGTACGGGATATATAGGGCTTGGTGTTACCAGTCATTTATCTTTCAGAATAATGGAAAACCTCCAGCCTTAAGTCAAAAGGGACGATGAATGAAATAATGTTCAAACTAGTACATGGTACATAGAGCTGAGAGTGACCAGACATTCATCTTAAAGAAGAAGACGAAACCTCCAATGTTAAGTCATATCGGATGATGTACGAAATGTTGTCTGAGTACAAGGTACATGTAGCTAACAGTTACCAGACGATCATATTTCAGGATTAGGTACAACCTCCAATGTTAAGTCTTGTCGGACGATGAATTAAATGATGCAGGAATGAATCCAAGTTACTTAGAGCTTACAGTTACCAGACATTCATCTTTCAGGATATGGGAAAACCCCCAGGATTCAGTGATATCGGACGATGAAGGAAATCATGTTCAAATGAGTACAGGTTACATTGAGCTTAGAGCTCCAAGTTTTTGGTCTTGCAGAATAAAGGAAAAACCTCCTGCATAAATTCAAATCGGACGATGAATAAAATAATGCAGAAATGAGTCCAAGTTACATAGAGCGTATAGTTACCAGACATGCATATTTCAGGATACGGAAAAAAAAACTCGGCATTAAGTAATATCGGCCGATGAAAGAAATCAGGTTCAAAAGATGACAAGGTACATAGAACTCACAGGTACAAGTCATTCATCTTTCAGATGGAAGGACAAACCTCCAGCATAAAGTCATATCGGACGATGAATGACATAATGTTGAAATGAGTACACGGTACATAGATCTTAGAGTTAGCATGCATCTTTCAGGATAAGGTAATACCTCCAACGTTATGTCATAACGGACGATGAATGGATTTATGTTCAAATGAGTACAGGTTACATAGAGCTTAGAGTCACCAGTCATTCACCTTTCAGAATAAAGAAAATCCTCCAGCATTATGTCATATATGACGATGGATGAAATAATGTTCAACTGAGTACATGGTACATAGAGCTTAGGTTCACCGGTCATTCATCTTTTAAAGTAAACGAAAACCTCCAGCACTAAGATAAGTCATATCATGAGATGAATGAAATAGTGTTCAAATGAGTACAGGTTACATAGAGCTTTAAGCGACCAGACATTTATCTTTAAGAAAAAGAGGAAGCCTCCGGTGTTATGTCATATGAGATCTTGAACGACATGTTGTCTAAATGAGTACTGATTACATAGAGCTTACAGTTACCTGACGTTCATCTTTCAGGATTAGCTAAAAGATCCAAAGTTAAGTCCTATCGGACGATGAATGTATAAATGCAGAAATGAGTCCAAGTTACGTATAGGTTACATTTACCCGACATTCATCTACCAGCATAAGGGAAAACCTCTAGCATTTAGTCTTATCCGACGATGAATGGATTGATGTTAAAATAAGTACAGGGTACATAGAGCTTAGAGTAACCAAACAGTCATCTTTCAGTATAAGGTAAAATCTTCAACGTTTAGTTACATTAGACGATGAATGGATTGATGTTCAAATGAGTACGGGATACATAGAGCTTAGAATTACAGGACATGCATCTTTCAGGATAAGGGAAAACCTAGAATCGTTAAGTCATATCCGAGGATGAATCCATTGGTGTTCAAATGAGTACGGGATACATAAAGCTTTGTGCTAGCAGTCATTGAGAATAAAGCAAAATGGCCAGCATAAAGGCATATCGGGGGTCGAATGAAATATTCTTCAAATGAGTACAGGGTACATGGGGCTTAGAATGACCAGACATACACCTTTCAGGGTAAAAGAAGGCTTCCAGATAGTTCATACCTGACGATGAAAGAATATCGTTTAAGTGAGTACAGGGTACTTAGAGTTTGGGTTAGCAGTCGTTGATCTTTAAGAATAAAGGAAACCCTCTAGCATAAAGTCATATCGGACGAGGAATGAAATGATGCAGAAATGAGTCCAGGTTACATAGAACTTATAGTTACCAGATATTCATCTTTCAGAATAGGAGAAAACCTCCAGCATTAAGTAATATTGACGATGAAAGAAATCATGTTCCAATGAGAACAGGGGACATAGAGCTCAAAGTGACCAGACATTCATCTTTAATGATAAGAGGAAAACTCTAATGTTAAGTCATATCGGACGATGAATGAAATCATGTTCAAATGGGAACAGGGTACATAGAGCTTAGAGTTACCAGACATTCATTCTTCAGAATAAAATAAAACCTCCAGCGTTAAGTCACATATGACGATGGAAGAAATCATGTTCAAACGAAAACAGGGTACATAGAGCTTCGTGTTACCAGACATTCATCCTTCAGAATAAAATAAAACCTCCAGCATTAAGTCACATCCGACGATGGAAGAAATCATGTTCAAATGGGAACAGGGTACATAGAGCTTAGTGTTACCATACATTCATCCTTCAGAATAAAATAAAGCCTCTAGCATTAAGTTACATCTGACGATGGAAGAAATCACGTTCAAATGGGAACAGGGTACATAGAGCTTAGTGTTACCAGACATTCATCCTTCAGAATAAAATAAAACCTCTAGCATTAAGGTCAAATTGGAACAGGGTACATAGAGCATAGAGATAACAATCATTCATCCTTCAGAATGAAATAAAGCCTCTAGCATTGAGTCACATCTGACGATGGAAGAAATCATGGTCAAATGGGAACAGGGTACATAGAGCTTAGTGTTACCAGACATTCATCCTTCAGAATAAAATGAAGCCTCCAGCATTAAGTCACATCTGACGATGGAAGAAATCATGTTCAAATGAGAACAGGGTACATAGAGCTTAGTGTTACCACGCATTCATCCTTCAGAATAAAATAAAACCTCTGGCATTAAGTCACATCTGACGATGGAAGAAATCATGTTCAAATGGGAACAGTGTACATAGAGCTTAGTGTTACCAGACATTCGTCCTTCAGACTAAAATAAAGCCTCCAGCATTAAGTCACATATGACGATGGAAGAAATCATGTTCAAATGAGAACTGGGTCCATAGAGCTTAATGTTACCAGACATTGATCCTTCAGAATAAAATAAAGCCTCCAGTATTAAGTCAAATCGGGCGATGGAAGAAATCATGTTTAAATGAGAACAGGGTACATAGAGCTTAGTGTTACCACACATTCATCCTTCAGAATAAAATAAAGCCTCCAGCATTAAGTCAAATCGGGCGATGGAAAAAATCATGTTCAAATGAGAACAGGGTACATAGAGCTTAGTGTTACCAGACATTCATCCATCAGAATAAAATAAAGCCTCTAGCATTATGTCACATCTGAGGATGGAAGAAATCATGTTCAAATGAGAACAGGGTACATAGAGCTTAGTGTTACCAGACATTCATCCTTCAGCATAAAATAAAACCTCTAGCATTAAGTCACATCGGGCGATGGAAGAAATCATGTTCAAATGAGAACAGGGTAAATAGAGCTTAGTGTCACCAGACATTCATCCTTCAGAATAAAATAAAACCTCCAGCATTAAGTCACATATGACGATGGAAGAAATCATGTTCAAATGAGAACAGGGTACATAGAGCTTAGTATTACCAGACGTTCTTCCTTCAGATTAAAATAAAACCTCCAGCATTAAGTCACATATGACGATGGAAGAAATCATGTTCAAATGGGAACAGGGTACATAGAGCTTAGTGTTACCAGACATTCATCCTTCAGAATAAAATAAAGCCTCCAGCATTAGGTCACATCTGACGATGGAAGAAATCATGTTCAAATGGGAACAGGGTACATAGAGCTTAGTGTTACCATACATTCATCCTTCAGAATAAAATAAAGCCTCTAGCATTAAGTTACATCTGACGATGGAAGAAATCACGTTCAAATGGGACCAGGGTACATAGAGCTTAGTGTTACCAGACATTCATCCTTCAGAATAAAATAAAACCTCTAGCATTAAGTTCAAATTGGAACAGGGTACATAGAGCGTAGAGATAACAATCATTCATCCTTCAGAATGAAATAAAGCCTCTAGCATTGAGTCACATCTGACGATGGAAGAAATCATGGTCAAATGGGAACAGGGTGCATAGAGCTTAGTGTTACCAGACATTCATCCTTCAGAATAAAATGAAGCCTCCAGCATTAAGTCACATCTGACGATGGAAGAAATCATGTTCAAATGAGAACAGGGTACATAGAGCTTAGTGTTACCAGACATTCATCCTTCAGAATAAAATAAAACCTCTAGCATTAAGTCACATCTGACAATGGAAGAAATCATGTTCAAATGAGAACAGGGTACATAGACCTTAGTGTTACCACGCATTCATCCTTCAGAATAAAATAAAACCTCTGGCATTAAGTCTCATCTGACGATGGAAGAAATCATGTTCAAATGGGAACAGGGTACATAGAGCTTAGTGTTACCAGACATTCATCCTTCAGAATAAACTAACACCTCTAGCATTAAGTTCAAATGGGAACAGGTTACATAGAGCTTAGATTCACCAGTCTTTCATCTTTCGGAGTGAGGGACATCCTCCAGCATTAATTCATATCGAACAATGAATGAAGTAATACTCAAGTGAGTACAGGGTACATAGAGCTTAGTGTTACCAGTCATTGATCTGAGTGTATGTTTAACACGCCGTAGTATGGAGGGTCGCTTTTTCGAGTCCCGCCGTGGGCCTGGGTGTTTTGTGTATTGTGTATACGTTTAAAATAACAGGAAACAGATACAGTAAAACCACGGTTGCGTGATAGCGGCGAAAACCAGATCGGGGAGGGAGAGTCCTATAGCTTGGGTGACAGGAGGGGAACTCGGGCCACGTTAGGCGACTCAGTAGAGGCCCCAATCTGTCAGAGACCGACCATAGGCTCCAACTTGACCTGAAATGATTGGAAAAGGACAAAATAAAATTTAAGATAAAAGAAAAACTATCCTATCATTCATCTAGGCAACCAGGTAGGACTACGTAAGATACATTATCGGAATGGCTGGACCCAACATGCAATTCTGGTACCTTCCTAGTACCAACCTCAGAAATTATCATGGAGACATCTCGTTTGGTACGTCGGAGAAAAATTAATGAACAACAACAAATGAGATATGCTGTTCTTCTTTGTTTCTCAGTCTTGCATTAAAATGACGTAACATTGAAATTTCACAGAAGCCTTGATATCCATAAAACCCAATTTAGTTGAATGTCTAAAGGAGTATAAAAATTTTTCAACTCTACCACTCGTGTACATAAGTCAGTTGCCTTCAGAAGAAGCTGTTTCAAAAACCTCACTTTACATCATCCTTGCATAAACAGATGGTAGCTGAAAACGAAAGGAAAGGGTATATGACAGAGGAAGAGAGAGAGGGAGAGAGAGAGATGATAAGGGAAACCGTGGAAGCAGATATAGCGATATAGAATAATAGAGAGATCGACCGAAATATGACATTGACTACGGAGGCAGCAGGAGGACAAATCCTCTAGTGTTAACGTATTGCGGGGAACGCAGCAACGGTCCTTATGTTAATATACAATGTTTTCTTGTAATTTTCCATTTTGAGGCATTAGATGACGGCAGGAAGCAACATTGTAATATGTGTGTCCGCGTCACAAAAATGCCCAATTCATATGAAACTAGTTTATAATGATATATCCCGTTTAGGGTCGACTTCCTATAAGTCAGAAAATATGGCCTCTTATTAATGACATTATATAATACGGTATGTTGTTGTACTATTATTTTAAATTCTCTAAAATATAATCAATGGTTTTTGCTGAAATGTTATCTTACGCAAAAGATTGACATGCACTTTCCAGAAAAATCAAAATTATTTTGATAAGAATCTGTACAACAATCATTGACTTAGCTTTCTACGATTTCATGTATGTGCAGTATTTACGTTGCAAGATTATTTAGCAGCGGTACTGAAAGCCTTATATTATTAGGCACGTCCATAAAGTAAGCTCTGTTTCGTAATAAAATTAAATTGTGTACAGATAAAAAAAAAGTATTTATTGCACGAAGTGCTACAACTCTTAAACTACTTTTCTACATAACTTCCGAAATTTTGCGTGCATTTGTCATAGTAAGTCGCAAGTTTTTGTATACCTTCTTCATAGAAGTTTGCCGCCTGTGTCTTCAACCAGTTGGCAACATTTTCTTCACCTCTTCGTTATTGTTGAAGTGTTGACCGCCAAGGAAGGACTTAAGATGCAAAAACAGATGAAAGTCAATTGGAGGTAGGTCAGGGCTGTATAGGGGTGTTCCAACACGAACCAGTCAAATCCCTATAGGATGTTTTTCGTCGCATTTGCGAGTGTGTGGTCGTACGTTTCGTGAAGAAACACAACACCCTTTGACATCGCAAATTTGCCGATAAATTTCAGTTGGTTTCACTTTCCTAGCTTTCAGAAAACGAATCACATCTCTGGTTTCACAAGCGGCGGGATTTTCAATCATCACTGACATTGTAAACAAGCACAACAAAGCGTACGTAGCTGACAACGATCTCACAGGGCGCACGTTTCTTCTCCTTGATACAGAGCGTCTACCGTGCATGTGCGGAACTGCGATCGCAGAGCTGCAGCGGAGATAAATTGAAACAGAGCTTACTTTCCGGACGCCCCTTGTATTATACCGCTTAGCAATACACTCTCTCACATTTACGAGTTCATCGGGTTATAATCACTAAATATCATCAGCAGGTTGGACAATTCTAATGTAGTTTGTGATTCTAGTGGGGCTTTCCTACTCCTTAAACATCTCAATTACTGTTGCACCTAAGAATCATTTCCTTAGCGATTTCGTATACAACTTGATCAAAGCAAATTGTTATGGAAATTTAAGATATATGCAAACTGCACCTTCCGTACAGCGAACTATCACTTGTACGTGAAAGCAGCCAATGAATTGCCTTTTTACAGTAAACTCTAATCCTTAAATTACCCTTCTTGTACTACTGTCTGGTTAACCCAATCTGATTGCTCTAAGAGGATAGAAACATCAACTCTTAATATTTCTTTAAACATGCTTTGAGGTACAAGTAATTATGACTGGAAGTATTCCTTTACACTCACAATTTTCTACTTTCTGATATGCTTTCTGTTTTTCCTTTTACCTGCCACATACTCATGCTCGAACCCACTTTTGTCATGCCACAAAGAACTAGCGACGCGCCTAAAGAACGTCACCATAGGTATAGGCAAGTAGAACGAAATTGTAAAATCACGATATTCAGAGTTAAGATACAGTGCTGCCATCTTGTTTGTCTTGTTATATTTGCCGATAACTGTTAGCTCTGATGAACATGACGTGACTTATTATTTTGTATCCAGAGAGGAGAACCGTAGTGTGCGAACTTTTAAATATCCTCTATCCTGCCCCTCAAAATCCAACCTCTGCGGTCCTCGTCCCGAGGGGTGGGCAACAGGAAGTAGGGGATTGACTGATGGGGTTATGTACGGTGGGGACTTGGTGTACCCCAGGACTGCTACGGCTGCCGAGAAGGCCCATCAGTAACCCCGAAAACTGGCAGAAGAGGCTCTGGTATTTTCCCCCAGGGACCTACTACGGTAGGTACGGGATTGGCGATCCCGGGGTCCTTAGCCATTCACCCTCAATTCATCCCCTTCATCTCCATCAACTGTGCCACGTGTAGCTACTGCTTGTCAGTAAGCATCACATTCTTCCTCATCTAGTCCTTTATTATTCTTATTAGCACGTAAGGTCTTAGGTTTATAACTCCTGTCTCACCAGCACGGATCTCTCCTATCTCCGTGGTTCTGTCCCACGGTTTTCAGCGCGGCTTCCGACATGTGTGCTCTCCGGAGGTCTCAAAAGTGAAGGTTGAGCGGACCCTTCGCACTGCCCTTATGTGTAGCCCTAGGTGCGGAGCCCGTCCACACCGTCAAGTACACCCACGTAGCTCCTTGAGGTCCCGCTCTGTGTTAATCTCCCGACGGCCGTGTTGCCGTTCGGTTAATATCACGGACCGGACGTGTTACCGCTGACGGAACCCCGGTGTAATCAACCACAAGTCCCCTGAATCCGCGTGTGCCCTTTATGCGCAGCGTGGCCTAAAGTGGGGAGATACAGGCGGTTATTCCTGTGGTAGGGGCATAAAGCCGGGGTGTGCGTGGTGAACGGTTTACCCATACGGACAAGCAGTGGAGATTGAAGGGTAGCTTTTCTGAGGTACAAATGAGATCGGTCATGGGTGGGGTCCCCATGACGGCACAGACCGTGAAGATTCGGTGTCTTTCTTTATTTAACCCCCGGATGGCAGGCTGACGCCGACGGTTCCGGATGGGGGTCCTATTCAAAATGCATCCGCGCAAAACCTCTTTCATCGACCCGTATATAGTAATGACCTTGGCATGTGATGGCAAAACGTTTAAGGATATCAGCCCTTTTTACATAAAGCGTGAGTTAGATAAGATCAGTGGCCCTGTTAAGAATGCGACGCGCCTCCGAGACGGCAACCTACTATTGGAGAGCACAAATGCGGACCAATCCCGAAAACTTCAAAAGGCGACTTTGTTGGGCTCCTACCCGATCCGGGTAGCCCCACACAAAACACTCAACACCTGCAGAGGAGTAGTCACCACCTCCAGCTTAGATGGTCTTGCGAATGAATAGATAGTACGCTGCCTCTCTGATCAGCTTGTTTGTCAGGCGTACCGACTAACACGAAAGCAAGATGGCAAGGAGTACCCTTTACGTACGGTTTTTCTAACTTTTGCTGGGACTAAATTACCCGAATTCATCTATTGTGGCTACGAACGTGCTAGCGTCCGCCAGTATGTCCCGAACCCCATGCGCTGTTTCCAATGTCAGCGGTTCAGACATACTAAGGTCACATGTACCAATCCTGCTCTTTGTGAGCAATATGGCCTACCGAAGCACGACGATCCTAACTGCAGTCGAACACCTTGTTGCGTGAACTGTGACGGTAGTCATCCCTCCAGCTCGCGACAGTGCCCTAAATTCATGGACGAAAAAAGTATTCAGGAGCTACGTGTAAAGGAACGCCTGACTTTTCCAGAGGCACGACGGCGCTTCGAACAAGTCAAGCCTGCTACCACTACTACTGGATACGCACTAGCAGCTCGCCGTACTCCTAATACCACTGTTGCTGTTCAACACGTCCCTGTCGCCCACGCATCCACGCAGACTGACCTTCTAGCCGTTAAACCCACGTCTCAGACTGTTTGTATATCCACCAGCACTACCTCCGCTTCAACCGTACAGACTCCAGCCACCAAGCCATCAGCGGGTAACAACCATCCCCTAGTGAATGCGAAAAACCGATCCCGACCACAACATAGATCGCGAAGTCGCTCGCCCTCCATTAGATCCCGGTCTCGTTCTACGAGCCGTAGGATTTCTGACTCCCGAACATCAGCGGAGTCACAGGACGCTAACGATTTTCGAATCGTAGGGCCCAAGTCAGCCAAGGTCATGAAAAAGGTTAAAACGGCCCGCTAAAACCTCTTTATGGAAATAATCCAGTGGAATGTCAATGGTTTTCGAGCTCGTGCTCAAGACCTACAACATTTAGTTTCTCAACGGTCACCATCAATTATTTGTCTCCAGGAAACCCACTTACATCCCAATCACTCGTTACACCTTCACTCTTTCTTTGCATTTAGAAGCGACTCTCTTGCAGGTATGCTTGCAAGCGGTGGCGTTGCTACCTTAGTGGCGCCTAACATCTCAGCCGCCAACATTCCTCTCACCACACCATTGCAAGCTGTGGCCGTTCGGATACAGCTGGAGAGCATCAGTTTTACCATCTGCAACATGTACCTGCCGCCGCTCAGTATAGTTCCAGAGCGTGATCTTCAAGCTCTATTGGCTCAGCTCCCCTCACCACTACTCCTTGTGGGAGATTTGAATGCCAAGCACACGCTCTGGGGATCAGACACTGATGACGCCCGTGGATGCCTCCTCGTAGACGTCTTCGATAAGTCTGACCTGCTTCTGCTAAATACTGGTGACCCGACATTCCTATCATCCGCTTATGGTACACATTCCGTACTAGACCTTTCTTTCTGCAGTCCGTCATTAGTACCACTACTTGAGTGGTCAGTACTTTCCGACCTCTTCGGCAGTGATCATTACCCCATTAACGTTCATTTTTCTGGCCGCCAATGTGTACCTTCTCGACATCCCCGCTGGATTATTTCCAAAGCTAACTGGGGAAAATTCCAATCCCTCATACACCTCATCGAAGATAATTTCGACACCATCGATGAAATGGTCGAATATTTTACTTGCTTGATCCTGCTCGCAGCAGAATCCAGCATTCCTCGAGGTTCACCTACACCACGTCATATCCCTGTACCGTGGTGGTCTGAGGAATGCAGTTTGGCTGTCAAGGCACGCAAACGTGCTTTGCGCGTTTTTCAGCGGCACCCGACAGAAGGGAACTTCGTCGCCTTCAAACGTTCTCGCGCTAGGGCACGCTTCATACTGCGCAACGCCAAGCGTAAATCTTGGGAAGCTTATGTCTCTTCCCTTTCCCGGCGCAGTTCTAACCAACAAGTATGGTCAGCTGTTCGGCGGATATATGGCAAGTATCGCCGGACGGTAATTCCCGGCCTTGCCATCAACGGTTCCATGTGCACCACCAAGCAGGACATAGCTGAAGCCCTAGCTACAACATTTGCTGCTACTAGCCAAACTGCCCGCTATGACGCTCTCTTCCTGCCTATTAAGGAAAAGGCGGAACGGGTACAACTAAATGTTAATAGTGACTGCACCGAGCCGTACAACCAACCTTTTACCGCTGCTGAGCTCGCCCATTCTCTAGCGTTAGCAAAGGATTCTTCTCCAGGTCCCGATGACGTACACCGGCAGATGCTACTACATCTTCCATCTGAGGCGCTATGTTTCCTATTAAACATCTATAACCGCATTTGGCATAAGCGGGTTTTCCCTTCCTCCTGGCGAGAGGGTATTGTCATCCCCATCCCTCGACCCGGAAAGGACCGCACACTTCCATCTAGCTACCGCCCCATTTGCCTGACGAGTGTCATCTGTAAGACGCTGGAGCGAATGATAAACGCTCGGTTAAATTGGTGGCTAGAAAAACATAACCATCTGTCCAACTTGCAATTCGGTTTTCGTCGCCATCGCTCAAGTGTCGATAATCTAACACGCCTTGAGGGGTATATTTCCGATGCCTTTCTACTGAAGCAACATACCGTGGGCGTGTTCCTCGACCTGGAGAAGGCCTATGACACCACTTGGCGGTACGGCATACTCCGTAACCTACATGGTTACGGCATGCGTGGTCATCTACCCGAGTTTTTATGTAATTTTTTAAAACTTCGCCGTTTTCGTGTGCGCATAGGTAAAACGATATCCCAGGAATGGATACAGGAGAACGGTGTACCTCAAGGGTCAATTTTGAGCGTCACCCTTTTTGCCGTAGCGATTAACGGCATCACTAGTGCCGTTCGAAGTGGAATTCCATCATCCCTCTATGTTGACGACTTCGCAGTCTATTATAGGTCTGCCAACATAGATCACATTGAGGGCCAACTGCAGCTGACCATTACCCAGCTAGCAGCTTGGGCGCTTCAAACCGGCTTCCGTTTTTCAGCTGCGAAGACGCAGTGTATCCACTTTCACCGCCTACGAGGTATTCACCCGCCTCCTGATCTTCATTTGAACGGCACACCCCTGCCATTTGTCTCGCACCTGAAGTTCTTGGGCCTCTACTTGGACCGACAACTCAATTGGGAGCACCACATTCGTCACCTTCGAGCCTCTTGCGATCGTTCTCTTCGGGTGCTAAAGGTATTATCTGGAGCATCTTGGGGGGGCGATCGCACGGTAATGTTGAGGCTGTACCGCTCTCTGGTTCGGTCCAAGCTGGACTATGGCAGTTTTATTTATGGCGTAGCGACCGCCTCTAAACTTCGCCTTTTAGACACCGTGCATCATACTGGCATCCGCCTTGCCACAGGAGCTTTCCGCACCAGTCGAGTCGACTGCCTGTATGCAGATTCAGGCGAACCTCCACTCCATATTCGTCGCTCGCTGTTACTCTGCTCATACGTTTCAAAGTTGGCCAGTCATCCCAATCATCCTTGTTTTAAACCAGTTCTGTGTCCAGATTTAGTCCACCGTTATATGCACCCTGGTTTTGGGACTCGCCCCGTGGGAATAAAATTTCGGGATCTCCTACATTCCCATGGCCTCCGAATGCCTCGCGTGGAGAGATCGTCCATCTGCCCCTATCCTGCATGGCAGCTCAATCGTGCGCAGTTCGATCTCGCTCTTTCAAACAATTCTAGACTCGCTACTCCACATTCGGTGTTCCAACAACTTTTTGCCGAACTACTGGGCCGTTACCCTAACTATGTTCCGGTCTTTACAGACGGTTCCCAGTTGGGTAACGCTACGGGTTGCGCATTCTTCATTAACGGTGAGGCTCATAAATGTCGACTTCTGGACTCTACTTCGGTCTTCTCAGCAGAGCTGTATGCCATCTTTTATTTGCTCCTTTTTATTTGCAAGTTAGCTCCTGGCTCTTTTATCGTCTGCACTGACTGCCTAAGTGCGCTTCAGGCCTTGCAACAGCACACTGCCACTCACACACTTGTTTTAAAAATACAGACCCAGATCTCACAAATGCTCGGTTGGGGATACAATTTTGTTTTTACTTGGACCCCAAGCCATGTTGGGATTTGCGGGAACAAGGAGGCGGACGCGGCTGCTAAGTCCGCTTGCCGCTTGTCCCGGAGTTTAACAACTACGGTGCCGTACCAGGATGTGCAACGTTTTTTCCGTCGCCAACTGCTATCTGCTTGGCAGCAATCCTGGACAGCTTTGGAGGGCACACAACTCCGGGCGATAAAGGAGAGCGTACAACCCTGGCCAACTTCCTGCAGGGATAACCGGCGGGCCGAGGTGATACTCACCCGGCTGAGAATTGGGCACACACGTGCAACGCATGGCCATCTATTAAGAGGGGAACCGGCCCCTGTGTGTGCTCCGTGTACAGTACCTCTCACCGTGCGGCATGTATTGCTGGATTGTCCGCAATACACCCGCGTTCGCCAGTCTTTGGGCCTAAGAGCTAACTTGCACGATATTTTAGGGAACGACCCAGTGGCCGTGGACAAGGCACTGCGGTTTGTTTTTAAGATCGGTTTTAACAAACAAGTCTAACTTGAATTTTATATTTATTAATTTTAGAGACTTTAAATTATAAGTTTTAGATGGTTTATATGTCCTTTTAACAGTTGAGTGGTTTTATTACATTTTACCTTTTTAGCTAACTTTTTTATAGCTTTTAGGTTTTAGTATTGACTTGGGGCCCAAATGACCTTCTTGTCGACGGGCCCTTAAACACCACACACTCACTCACTCACTCCTCTATCCTTGTAGCAACTTCAACGAGTTCGGCAGTGAGACTACCTCTGTGAAGTGGTATGCTAGATTTGGAATACTTGGGAAGATTAATCGTTGTGAATGAGTGATTTGAGATTGTAATGTGATTTTAAATACGTTAAGTTACTCACATACCAGACAATATTTTAGTATACGGATATCTGCCAGGAAAAACATGTTGGATCAGAAACATCAGAAGTTCCATTTGCTGTCCACAGATGGCACTACCGATAATATCGTATACCAGAAAAGACGAATTGCAATTATCTAAGAAGTTTTATAAGGTATGTAACTGTGTTCGTTAGGTTTAGCATAGATTTAAGTATGTTTCAGTTCGTGAAAATTGAGGACAGCTAAGGGGGTATACATACATATGCCGGAGAGACAAGTAGTCGTGCGTGAGAATGGAAGCATTCTAAAATGTATATATAAAAGATTGTGGTTTATGTCAGATATATGGGATTTCCAATTCTTGATAATGTGGATGATTTGTCAATTGGTACTTGCGTATAATAATGACAACTGAAATGCTAGATGTGTATTTAGGGCTAATAACTATAAATCTATAAACAAAGTTTGATTTCACTTTAGAATTACGTTATTCGCAACCCACGGATAACCCTACAATGAAATTTTGCAGAAAACGGATTTATTTCTTCATAGATTTTCAAAAGTAGGTTTCTGCTACTTCTCGGGGTCGAATTTTTGTGTGGAACACAATCCTTCTCCTTACTAACTAGAAGTAAGTAAGCTTTAAATAATAGAGCGAAATATTGCAGCAGAGAGTAAGAGTTGACAGTAAGACTTAAAATGTGATTTCTACCTCCAAAAGAGATCCATTTTGCGCTTTCCCTAACTGTGTACATTATATCTAGCGATCTGGTCATGATTGTGTATGTTCTGTATATCTCCAAGAGGAAACGTGTAGCTTGAATATTTTGGGAAAGGTCTGTGAGGTAGCTTATTCTGACTAACTTTTGCAGACTTCTTTCAACTGTAGCTCATAAAATATAATAAAGCAGTCTACATTATATAAGCTTATGTTATCTCATTAAATAATTTGGATATGTTCTCTGCTATTAGTATTAATTTTAGAATATGGTTATATCTTGAAAATGCTACTCCCCATTCTTGATTTTCTAGTGAATGCAAAGGCTCAGCATCGAATTTTTTACACATGTGAGTATGCCTACGTTTTATCCACAGCGGATTATAATTACTTCCTTAAACCTGTATATTAAGTTAGGAATGTGGAGGATTTATACGAGAATGTAGTGTGATTATAGTACTTTAGGTTACTTATAAACATATTTCAGATACGAGATATTTAGCGCAATGTGTCAGGAGGTTTTATCTGTGGTCTGCATTCACGAGGTTCGGGTTCGATTCCCGTGGCCGACTTACCTAACGCATGTGTTTTTTCGGGGGTTCTCCCTGGCGAATGCTAGAGTTGTTAATTACATCTCCCGATATTTCTGTCCCTCCGTTTCATCTTCAATATTTGTACGGAAGGAATGTCTGTTGTCCTTGGAGGGAGGGTTGTTGTAACTGAGGAGGTTACCATTTAAGTAATAATGCAAGGACTGTGACCTCTGTTCTATGCTCGCACCTTGGGGCGGCCACCCTCTGTTTCCTCGTCCTTACTGACTGGAATGCCCCATTTGGGGCATAGGTACAGGAGGTCAAGACTGGTCGCTCCGTCGAATCAGCTCCACAGTAATCCTAAATTAAATCTGCTGCTTAATGTGAGACAATATTTCACTTACCTATTCTCTCCAAGGGAAATGCACTGATTTAAATTACCTATAATTATTTATAAATTTTTTGAAGCAAGGTTCATACTGCTACTATATATTTAGGCGATACGAGTAGCGCGACTGTCGATTGATACGTAAATGTCCTTTTACAGCAGTTTTGAAAAAACGTATGAAAGGCTCCAAAAGTTAACATTGCTTTAGTTCAGACAACGGACCGTTTCGTATCACAAAGGCAAATAACAAACGCAACTGCTAAACAGTTGAGTTTTGAAAAACTAAAGTTAATATGTGGAATAGACTAAAATTAAACCTCCTCCGGAGAGACAATATATCAGTTACCGATTCTCTGCTGGGAAATATGTTTTCTCTCAGTAGCAATAAGAATACCAAACAACAGCTTTTCGTCGCTGCGGAAAATAGAGCGTTGTATATTTCAAAAACAATAGATTACTGTATCTCCAAGGCGGTTTGGTTACGACAAACTAAAGTTAAATAAGTGGAATCGATATCAGCGGTCAGATCAGGCATTGGAGCGTCTGAAGATATGTTTGCTTAATAATTTCCTCTACACATAATTGTAAACAAATATTTTAAAACCGTTCTCCTTCAGTAATATATTGTGCATTGATTCAGATTACTGCCGCGCCGTCGTTAATTGCTGACGCCACTCGACTGTCAAAAAGACAATCCGGGTTCGATTCCAGGCGACCACAAAATGATATTTGTGTTGGAAAAGACGACGCTGGGTCATCGAATATATCCTGTATACCTGTTGGACGTGCAAAGAAATGGACACCGCAACTACTTCTGTAAAACGGTGTGTTAAATTTGGTATACTTGGAAAGATAAGGCATAGTGAATGAGTGATTTGAGAATGCAGTGTGACTGTAAATATGTCAAGTTACTTACAAACATATGTTACATAATATACAATATTTTAGTTTACACATTTCCGTGAGGATAAATCTGTTGGCTCTCAGAAACTGAAAGTCATAGTCAAACTTGTTTCTTCTTTTAGAATAGAAGTGCCGACTGACGTCTTAGCGCTACATGGCAGGATGATATTCTCTGAGTAAACCGCTTCCTCCTCCGTTAGGACGGTTGCTGATCTCTGAATCGGTTACTAGGAGCGCTACCGAGCCACATTAGGCGGAATGTACGCTGTCCTGGCCTAACGAGGGAGGTTTCCATCCAAGTAAAATGAGAGGACCCCGCCGTCTGAACTGTCGTGGCCACTTGGGTCGGCTGCCCTCAGTTTCCTCTCGTCTCATCCTTCCTCCCGGAATGCCCCACTGGGTAAATAGGTACAGTAGATCAAGCCTGGTAGTAGAGACGAGCCCCTCCCGAATGGAAGTTGTTCGGATTGTGTTGGACACGAGAACAGTGCTAAACAACTGCCTTGATGACACCTTATTTGGAGAGGCATGAGCTACACCGTAGCAAATGAATATCACAATTATGCTTACTCTATTAAATCTTGTCACAGATATTCATAAAATATTCACAAATCGACCCGAATATAAATGAACAGATAGTAATAATAGCAGAATCTGTTACACCTATACAAATGTTCGTAGATTTTTCTACCAAATCACAAGTTTTCTTGATCTACTTTGATTTTTATATACAATACAGCTCCAAATACTACTGCTCATATTAACCACGTGTTAAGCATTAAAACGGAGCACTACTATTCTAACGCTTGCAAACTATTCCTAATATACAGTATACATTACTATTTACATTGCTCTTAAAACCTGCGGCCCAACTGGAACTTCCTATGTGTACTTAGAGTTTCATCAGATTTCCAGTGTGTGTCGTTGTGGTGGCAGTCACAACGCGGACATTTGAACTGCCGATTTTTACCGGTTTTCTTCATTGCGATTTATTTTAGCTATTATAATAGTTTCAGTACCACGAACATGCATCTTAGATAGAGGAAGAATTGCATTCCATCTAAGATTTAAATGTCCAGATTTAATTGTATATATTGGAACCACCTAAATCTGGAATATAAATAAGATTCAAAACTGCAGGTCGGTTAAGTACCAAACTTGTATGTGGGATGATTATCTTAAAGGATGGTATGTGAACATTTTCAAGAAAATGTCATATTGGCAAACTACACTTTCCTTGAAAAATTTTAATTTTGTAAAAAATAGATCTAATGACTTTAATTAATGTGCTAACTCTTTATACTTTTTTATGAAAAACGAAATACATAAGTTGTGTCTGTAGTGATTGTTCTCAGAGGTCCTTTTTATTCTGATATAGTTCACATAACTGTAATCTATAAGAGGTAGACAAAATATGCTACAAAAGTATCTTGTTAAAAGATCTAACCGTAGTGTCATTAATCCTGTTAGTACTTTCCTAGACAACACTTGAGCTCAAAAATCTAAATTTGATTATCTCGTAAAACATCATTCATCCAAAATCCGAACGACCGCCAATGCATTTCACGTCACCTGTTCGTTGACGGAAGGAAGAAACAAAAGTTCAACCAGCGGTAAAACTTTTACACTAAGATACTAATCTTGCCGCCGCTGAACTGAACCTTAAAATGTATACAGCTGCTCTATACCAAGATCGGGGTATCACTTGTAGAAATCTGAGCTCTTTCGCAGCTAATGTCGGTTTTATATTTCAACAAAGGGTACTTACAACGTATTGAGAAAAATAAAAAAATGTACGAAAACAGTACAAGCCTAACTCGTTCCTCTGATATATGCTTTTGTAGACTTTACATTTAAGACGCAATAATTCTTGTCGGCCTGCACGGATTTTGTATGCAATATAGCTACAACCTCCTCACGCTTACAATTAGGATATGCTTTACATAAAGCACTCATTATTAATCTCAAGTTATAGCAAATACTATCAATTACTAAGGCAAACTGTTATATCTAGAGCAATTCCAAACTGCGCGCACCTGTAATACGCTACGCATACTTACTGTTTGCTCAGACTTCCACCGCGTGTCGCTGTGGTCGTGGAAAACACGCAGGAAATTTGAACTGCAGGTTTGTACACAGTTTTCTTCTTTGAGCTTTATTTTTGGTTTAAAATAACACTCTCTTTACACGTCGCACATAGTAGGTAGATGAGTCCTTGCATTCTATAAAGAAATTTATTGCACAAATTGTGCCACAAATACCTGTTTTCTGATCACCTGAATCCAAAACAAAAAGAAAACGTTATATTCAGCAAAAACCAAATCTGGAAAGTTAGGTAAATACCAAATTTGGACTATATAAGTTCAGCAACTCCAAGGATGAACAGCAAAGGTGTTCAAGCACATTTTAATTTAACTCTAAACCTAAAGAAAACTTCCTCGAAAATGTTTACCTGTTGTCAGCAATAACAGTATAAACTTCCGCAAGCTTTTTTTCTTTTTCTTCTTTGACTTTGTTAGCTATATCACTATTGTTGTGCTAAGGGATTGTTGTTTCTCTTGTCCCATAGTCATGTATATAATCTTGGAACGAATTTACCTTTCCTATCTGTTAGCGACTACTTTTCAAAGAGCAGCTCCGGAATTTCGCAAATCTATTTTACAAGCACTTTTAGTTATAAGGTTCACCAACCTGTGCCATACTACTTGATGGTGTTGCTTATGGTACTGAAATTTGATTGTGAAATATCTTATCCTCTTAATCCTCACCACAGAGACACACACACTCTGTTAAATTTGGATATGACACACATTATCCTTTTGCAGGCGGCAACAGTCCCCTGTGTTCCCAAACTACCGTCTAAAACTGAGGCCTTTCTGAGAAATTTATAGCTCTAAAGTACTTTAATAATACCATCAATATGGAGCCACAGTTTCATTTTGGTGCATGCCATATACTGGAACTTATTTTCAATTTTCCAGTACCATTATGTTTGAAAAGAGTCGGCCCGCCTTGCGGTTTTTCTTATAGTTTCATAGAAAACCGTGATGCTTGAAACACAGAATAAGTTGGACAATATTTCTAACAATCAGACTATGTACAAATTATATCTTCAATATAATGGCTTTGAAAGTACCTCTATAAGCGCAAATGTTATAGATGGAATAAGAGAGACATGTGAATTGAGAAAGTGTGACTGTAAGACCAACTTACTATTATAAACATACATTACACACGCGAAAATTTTCGTTAATACCGGTTTTCCGCAAGGAAGGGTTAAATATCTCAGAAGATACGAAAGTTAAATTTAACCGCATGTTTACCCCAGAGATTGCGCTACCTGTCATATTGTATAATGGAAAGGAAGAACTACAATAATATATAAAGTTTTAAAAGATATGTAGTTATGTTCTCTATACTTGTCTAGAATTACAGCGTGTTCTATAATTTAATGCCTATGAGTACCTCGAATGTACACAGGCGCAACACTGAATGCACAAATGTTGGAGTGTGAGAATGGAGGAACCCTGAAGTGAATACAAATCAAGGTCTTTCGCTTTACATGAGTGTTGTATTTTCTTAAAATGTTTATTAGTTATACACAGTGAGAGTACTTCGGTACAGCATGATAGCATAGCTGAAATAATAAAAATCTGTAATATGATAATAAATAAATATGAGTTAATGGAACGTACCTTATACACAAATTAGGTATTGGTTCTTGTACATTTATAATTCTAAGGATTTTCCGCCTTCTTGGTCGGTTTCCAGCGCCATGTAATTAATAGTTCAGATGCAAGAGAATTGCTACTTAATGTGTGTTACTTAGACAATAGTGGGTTAATATAGCCACAGAAATCTTTGAAGTTGGTATCAAGTTAAAATGGTGAACACAGCATATACATCTACGAATATGGTCAATTGAATTTCCATAACATCTGGCAAAGGAACGCCGGAATAACACTGTCCCGAGGAAGGGCGCGTTTAATTTCTTGAACGATATTACTCATCATATTCTGAGTCCAGGAGGGACAGCTTTTGGTAACCCTTCTACTCAGACTACAGACAGATATTTTCCATCATAGGTCTCTCTCCATTTGCTTAAGCAGCTAGAAAATGAAAATGTGCATTCTTAAAGTGAGACCTAAACTATCAGAGAGAGAAAGAGAGAGAGAGAGAGAGAGAGAGAGAGAGAGAGAGAGAGAGCCAACATAGGAAAACAACAAATTTATTAAAGGAATTCCAATAGTAAGGCACACTGCACTGTCAAAACCATTGCCTTTAAACTATTCACGCAGATTTACTCATACTTTTGGAAAGAAGACACCATTCCTTGTTATACTATTGCGAGCGACATGGCTCAATGATAACGCATGGATTCACATTAAGGAGTTCCCACATTCTGTTCTCGTTGACCACCCACTCCTGTTAGTGTGAGAATTTAGGTATAGTTTCTCGTCTCACTCGTTTTCCTGTCGAACACTTCGTCTATATTCGCCTTCGTAGACATTTTGCAGGTCTGATTCCAGGTTTCGCGGCGTATTGCAGTGCCGGATAGATGCCGCGGTAAAATACTGTTACTATGTGGGTTCGTAAGATTAAAAGTCCAGTTTGCAGAAACTCGAAAGGCTCTGTATTTCCCTAGAAAGGATCTGGTAAAATTCTGGTCTCAGCAGAATGACGTAACACACACCCATACAATCACGTGGTTTCTGCACACGTAAATAAACAAAAGAGTTCGCTTTGAAATCACTACACGTTTAGCAGTTTTCAACTTGAACCCGATACATTTTAAATGTCCATACACATGATAAACAGACCGCTAATTGCCGTCTGCACTGCACATTTGCAACTCGTCTCCCGGCTCCTGCCATACGTTTCACCAAGCGCCGCTTTCCCGCCAATCTGCCCTCCTTTAATTATTCTGGTCGAAGGATAGAGTTGGCAAAATCTCACACCTATATGGGAGTAAAGCTGGACATGGGCTTTACTTTTGGGGGTCACATCCAGGAGTTGACACATCGGGCATAGGAGTCCTCGGCTTTGTTATACCCCATGATGCGGTCAGGGATGCCGACACCACTATAAAGTTGCGTCTTTTTCAAGTTAGAATCTTCCTATAGTGTTTTATGCGTGCGAGAACTTGGGCATGGCCGCAGGATCCAAACTGGTACAGCTTCAACCTGTACAGAATAGTTGTCCTAGAGCTATCTATTCTGTATACTGGCGCTTTCCCGTGAGGTAACTTCATGAAGTCTCATCTCCCCAGTATGTGTAAGATGTCATTAGACGCCGGGCCACAAAATTCTACGCGAGTTTGTCTCAAAATTAAAGCGCCCTGGTTAGGTCGCTTGGGAACTACCAACCAAGAGAATGCCGCTTCAAGATCTACCGGCTTCCCCGCATGGTATGCGGCACAACTGGTAACAATAAAGTTGATATACCTACATGACAATTAGATTGATAATTATTCTAAATTAAATAAATTGCCGAGTCGGCAAACGTTGAGGAGCTACGGCTACCTCCCTTCTTTCATCCACCTAAACTAAACACGCTACCCTATAAAACCACACATATCCAGTCATTAAGTGGTTAAGTCCGTCTAGGACAAATACACGTACGACGTACGTGGTGTCCCTCAATCAGACGCCAACTGCCGCCATTATTATTACCTTTTCATTTCTATTTTGTATGTTTTCTGAATATTTTATGAATAATTATGACAAGTTATAAATAGAATAAGCATTGCCCGCCTCGGAGGCGTAGATGGCAACGTGTCTGCCACACGTTCAAGAGGTCCCGATTTTGAATCTCGACTAGGGTGAGTTACCTGCGTCAGATTTTTACGGGGTTTTCCCTTATTCTGATAGACGAATGTCAGGTAGCTCTAAGCTCCATGGATCCTGGATTCATTTGAGCATCATTTCAACTATTTCATTCATCGTCCGATATGACCTAACGTTGGAGGACGTAAGTTACAGAAAAAATAAGATAACATAATTGTGATATTCATTTGCTATTTTGCAGCTCATAAGTTTCCAAATGAGCTGTTATCAAGGCAGCGGTTTAGTCTTTACTTTAGGTTTAGTCTTACTATGAAATATTGTTGAACAATATTCACTGGAATTCCTTAAACTTGCTGACCTTACATGCAGATTTGCTACTTAACCGACTAACCAGATCTCTGGTTTAGTGAATATAATATTTTCTATGGATTCAAGGGATCTCAAAATAGGTATTTGTGACACAATCTGTACAATGGATTTCTTTATAGAATGCAAGATCTCCTCTACCTAGTATGCACGACGTGTAAAGAAAGTGTTATTTTAAACAAAAAATAAAGATCAAAAGGAAAATTGTGTACAAACCGGTTCAAATTTCCCGCGTGTTTCTGCGACCCCAGTGACACATGGTGGAAGTCTCAGGAAACAGAAAGTACACGTAGCGAATTGCAGATGACGCGTAGTTGGAAACTGCTAGAGATGTTATACTTTGTCTTAGTTAGTAATAGTATTTTCCATAACTTTAGAATAATGTGTGCCTTTGATGTAAAGCATATGCTAAATGTAAGCGGTAGTAATTTGTAGCTATATTGCGTACAAAATCCATTGTGGGCGACAAGAATTATTGTTTCTTAAAAGGAAATTTTTCAAAAGCATATATAAGGGTAACAAGTTTAGCTTTCTCTGAATTTTTATTAGTTAAGAGCAACCTACACCGACTTTAAGACCTACAGTCTCGATTACTACGTATTGCCACACATTCCCCATGGTACATCCCTAACCATATAATCCATCGTAACCTACATATTCCTACCCTAAAAGACTACATCCACACCCTCTCACTCCCGTTCTACCATAACTTCAACTCTGATATACGCGGTCTAGGTGGGTACGATATAGACCCTGGCGAAAGGTACAAAAGACCGAGACTTGTTTTTGCCGCATGAAAACACTGCAGTTTCAGTACAAAACTTAATGACACATTACAAAACTAACCACCTAAACAAGCCTCTACTCTCATTTGCTCTATTTTACTGCCAGTGGCGGGCTAAGCCCTGATCTGGATAGAGACAGAAAGCGTGGTTTCCGGACTTTCAAGTGGCCAATCGCAGGTGTGTGAATGTAATGTGTAGTGTTTAACGCCCGCTTTTATCTACATACGCCACCGCAGGCGGTGACACTGATGATGAATGAGATGAAGATGTAGTACTGGTGGAATGAGATGGCGGGGGAAACCGGAGGTCCCGGAGAAAACCCGCCCCAGCGCAGTGTTGTCCACCACAATCTCACTTTGCGGTCACCTGGGATCGAACCCGAGTCACCTTGGTGAGAGGCAGGTGTGTGTCTACTGTTTTTATACATTTAATAATTTTCTCATAAACACAGTTGGTTGTGACATAAAACGGACATTAGATGCTAAAGAGCTCAGGAGTTTACAAATGATACCCCGAGCTGGGTATAGAGCTATTGTATATATTTATAGTTCAGGACAGCGGCAAGATGAGTGCTCCAAGTGAAAAACGTTTACTGCTAGTATAACCCTTTTTATCTTCCATCAACAAACAGGTGACGTGTAATATATTAGCGGTCGTTCGGATTTTGGATGAAAGTTCTTTTGCGAGGTAATCAAAATTATATTTTTGAACTCAAGGATTGGCTAGAAAAGCATTAACAGGATTAATGACACTACAGTTAGATCTTTTAGAAAGATCTATATGTGTAGCTTATTTTCTCTACCTCTAAATACTTTACAGTTATGTCAACTATTTCAGAATGAAAAGGATCTTCCAGAACATTCACAACACATAGAGTTTATGCAAATTTATTCTTCATCAAACATTAATAAACTGTAACACCTTAATTAAAGTAATTAGTTATACATTTGACAAAATGTATGGTTTCGAAACATTTTGAAGCAAAGTTTAGTTCGCTATTGTGACGTTTTCTTGAAAGTATTCAGGTGTCGTCCTTGAACATGTTCATCCTATATATAAGTTTTGTACTCAACCGAATCTCCAGTTTTGAATCTTTCTTATGTTACAGATTCCGGTGATTCCTCTATATGCAATTAAATCTGGATATTCAGATCTTCGAAGGAATGCAATTCCTCCTCTATCTAAGATATATTTTCGTGATACAGAAAGTATTATAAATGGCAATGAGGAAAATCGGTACAAACCAACAGTTTAAATGTTCGCGTCTTTGACAGCAACGACAAACAGTGGAAATCTGATGAAACACCAAGTACACATAGGAGGTTAGAGAGGGCGCGCAGGTTGTAATTGCAATGTACATGACAATATATCTTGGTTATTAGGTATTGTTTACAAACGTTAGAGAAGTAGTGCTTCGTTTTACTGTGAAACACGTGCTGAATATGAGCGGTAGTATTTGGAGCTGTATCGTATACAAAAATCAGAATAGACCAAGCAAAATATTTGTGATTTTCTACAAAAGTGTCCTAACATTTGAATAAGTGTAACAAGTCCAGCTATTGTTATTTGATATTCCTTTAAATTCCAGATTTGTTCCTGAATATTCTATAAAATCTCCATCAGGTAATAAAATAGAATAAGCATAAATTGGTATTTGGGTTTCCAGATTTGGATTTTACTGAATATAACTATTTTGTATATAGGTGATCCCAAAATAGGTATTTGTGGCACAACCTGTAGAATGAATTTTTACAGAATGCTAGCACTTCTCTATCTACTATGTATGACGTGTAAAGAAAATTGTATTTTAAACTAAAAATGCAGTTCAAAGCAGAAAAATGTGTTAAAACCTGCAGTTCATATTGCCCGCGTACTTTCTGGTACCTCAGTGACATTGTGTGGAAGTCCCAGTAAACAGGAAATACACGTAGCGTACTACAGATGCCGTGTTGTTGGAAGCTGCTATAGATGTAATAGATTGTCTTAGTTAATAATAGTATTTTCCATAACTTTAAAACAATAATGTGTGTTGTAGATGTAAAAGGTAGATGTAAAGATCTAATCTTGGTAGTTCGATGCGATGTCATCATATAAATAAAGAGGAGGACGCCTTATTATTGCAGCAGTAGTTAGGTATTAAGGTTAATACAGCTACCTGGAAAGAAATGGTGTTTCCCTCCACAATTTCCTTACCACTCATTTCATCACTTACTTCTAGACTAATCAAAAGAATTTAAAAGGTAAATGAATATGCAATGCAGGCAAACTTCAGGTTATGTCACGTTATCATTTTCGTTATTGTACCTATTTATTACGTCTATACGGCCCTGTTCAGAAACAGGTCTTTGTGAGAATGATTTTAATTCTTTCCTGTTGCTCATATGTCCCCAACGCGAGTTTTGCGTTTTCTATTGTTGAAATACCATTTCCAGCTTCAAAATTTCCAAACAACTAAGATGCATTTACCCAATTGTAGTTTAAATCCTTGATTAAACTCAGATATGGTCCAGCCCAGTCCCAGTACTCATGGAGAGTACCTTATTTGCCTAACGTGATGAAACATATCACATGTTTACTTTAATATATGTTTTTTGATTATTTAGAATACACCTAGCGGTGTACAGAGCTTTTAGCCTTTAACGCACGAGCTCTCTAGTGCCATCTAGCGTGTGCATCTAACAGTACTGAGCACATGCAGTGTATTTATTGTGTCATGGAAGAACATAGGGAGTTTTTTTCTATATACTTGGCAGACTTTGTGATCAGCTTTTAAATTTCGTCTCAAACATGATACATTCGGCCAGTTGTAGTGTTTTCTCATGTGGTACCACTGAGGTCAAATGCCACACAATCTAATCTACTAATATCATGGAAAGGGCTTTATAGGTATAAACTGTTACAATACATCACATTGGGTACAAAATACAATGTTGTTTATTATACATTACACTGGGTCTAGGTTTGCTTATGTTGGCAGCGTTGAATGACAGCGTTACGCAGTACGTGCAACACTGAGCACTTACAGCGCTCCAATCGTTCGTTTTGGGAGATAGGTTCAAGAACATCGAGTTGGGTTGACAGTTCGTAATGACGACTCTGTTGACGAATATTGACAAGTTTTAAATCCAAGCTCTGTACGACTATTATACCTGATAACCTTATCAGTATAAGTAGTGAAATAAAGATAGAAAGTTGCATTCACTTTTAAGAGAATGATGCTGCCATCTTTTGACAGATAATATCGTGAGCAACAGACAAACGAACCATTGGGTGAGAACCCCGCACACCTTTGCTAAACACCAATCACTCCATCAGCGGTAAATTTGAAATGTACAAACTGTTTTAAAGCAACAGCTTAATACAAATTTCGCCTGCGGTGCCGTATTTAGTAAAAGCGGGCGTTAAACACTACACATTAATACAAATTTACTCACTGATCTTTTAAATCGAAGGTTACTTTTCTGTCTGCTTAAATTTTGGTAAGTTTACCAGTAACCTTCTAGCAAAGTACGTGAGTTTTCCACAACTAGAGTATAGAAAAACGAAGTCGCTGTCCTTATACTGTACTTATTTGCTATAAGAGATGTCGTGTGTTCGATTTCCGAATGGAAATTAGAAAGCTTCTCTAGTAAGATTATTTCCTATCCACCTGAGGCTAATCTAGCTATGAAACCAAAAGCAAAGGAATTGCAAATTAAGTTAATACCATTACAATATGGCAATATTCGTTTCCCGAACTACTACTGTTCTACTACTACTGTTTCTACTACTTACTTGTTTCTCATTCCTTCCCTTCTAGTCTTTCAGGTGAACTTCTAGATGTGGCGGAAGCTGTGGTGTGGGACAGATGGCGTAGACTCTTGTTCCAATACAAAAGTGTTCTCTCAGGACAGAGAAGGAGTGTTGATTGCCTGGAAGTGTCGTTCCCGGTTGTAGTAGTGTTCGGCTTTTGGTAGCAGAGGTAGCAGTTGGTGATGTGACTCTGTCCACTTATTGGTTTGAAGTGAGGCCAGCAATCCTTTGTTCACCGAACGGACCTTAGTTTGGAACATCTGCGTTATACAGAAATATCACCTTTAAGCTATTAACATAATGTCAGCGGATGCAAGCAAAGACAACAGTTTTTGAAGTAATTAATTAAAACCGAAATTCATCAAATGGTAGCCATAAAATTAATAGGGACAGAAACGTTTCTAAATAATTTTTGAAATACTGATATATATCTCCAGATGATATTTTTAAGGTTTGTTGGTGAAATGAATGAGAAAGTTTCTGTGAAGATATTTATTGATATTCGTTCCGTAATGCTTATTAGTCTCTGTAAAAGTAATATAAAAAGTAATAAATATGCTTAAAAGGAAATAAATTTATAAAAGGAAATGTTTAAAGATGTTTTAAAATACCTTAAAATAAATCGTAATTTTACGTTGAACTGATAATTGAATACTTTTTTGATCTAGAAAAGCTCGATAGAAAAGGGATATTTTTAGTTACTGTATTTTATGTTGCATTATTGCCTATTTTTAAATATGATACTGGAGTAGGGATACTTTATTTATTTTATTTTATTATATTTTGTTTTGCTTTGTTTCATATAAATTAGTTAAAGGTTAATTAATCTAAAGAATTAATGTAATTTTGAAAGGCCATTGTAACATATGATCTGGATCAGCAACAAAACAACATATTACGTACAGGATTATTGAGGTTGATTCTTAATTTCCAATTATGCTGAAATAAAGTTTCTCACACTTCGACGTGAGCAGTTGGCTACCACACTAGCAGTGAATCATAACACAAATTGCATGCTAGTGCATCTGTGAAAGACCGCCTAATATTCAGGTGACACTTCGCAGCTACAAATGCTATGGGTCCCCACTTGCTTGAGAACAACAATTATAAGGCGCCACGGAGAGTTGAGAACAGCCTTTAGAGTGTGCAAGCATATGCACCATTGGTCCGGCACCGTCAGTTTATGACGAGCTTGATAGAACCACTGAAAGTGAAAAAGAAATAAAAATTGATGACAGAATGGAAATCGTTGAATGGAGGTAAACCCCCCAGCATTCGGTTAAATTTCAATATCAAAAGCCGAAGTTAGAATGAGTTAGCGACAGAGTGGACTAATCCGTGACCTCCTAAGCAGGAATCCAGCACGTCAAATCACTTCTACATCACTAGTTCTCTGTAGTTGAATCTTTACTCTTTTTAAAGTAAAAGCTCTCTATTTAAAACAAAACACACAGAGCGGTTATACACGCATGAACAACTACGCAAATCGTGCCAAGAGTAACAAAAACCAAGAAGGGCTCCCTGAAGGGCTTCCTTTATGGGGTGGTTCAAAATTCTCAAGTATATATGTACGCATATCTATATAATGATAATGTTTTCTAGCCTGCCAAGCTAATGTAAAACTCGTTAGAACCTTATTGCATTAAATGCAAAGCAAAAACGGAAAGATCTCGCCGTAGTACTGTATTCGGTGTACTAGGTTTGGAAAAGTAACAAGGAGGTAGAACTGCCACTCTGACCTCCTGATGTGCATGACGTCCTGGTCTCGCCTGCAGCCCAGCTATAGCCCAGTGTATTACGGTAACAGGAAGTATCAGGAAGTATCAGGAGATAAGAAGGTATTGATTTCTTCGGGCTGTGGTATGCTGCTTACCTGAAATAACTTGAACTACTGGAACTTTTAATCGGTTACCATGGTGCCAACTAGATTCGAACCATCTTTTTCTGCTGAAAATATTACCCTTGCGAGCTTCTCCAAGTGTATTAAGTTGCAGTAGATGAAAGTAAATACTAATACAATGTAATATTTGGATACAGTAATACTGTAAATTCTGAAAGACAGTTGCACTAATAGTAAATATTCAATTCTATTCCCTAATCAGGTAATTTTCCCTCTCATATATATAGCCTTCTGCAATTAAATTCTGGCAAAGTTTAGCACATATTGCCCTAAAGCAATAAGTCGGTACGGCATACTCTTGTAATCGACAATTACTTTTTAAAAAGATTATTACCTAACATCTTAGGGTGTGGAGCTGTAATAATGTATAACACCCCAAAGGACGTTATATATGAAATAACAGTTTTGAAATGAAACTATGCCAAAATAAAAGGTCAGGGTTCTTTTCACTAAAGCTATAGTGGGAGTATAAATGCGGAGTAAATAACTTAAACGTTAACTCACCTATTGTACAATGCTGGCTACTAGATCCGCTACTAGTAGATATTCATCTACGGCCGTATTACTAAAAACAATAACGTGCCTCTGAAGCTTTCTAATGAAAAACTCATTCTGTGACCCGTAAAATAAGATTTAGTAGATAGATAATCTGTTGCAATGATTTCAGCTAATTCAGTTCCTCCATCTGGCTTCTCTCTTTTTTCTATGTTTGCTGAAGTATCCCACTTAAAGGTAAATATAAATAGTTAATAATATATATACCATATATATACAATGCCTACTTAGTTACTAATAAATAATTGCAAAGTGCGTCCGAAATTCTGCATTTTGGCAAAGTAGGCTAAGTAGATATCTCTCAGTTATTATGATCACAGGAATATAGAGAAGCTATCAGCGTAATTCAGCTTCCTGCTTGACGTCGCGCTGCCATGGAAACAGCTGTATTAAAATAGTAGGAAACAAGAGAAGGTATTTTGTGTTACCTTATGTGTTTGGAACAACTGCAGGTTTCCCCAACTGTAATTAGCAGGACTAGGAAGTTCGTACCGCTCGCCGTTCCCTATGAAGTTTGCGACCGATCCTCTGCAGCATCCAAACAGGTCCTAGATAACAAACGTACAGCGTCGAGTCATTGAAACCGGTTGCCCAGAGAAAAAAGTGACTTATGAGACATTCGTAAATGCACATCTTTTAGATCATTATGTACAACATAGTAATTCTTATATAGTACATACGGGTTTCTCTCTGGCTCATCTCATTATTTAAACAGGTACATTGCGGCAACACCCAAGCGAGTATAACGCGGATTGTAACATTTCCTGGTCGAATGAAAAATAATATCCAAATAATAAAATTAATTTCTTAAATATATGAAGACTCTTACCAGACAAAATGCCAAAGCAGTAAGTTTACTACATATTTACTCATGAGCCGCCGTATTACTAAAAACAATAATGTACCGTAAAACAAGATTTATTTGATTGATAATGTGCTGCAAATCCGTTAATGATTTCAGCTAATTCTATTTCTCGATCTGGCTTATGTTTTTCCCATGTTTGCTGAAGTATCCTACTGAAATATAAATATAGTTAATGAAGTAAATAAGGACATGAGTAAGTACAGTTCTAGAAAACATACAATGGTTGTACTGAAAATTTAGTTTCTCATCTTTGAAGTGCAACAAATATGTTATTCGAATGTCTTCCTTCCTACTAACGTGCTCTGTGTCATGCAGTTACCCCTGTATTGCAGTAATGACTTACATTCTACGATGAACCTTACCCTAGCTAGTGGCGCTGCGTGCAATATATATATATATATTTGGCATTGTATATATATACAATGCCAAATTTTTTACTAATACATAATGGCAATGTGCGTCCGACATTCTTCCATTTTGGCAAAGTCGGCTAAATAGATGTTTCTCAGTTATCAGGATCGCAGGAATATAGAAAAGCTACCACCGTGATTTACTGTTCCTGCTTAACGTGGAGTTGCCATGGTAACAGCTGTATTGGGATAGCAGGAAACAAGAGAAGTGTTTCCTTTTACCTTATCTGTTTGGTACAACTGCAGGCTGATTTCCTCAACTATGATTAGATTTGACTGCAGCCACTTTTATTTTAACACAACAGGGTGGATTCTGACTCAAATTAAAGAATATCTGGCTCACAACAATAAAGTATCATAGGTTATTATTTAACACACAAGACATAACATTTTAAATTCGCAAGGATTCCTCTTCTCACAATAATGAAAATAATTGGTAATGATATTAAAGGTACCATTGATGATATCGGTGCTTCTAAAAATGCCCTTAAGGTGTACTTATGCTCAAAACTATTTTATTCTGTACAAGATAATTTGATTGGCATATTATCCTGATAATGCTTATGTAGCTCTGTAAGTTATATCTACCTCTTCTAGAAAGAGGTCAGTGACAGATTACGTTTGTTGTCTGTTCAAAATTTATTAAAGTGCACAGGTACTGTAGAAGTGCCAATAAATGGTATCAATGAGAAATACAGTATAAACTATTGAGACACACTGGCAAAACCCAAGTGAAGGTTGACTAAAATTGTGTTTGATTTTATATCGCATATCCCTGCGTTGCTTTTCAAATGTGTATACATAATGTGTATCTTATGTTCAGTTTTCAGGTATACCAGCTAAGTCATCTGCCCCTATCATGAAAAATGATATCCACTCTTTCATTAGACTTTTATTCCTTAAACAGAAAAACAGTTTTATACCCTTAACACACATTCAGAATCTGCTGAGATGAGCATTAGCCATCCTAATGAAGGGAAATTCCTCCTCTAGTCGGTAAACCAAATCAAGACCTTAACAACGCGGTTTTTATAGTCTAATGTGAAATCCTTGATAGTTTTAGCTCAAAAGCATTATTGCAGCATTCTCTTGTATTCGGTAATGTACACACCCAGCATTAACAACTACAGCCCTGACTAAGGCCCAAAAAACCTGCGAAAAGTTTAAAGAAACGACGGGTTTCCATGCATGTTTATACTATCAAACATGATAAACGAATGCTTTCTCAAAGAAGTACATAGAAGACGTGACAGGTGGTCGAGTGGGTTAGCTAACTGCTCAATTATGTGCGTTTTAGGTACTAATTTTTTTTTCTAATGGTTTTCTTGTGAGCCAAAGACAGAAGAATTACAATCCGATAATTAGGTATACACAGGAATTAGCTCACCATATAATTTTCACGAGCTCAACTTACCCCCAGGTAGCAGTGGCCGTTGCCCTTCAAAGGGTAACTACGGGGCATCTGCATCTTTATCTTTTGTTAGGGATCATGTTAGAGTTTAAGACCCTTATAATATGTACCTATCTGGTGTTATAAACCATGTTACGTAGCTGGCTTTCATTGTTTAGAAGCATGTCGACGACATTAAATCTAGAAGTATTGTTCCATGCTTAAATCTTATTTTTCACTTTGCATTTGTGAAATGTTTGAAATTTCATTGAAAGTGTCATGCAAAATACTGACCCTAATAAAATATTTACTTCGAACTATACATTTACAACTACCGGCCAGAGAACAACTTGGATATTATTGTATTTTGCGAACACCTATAAAGTTATAAAAATGTTATTTGTATTATATCAAATTGTAGGCCCCAAGAGGTAAAATAAAGGGTAATAACATTTTTGTGTTGAACACGAAGGACTTAAATACAGTTAGTGTAGCAGAGTGGTTAAGTAAAATGTTCGATGCCATTTGGTGAAAGGTAACTTGATAGGGATGATACCTATACGAATAAGTAGTCGCAGACCTCCGAACTCCAACTCCAATCTTTACACTGTATTTACAGCTTCATAATGTGTCTTGAGCTCGTTTTGGTAGTTTTAAGGGAAATAAAATAAGTGCATCCGCCATTACATTTACTGCATGAGCCAAAATCTGCCGTAATTTATGACAAAAGCAAAAATACTTATTCCTTAGTTTGTTTTTTATATGGCTGTACAACAAAAACACCTGTTGGCTGAAGATTGATACCGAAATTATGGTTTGCCAGGAGCAAAGAATAATGATAGACGTCAAAGGAATGTTGGTTCTTTGTGACGACCAAGGGCAAGGTCAGTTCAATTGGGGAAAGTCTCTAACAAAGCCATGAATGAAGCAGTGTCCTTAGAAGGTTTCTAAAGGAATTGTCACTTGTCGTATATGAATAGGGAATTCTTTGGATCATTTACAATGGCGACCAAAACAGCCACAAAAGGACTTTGTTTGTTTAAAAGAGTTTTGAAAAGGGAAAGTTAGAGATATATACAAACGCAGCTGTGGTCAGGGAAGCAGTCGTCGGTGTGTAGCCGATATGGCAATATCGCGGCTAGGAAGCCGTTATAAACATTTATCGGCGTGTAGCCGATATAAAGAGAGGAGTCTGAGACGTGAAGCCTATTAGAGCGGTGAACTTGTTCTGTCTTGAGTATTTGTCGGGCCATAAAAATTTATCGAGTAATTATTAATTAGTATTCAATAGCTCTAAACCGAGATTGGTAACCCTCGATCGGCAGCTTCCATTTCGAGGTTAGAAAAGAAGAAGCAGTGAATAAATAATTTGGAGACGGGCATTCCAGTGTTGTAAAATTTCCTTCTCACACACATCCACGCATACCCTGAGAGAAACCTCATTGCTCACCAATTATATTTGCATCAAATTGGCGCACAACGTGGAGCTGGGGTAGCACTTGATCGCCACCATCACATTTTTGTATCAAACTGGCGCCCAACGGGGGGCTGTGGTAACCTTTGATCATACACCAATCATCTTTGTATCAAACTGGCGTGACCACGCGGAGCACGATAGGAGAAGGACGTTCGACAACAAGTGGAGCTCGATACGAGGAGGAGGTTCAGCACGATACGAGGAGGAGGTTCAACCCGATACGAGAAGGAGTTTCAACCCGACGACGAGGTTCAACAGGAGAAGGAGGTTCAAGCTGAAGAGGTAGTTCAACCGAGAACGAGTTTCAACCCGACAACGTGGTGCAACAGGAGGAGGTTCTACACGAGGACGTTTGACAAGTAGCTCTACAGCAGTCCTAACCGGAAAGAAGAAGGGAGGCCGACGTCATCAGAGACATCAGGAGCCGGTAAAAACAATCAAAGTTACAGAGTGTAAAATTATATACTAGACTATGGTGAATTTATTTGAGAAGTGAAAAACAAGATTTTAAGTAAAAATGTGTAGAAAACATGGGAGTTCAGGAGGTTGATTCTAGTAGCAGTAGGCAGGACGTCGAAGTACCAGAGTGTAGTGTAACTGTCCCAAAGAATGTAGAAATGGAAAGAAGTATGTTAGGGGCACTCAGAGAAATGTTTACAAGTTTCAGTAAAAATATAGAGATTGAGCTTCAAGGTTTAAGAAAAGACAATGAAAGTTTAAGTAAAAAGATAGATGCGATAGAGGATACTAATGAAAGTTTAAGAAAAGACAATGAAAGTTTTAGAAAAGACAATGAAAGTTTTGTATCAAGATTTAAATCCAATTGGTCCCACTTTGTCGATATGCCATTATGTATTCCAATGTTGTATTCAACTGATGTTAGTGATACGTTGTTCCTTCAGATAGGTCGTTCCGAAATCAAAATGTGTGGTCGGATATGGTGGAGCAAACCGTGACCTACCAAACAACACTTTATATCACTTCAACTGCACTCCTTCGCTGTAGTTGAATCTTTACCTTTGTTAAAAATAAAATGTCTGTATTTAAAACAAAACACCAAGGGATATTATATACACATGATCCATTACGCAAAACGTGCCAAGGGTAACAAATTCAACTGTGTTTTTTGGCTCCAAGAAGGGCTTCCTGTATTCGCTGGTTGAAAATTCACAATTATATTTGCACACAAATGCAAGACCTTTATCTATATAATGATGCTTTCTAACCTGCCAAGCTTGAGTGTTGGAACATTTTGAACCTTCCTGCACTTAGAGCAAAGCAAAACAGGAACGTGGGCACTGTAACACTGAATTATTTGTACTAGCATTGCAAAAATAAATAGCAGGTAGAAATTCCTTTCTGACCTGATGTGCATGACGTACTGCTCTCAGTGGCAGTTGTATTAATCTATCAGGAGTTATAAAGAGTTACGAAAAGGTATTGATTTGTGAAGGCATTGTTATGTTGCTTTTGTTAAATAATGTGGACTAATGGAACCCTTAATCGGTTCCCATGGAGCAAACTGAGCTGAAAGGTGCTTTTCTGGTTGAAATATTGGCTTTAGGACCTTCTTCAGCAGTACGCAGTAGATAAAAGAAAATATTAAATATATATAATAATTGGTTACTATAGTTGTAACTTACTATAAATTCTAAAAGACCACTGCACTAATAGTAAATATTCCAGCAGTATAAGACATTATCAGGTATAATTATATTATTTTTCTAGGGCTCTATTTAATGACATCCAGCAGAGAAGAACTGCTAGATTGTTTCATTTGCGATGATGAGCATGTGGGTCATGAAATAAATGAATGTGCATTATTGAAATTAAACAATCCGCCTTTTCCGCATTATCTAAACACCACGGCAAAACCTGACCAGAAAATAGTGAGCATAAGGAGATGGGAGGGAGGTATTAATTTCACTTAGGACTATTATAGCCGACTTGTGTTGATATTTAAAGATGTGCAGCTTTTTCTAAGGGTATTAAGGTACAGAAAATGAATGAAAATTTTAGTAGCATTATGTTTGAATTCTTGAAATTTGATTACTCTTCAATGGAAGCAAGATGCAGTAAATTACGGTCTCTTATAAGCACCTTTTTCTGTAATAGCACATTTTAGAAGTTGTTCAACTCAATAATGAAATCGTTGATTCGATTAGATGCCTCGCTCATGGCTAGAAGCCAGTTTTTACAAAGCCTGTTCACTAATAAATGATCATCACTTTTTACGGTCACAATTTTTTGCACTAAAATTCACTCTCATTATATTCTATTAGCTTAAGGTGAAACAAACACGCCGCAGTAGTTCCACAGTTTGTATTCCTGGTCTCCGCCTGTGAGAACCAGGCAAGTTCAGACTTATTCAGTATCGCCTACCGCTGCACAGTAGGTAACACGCGAGAAACAATATGCGGCTTTGAATTTCTGCTTTCCTTTCAACAAATCCTCAGCAGAGACCTATACAATGTTACAGGAGGTCTATGGAGGGTCTGTTCTTCCTTACAGCACAACTCGAAGGTGGTTTAAAATGTTTAAAGAGGGGAGACAATCAATTTTAAAGGAAGGTGTAGCCGGTGCTCCAGTTACTGCTCTTACGCAGGAAAACAACAACACTGCTGCTGCCATTGTGACTGACGATCGACGAATTACCTTAAGATCACTTTCTGAAATAATGAACATTTCTTTGGGTGCCGCATTTCCGAGAAGCGGGCTGGATGCTGGGCCACGATAATGCGCAATCGCATATTGCCAATGTTGTTGGTGAATATCTTGCAAAAATCAAACTGAAGTGCTTCCCTCACCATCCCTATAGTCCTGATTGCACACATGTTGCTTTTTTTCTATTCCCTAACTTCGAGAAACGCCTTCGTGGGACACATTATCCAACATCAGGGGCAGTGGTGAAGGCTGCGAACGCGATCTTGAAAGATCTCTCAAAAAATTATTTCCAGCATGTCTTTGAAGACTGGCATAAACGCTGGGACAAGTGCATCGCAATCAGGGGAGTCTCTTTTGAGTAGGACCGTCAAAATTATGTGGATAAGTAGAGGTACGTTTTCAAAAATGTGCTGATCACTCCTTATTGAACAGCCGTGGTACTTTAGTGCACTTTTTCAAACATTGAAGTTCTTTGCAAGTTCTTCTTTACGTGGAAGTTGTTACAGCGACTGAGGTAGTCCAACAGGTCTGAAGTGATGGTGTATTTCACGAACAAGTAATATATATTAAGTTAAACTTCAGTTGTTTAACATCTGCAATACAAAATGCTCAAGAACAGGCATAGCACTAGACAAGGGGCTGTAACTTTGGTTAAGAAGTTTGAAGACTCTTTGAATGTCGTGATTGGTGAAATTGACAAGAAGATTTTAGGGAAGATTTTTCCCCCGGCTAGGAGGGGAAAATTAGGCTCGACAAAAATGTGCTACATAAACTCTGAGGAGTAAGGGGGTGTAAATGAGGGTGTGGATGTGTGTGCGTGAGACTGTGAGTCATGTAATGCATTCTTTTCCTGGTCTGCGGGTGGTCTGCTGGTCAGCTTGTCTGCCTTACACTCCTAATTTAAATTTAGTTACTCTATGGGTACCGTAGCTTCAGCCATATAAAATGTTAATGTGTTTACAGCCTGAGGTCTAGTCTATTTAGAAAGTAAGGTACAATGACACCTTGTTTGAAAATGTTACCTCAAATTTTACAGAGCTGACTACCGTTGTCCAAAGGAAACGCCTCCTATCTTCTTCTGTTATCCTAGTTTAATATGATATTTAACTTGACGCAGAAATGCGTCATCAATGTGTAACTAAGGTATTCTGCTTATTAATGAGAATTTAATACGACACCCTAAATCTTAACTGCATTTGTGCTATTAACTATACTCTGAATTTAAAAGAAAATACGTGAAGATCATATGTTTCTCCACAGGTGTTGCTGCAGTGTTGCTCATCGGCAGATAGGAAGTAATGCAGATCGCCTTTCTTTATCCTCTCAACACTCGAAACATAAACAAGGGTTCGAGTTATCTCACCTCAGGAAAATTATGCACATTTAATCTGTATTGGCATAACTTAAATAAAAAGTTAATTTATTCATACAGCCACTGATTTGTAGCGTCTTCACATGGGATTTCTTTTAAATAATTTTGCACTACGTAACTTATTTTCATACTGTACGTTATTGTTGCTATGCAATTTAAGTTGACAATGGTCAGAGCGTTGATTCGATTCGATTCCTCGCTCTTGGCTAGAAGGGTGTTATTAATTGTGTGCGCATTTTCAAACATTGAAGTTCTTTGTTATTCTTGACGCGGAAGATGTTACAGCGACTGAGGTAGTCCAACAGGTCAGAAGTGATAGTGAATTAGCGGGGCAATATATAGTTAACCTTCAGATGTTTACCATCTTCAATTCAAAATCATCAAGAAATGGCATTGCACTAGACAAGGTGCTGTAGCTTTAATTAAGAAGTTTGAAGATACATTGAGTGTCGTGATTGGTGAAATTGACAAGAATTAGAGAAGCTTTCTCTCCCCGGCTACGAAGGAAAATTAGCCTCGGAAACATGTGCTACCTAAACTCGGAGGAGTAAGAGGGTGTAAATGAGGCTGTGAATGTGTGTGCGTGAGACTGTGTGTCATGTAATGCAGATGTAAATTACAATAGTGTACTAGGAAGGAAGAGAAGGTATCTTTATCTAATTTGTTTCGGAAAACTGCAGGCTACTTGCTTAAATTGTAATTAGTGGTTAAGTTAGGACGGTACAGGCCTCACTTTGGTATCAGGATCGCAGGAATGTAGAGAAGCTGTCAGCGTGTTATACTGCTGGTGCTTCACGTTACGTTGCCATGGTATCAACTGTATTGAGATACTGATTCTTGTTTCACATAAGCTTGCCCCTGTATCCCTTAACGTTCCCGTGACCTAATCATCTCCCATTGGCTGCTATTGTAGTATAGACCGTTGCGCGGTAAAAATTAGTTCGTTATTTAACATGGTGCTATATCTTTATATGTTGGAAGATAATTGTCAAATTTATATTTTCCTAACAGTTTGAATAAAATATATTACGCAGCAGAGTTTATTTATCTGAAATGCATGTTAATTCGTAAACGAAGTAAAGAGGAGGTTCCTTTGCTCAGAAGCCCGTTTTTCACATGGCACGATGGCATGTCCTTCAGCGGTGGTGACATTTGTTTATGTGCTTTTTTACCCTGACCTTGTTTTGAAGTGGATTAGTCATATATCGTCATTCGAAGGTGTGTTGTGCCAATTGCGAGAGCTACATTATTTTATTCATCGTTTATTGCGCGTGTACTTATTGTATGTAAAATGGCAGAGTCTACCACCTGTTTTTCGCTGAGGCACCGCAAGGGAAAACTTTTAAAACCGGCGGAAAAAGAATTTTGCTGTATGCGTTTAGCGCACCCACAGAGAAGGATCCGTCTTTTTCAGTGAGAAAAGTCGAACAGCTGTGCTCTGAATTTACAGGTGTGTTAGAGGCGTAGGAAAATCACGACATGAAATTGAGACAACCGGGAACTTTACCACTCCAGGGGCGATATTGCTGTATGGTGATGATATTTGAGGACAATCAGACTGTACCAGGATACAAATCGCAAAATATACTACGTAGACCAGACTTGGGTGAATGAACGATACTCGACAAGTATGGCGTGATACGACTCTTATAACTGTAAGTCAAGCACTTTTGCAAAGTGTGTGTGCGGGTTTTAAAAAATCCCAATGGAAAAAGCTGAAAACCTTTCATTATAAACTTGTTTCAATTTCATTGCTCATTCATTCAGTTTCAACTTGCTCAATTTATTGTGACTTTGTGGGTTCGTGAAATGAAAAGTCCAATTGCACCACTCAAAAATGTTCTTTATTTCCACCGACTTACAGTTGAACACTTGCCAATTACACAGAATTACGTAATGCAAACTATTACGATTCACGAGTTTGTTCGTTACAGTTCCACTTACACTCATAATTACGTCAACTTCTCCGATGCACTTACGCAGTCCGTCCCCTCACTGGGCGCTCCTCACAACTCGCAAAAATTTACCGACCTCCAGCCCCACCTGTTGCTTATTTAGGGTCAGCTGGCCCATCTAGAAGGTCCTGGATTAGATGAAATATCCCGTAAGTTCGAGAACTCAGGTGGAACGGAAAGAGCCGGCACAGTCATGTTTTTCCAGCCAACCCTCTTTACCGCTATAAGATAAATAAGGGAGGGTGGCGAACGCCTACCGTCTCCTGCTGCCGTCTCCCCTATAGGGAGTTCCGACGTTCGGGTGACACTGCTCCCTCCTCAAAGCTGGTCGCCCCGAACAGCACCATCGTAGCGTGCCAGGCGATCCAGGTGTACCACCAACATCTTCCCTCGGAGAACCTTCTGGATGCGGTAGACCAGGTCGTTAATGGTCTTCACCACCCGGTACGGTCCTTGCCATGGCCGCTGGAGCTTCGGGCAGCGTCCCTTGGTCCGGGTAGGACGGTAAAACCAGACCAGGTCACCTTGCTGAAACACTTGGCTGTTGGCTTGCCTGTCATATCATGTCTTCATGCGGTCGCTCGCCTTCTGGATATTCTGGCGAGCCATCTCGTGCATTTCGTGCAGGTGGTCCACCAGGTTCTCCACATACTCTGTCACAGCTGCTTCGCCTCCGGAGGGCTTCCAAAAGCCAGGTCACAAGGGAGGGGTAACTCTCGGCCAAATATTAAGCTGGCTGGCATCATTCCATTTGTGTCGGGTGTAGACGAGCGGTAGGCCAGCAAGAACAGTGGCACCTTGACGTCCCAGTCTCGCTGGTGGCTGGCAACGACCTTCCTTGCCTCTAAGGTCTTGATGTATCTTTCGACCATGCCATCCGACTGGGGATGTAGAGGCGTCGTGCGGGTCTTGTTCACCCCAAGCCTTTGTAGTGCCTCCTTCATTAGGTTGGACTCAAAGTTGGTACCCTGGTCACTGTGTAGCTCTAACGGCACCCCAAATCGACAGAACACTTGCTCCACGAGGCAGTCTGTGATTGTCTTTGCCTCTTGGTTTGGGATGGCATACACCTCCGGCCACTTGGTGAAGTAGTCCACGACCACCATTAGGTAATTGTTGCCTCAGTCGGAAACTGTGAAAACTCCAGCAATGTGAACGGCTAGCCGTTCGAATGGCGCTCCGACGTTGTACTGCTGCATGCGACCCCGGCTCCTAGTCTGGGGGCCACGACTCGCCGCACACGCGTGACACTGACGGCACCATCTCTCAGCATCTGCTCGGAGTGTCAGCCAGTAGTAGCGCTGCCATAGTTTGTCATTCGTTCGGTTCGCTCCCAGTTGTCCTCCTGAAGTACCCGCGTGCACTTCCTCTAGGACTTCCGGGATCTTACTCCGCGGAAGTACCAAATGTTCTCTCTGCGTCTTCCCATCGGGATACTCCCATATCCGGAACAACACGCCCTCTCTGGTCTTCAACGAGTCCCATTGGGCCCAGTACGACTTGTAAGTGGCGCTCCTCGGTGCGATGTCCTTCCAGGTTGGTCTTGTCCCTGCCTCCACTTCCCTCAATGGTGGCCCCAAGTCTGCTCCGCCAGCTGCTCCCCCCTCAGACCCGCGCTATCCCAGCCGTCCGCAGGCACTACCACAACTACTCGGACTGCTGCGGTACGCTTCTTCTCTTCCACTCTTGTGCACTGGCCGCACTCTTCTGGACAGGGTCTTCGGGATATAACGTCTGCGTTACCGTGGCTCTTCCCTCTACGATGTTCCGAAGTGAAGTCGTACTCCTTCAGCCTCTGGACCCAACGTGCTGTCTGGCATCCAGGTTCTTAAAGCTCAATACCCAAGTTAGGGCAGAATGTTCAGTCCTGAGGTGGAATGGCTGACCGTAAAAGTACTTGTGGAAGAGCTCCAAGGTTTTTACTACCGCCATAATTCTCGTGGGATAAAGCAGTAGTTCCTCCCGGCCTTGCATACCGTCTTGCTGTAGTAGGCTATCACCCGCTCATGGCCGTCCTGGATCTGCGATAGGACACCTCCAACACAATGGTCGCTGGCACCAAGGGCTGTCAGACTCTTCAATCACTCCCCTGGATCTCGTATCCTTCAGCATGTCTCGTACCGCCCCTTGCTTCGCCAGCGGAACGCGTCTATGTGGCTGCCGAATATGCCGGGCGTCCCCGGTGTCGATGCGGTGAAACACTTCGTCCGTGCGGCCGTAGTCATTATCGCCTTGGCTGAAGACGCGCTGGTATCGCCTCAGCAGTTGTCGAACTTTCTCCAGTTGTACTGCGATCAGGTGGTCGGCCGCCCTATCCAGTAAGATTTCTAGCCGGGGCCCCAGGTGTTGCGTCGGCACCGGCTCCTGTGCCTTGTCGATTGCTGTTACGGGCTCGCACGTTCCCAGCTCCGTCCCGGCCTGGACGTCGTGATCGGTGTCCGCTGGACTTAGCAGTCCCACTGACATCTCCTCTCGGCACGGCAGCAATGCCCTGGCTACACACAGTGCGCATGCAGGCGTCTTCTGGTCCAGCATCCTGTTGCTGGTTCTCTGGCCTTCCAGTCGTGCCCTCACCACCGCTTCGCTCCTTGCGGGGACAACCACGTTTTCGTTCAAGACGACCCTGCAGGTCCCAAGGCGCTCTTCGGTTTGACGGAGTATAACCTCTTCCCCGTTGAACCACAGAACCTTCCTGCCGTCGTCGACCGTCGCCTCGTGGCTCCTGAGGGCATCCAGTCCCGGAATTACCTCCTCAGCCACCTTCGCGACCAACACCCACAGACCCACGGCACTCCGTTCCAAGGTCAGCTCCAGCAGGGCCTCCTTCTCCACAGGTAAGGTGTCGCCCGATGCCGTCACAAGCTGGTATGGTCGACTCGGCTTCCTCGTCGGCAAACCCTTCGCCACGTCGGGTCTGATGATGTTTATGGCCGCCCCGGTGTCCACCAGCACGCAGCACGGCTTTCCTCTTACCCAGCCGTCGGCGATGAGGCCGTCATCCAACCGCCGGCTGATGGCGTGCAGTGGCACTCGAGGGGATGGTGGTGATGGCGCCGACGTGCCCCTCTCCACGACGGCTCTTACTCGTTTTCCGGCTGCTCTTCCTGGTGTGGGCAGTCTCTCTGCAGGTTCCCGGGCTGTCCACACCCCCAACACAGGCCACTAGGTGTTCGCCGGCGTCCCTCGGCTGGTCTTCTGTCACCGGCGTAGCGCACACTCCTCGTTCTCGACGACGGGATAGCTGTTAATTTGGCCGCCTCCATCCTTAATGCTGCCGTTAGCGTCTCGTGCATTGTTTCATAATCGCCGAGCATTAGGAGCTGACGAATCTCCTTGTCCCGTACCCCGTCAACGAATGTGTGGGCAGCTTCCCGGGATACGAACTCTGGTGGGAGGTCGACTAGAGCCTTGCTAGTCAGTTGTTCAACTGCCAGGGCGAACTCCTGCTGCGTTTCCACTAGCTCCTGCGACCTTGCCTTCAGCTGGCTGCGGTACGTTGCGGCTAAGCTGTGATTCCCAAACGATTCTCCAGGGCCTCCCAGATGTCCTTGGACGCCGCCGTTGTCTGTACCGCGTTTAGGACTTCCGCGGCACGTCCCTGGAATAACTGTGTGCGGCTAATAACTGTGTGGCCTCCTCCTCTGGTGACCATTTGTTGTGCTTGGCCACTGCGTCGAATTGGCGGCGGAAGACCTCAAACGTTGACGCGCCCTCATATTTCGAAGTTTCGACGCCGAGCCGATGTTGTGTCGCATCCCGGTGCGTCGACCTTCAAATCCTTTAACCTCCTGCGAACGACGTCCTCCAAACGTTCAGGGACTTTGCGTTGCCATCACCCTTTCCCTCCAGCTCGTCAACGCGGCTCGCCAGGTCTTTGAAGCGCTCGCCTAACTCTGTGACGTCCTCCTTTACGCCGGTCAGCTGCTCTTTGAACTTCACGGCAAGGGCCTCGTTTGCCGCTTTCATCTCCGTGGCCAGGCTGTCGTTGGCTGCCCTCATTTCTGTGGTCAGTTCGGCCATCTTTGCGGCGATTGTCGTGGCCAAGTTTTTGTCTGCCGCTTCCATCTTCTCGGCGATGTTGTCGTTGGCCGTCTTCATTTCTTCCATTTTGTGTAAAACCTTTTCCACTAAAGATTCCATGGCCGTTATCCCAATCCTGACGCCAGTTGTGACTTTGTGGGTTTTTTTGTTTTTTTTTTTTGTTTTTTGTTTTTTTTTTGTTTTTTTTTGTTTTTTTTTGTTTTATTTATGCATGTTATATCTATTGCTTTTTTGTATTTTAGCAACAAAGAGTGTTTTGTTGTATTTCTTTTAAATGTTTATTTTTATAGATATATTTTTACGTAGTGTGTAAGTTTTTTAGCGTCATTCGCACAATTGTCTTTAATGCGCGCTGATGACCTAGCAGTTGAGCGCCCATAAATACAAATAATCATCATCACTTTGTGGGTTCGCAAAATTAAAAAGTTCAACTACACCACTCAAAATGTTCTTTATTTCCACCTGATTCCAATATCACAGTTACAATTTAATGTACACAATTAAAACTAAGCCAGAACGTCTTAACACGTACGCTCAGCGCGACAACACTTCTGCTTGTCCGGCTCACTCTAACACAACTGACTGTCTCCTCGCTGGTATTGATCGGCGGCCCGAAGTTCCTCGATTCTCCTATTATGGAGGGGCAAAACTTTCTCGAAGCTTTCTGTCACTTCGAGCGGCAGGAGGAGGGGTCATCCCTGCGTCTGCCCTCTCCGCCTGCCCACATTTATTGATCGGCATCGTAGCTTGCCGCAGACGTAACAATATATAACATTAAGGTGAGTCTTATTTTAATTAACCAGTAAGTGAAACAGTATGTAGTAGCAGATTTCTTTTTTTTTATTATGGAATTGTGAGTAATTATAATTGTTTTTCGTTTTCCCTCCCAAGAGTAGCTTATCAGATACTCAATATCCTCCTATCTCGCATTAGTACGCGAGCATTAACTACTTCAATCTTGTCGCATTGATCATATAACAGTAATAATGATTTTGTGGATTTAGGTTAGACAGATTTTCGAGTGAAATAATCAATTCGACCAGAGCTACACCTGCACTCAATACATTACAATTTCCATTACCGAATTAATGAATTTAAGACAAATACATTTTTTACAATGAGAACTAAATAATATACAGTATAACAAACCATAAATAGTATGTAGTATATGAGCATTGTTTGAATACGGTACAACAAATTTCCTGCCGAAACGTGAAATTCGAATATCCCAAATATTTCCTGAGTGACTGCGACCGCAGCGCTAAGCGTGGGAGAATCATACACCACGAGGTACCAGTAGAATGCTGTAGTTGTCGGGAGCGTGCAATTTTTATGTATACACCTATGTGTCCCAGTTTACAAGAGCGTTTTCCAAAATATTATAACATTGCCGGTTTTTGTTTCCGTGTAAATCATATCCTAACTTTGAATAATTCTATCTCGGAACTATATAGCATACAGGAATCAATATAGAGAAAGCTTCAGTATGGATAATACTACCGTCGAACTCCAAAGATTGGGAAATAACCTATAAGACCACTTATGATTGAATATTCGATATGACGGGACATTGGAGGACATAAATTAAAAATAATAACAGGAAGAATGATAGGGTGAAAAGATTATTACTCAGGACACTTAGTCACATATTTCGCAGTGCAGGCGCTGTTATCAGTTTAGGCCCTACGGCTTTCTATAAGAGCTAAGGAGAAGTAAACAGGTCTCAGAACAATATGTACGGTAATGAAGTCAGAAAGCGTGTCGTCTAAAGCATGGAAATTAGCTGTAAAGCTGACTTTGTTATCTCTAGAATCCATAAAACAGTCTAAGGTACTTGCTTCTTCCTCCTCTTCATCGCTGTTTACTATAGACACTAGGTTGCTGCTTTTGCTATTTCATCTTCCATCAAGTCATCCCGATAGCGTTATTCTTGTTCTGAGTAGTTAACTTGGCAGCCTATAGCCAGCCATCACAACACATACCTACTTTGCTATAAAAATAGCTCACAACTTACAATGATGACCTAACATAACGTAAAGTAGAGCGATAAATTAATGCTACAGTCACTTGTTATGGTGACTGTGATAGTCACCTGTCATCTCTCTTCAACCGTTCTAGTCAGCGGCCTTATGTTCTTGGTACCGAGGTTGGAAGGCATATACCTAGAGGATCAGACAAACAGTCCTTCATCCTTCAGAATAAGATAAAGCCTGTAGCATTTAGTCACATCGGACGATGGAAGAAATCGTGTTCAAATGAGAACAGGGTACATAGAGCTTAGTGTTACCAGACATTCGTCCTTCAGAATAAAATAAAACCTCTAGCATTAAGTCATATCGGACGATGGAAGACATCATGCTCAAATGAGAACAGGGTACATAGAGCTTAGAGTCACCAGTCATTCATCTTTCGGAATGAGGGACATCCTCCATCATTAAGTCATATCGAACAATTAATGAATTAATGCTCAAGTGAGTACAGGGTACATAGAGCTTAGTGTTACCAGTCATTGATCTGAGTGTATGTTTAACGCTCCGCAGTATGGAGGGTCGCTTTTTCAATTCCCGCCTTGGGCCTCGGTGTTTGTGTGTATTGTGTATACGGGTAAAATAACAGGAAACAGAAACAGCAAAACCACGGTTGCGTAAACGCGGCGAAAACCAGATCGGGGAGGCAGAGTCCTATAGCTTGGGTGACAGGAGGGGAACTCGGACCACGTTAGGCGACTCAGTAGAGGCCCCAATCTGTCAGAGACTGACCATAGGCTCCAACTTGACCTGAAATGATAGGAAAAGGATTAAATAATATTTAAGATAAAAGAAAAACCATCCTAGCATTCGTCTAGGCAACCAGGGAGGACTACGTAAAATACATTATCGGAATGGCCGTGCCAAGAAGCATTCTGGTACCTTCCTAGTACGAACCTCAGAAATTATCATAGAGATATCTCGTTTGGTACGTCGGAGAAAAAGTAATGAACAACAATAAGTCAGATATGCTTTTCTGCTTCGTTTCTCAGTGTTGCATTAAAATGACATAACATTGATATTTCACAGACTCCTTGATATCCAGAAAACCCAATTAAGTTGAATGTCTAAAGGAGTATACAAATTTTTCAAATCTACTAATCGTGTACATAAACCAGTTGCCTTCAGAAGAAGCTGTTTCAAAAACCTCACTTTACATCATCCTTGCATAAACAGATGGTAGCTGAAAACGAAAGGAAGGGGGGTATGTCAGAGAAAGAGAGAGAGGGAGAGAGAGAGAGATGATAAAGGAAACCGTGGAGGGAGATATAGCGATATAGAATAATAGAGAGATCGACCGAAATATGACATTGACTACGGAGGCAGCAGGAGGACAAATCCTCTAGAGTTAACGTAGTGCGGGGAACGCAGCAATGGTCCTGTTGTTAATATACAGTATTTTCTGGTAATTCTCCTTTTTGAAGTATTAGATGACGGCAGGAAGCAACATTGTAATATGTGTGTCCGCGTCACAAAAATGCCCAATTCATATGAAACTAGTTTATAATGATATATCCCGTTTAGGTTCGACTTCCTATAGGTCAGAAAATATGGCCTCTTATTAATATTATATAATACGGTATGTTGTTGTACTATTATTTTAGACTTTTTAAAATAAAATCAATGGTTTTTGCTGAAATGTTATCTTGCGCAGAAAGATTGACATACATTTTCCAGAAAATTCAAAATTATTTTGATAAGAATCTGTACAACAGTCATTGACGTAGCTTTCTACGATTTCATGTATGTGCAGTGTTTACGTTGCAAGATTATTTAGCAGCGATACTGAAAACCTTAAATTATGAGGTACGTCCAGAAAGTAAGCTCTGTTTGGTAATAAAATTAAATTGTGTACAGATACAAAAAAATATTTATTGCACGAAGTGCTACAACTCTTAAACTATTTTTCTACATTACTTCCGAAATTTTGCAGGCATTTGTCATAGCAAGGCACAATTTTTTGTATACCTTCTTCATAGAAGTTTGCCGCCTGTGTCATCAACCAGTTGGCAACATTTTCTTTTACCTCTTCGTTATTGTTGAAGTGTTGACCACCAAGGAAGGATTTAAGATGCAGAAACAGATGAAAGTCGCTTTTAGGTACGTCAGGGCTGTATGGGGGTGTTCCAGCTGGTCCCAGTGAAATCCCTGTAGGATGCTTTCGTCGCATTTGCGAGTGTGTGGTCGTACGTTTCGTGAAGAAACACAACACCTTTTGAAATCGCAAATTTGCCGATAAATTTCAGTTGGTTTCAGTTTCCTAGCTTTCAGAAAACGAACCACATCTCTGATTTCACAAGCGGCGGGATTTTCAATCATCACTGACATTGTAAACAAGCACAACAAAGCGTACGCAGCTCAAAGCGATCTCACAAGGCGCACGTTTCTTCTCCTTGATACAGAGCGTCTACCGTGCATGTGCGGAACTGCGATCGCAGAGCTGCAGCGTAGATAAATTGAAACAGAACTTACTTTCCGGTCGCTCCTTGTATTATACTGCTTAGCAATACGCTCTCTCACATTTACGAGTTCATCGGGTTTGTGTATAATCACTAAATATGAACAGCAGTTTGGAAAATTTTTAGTGTAGTTTGTGGTTCTAGTGGGGTTTTCCAACTCCTTAAACATCTCAATTACTGTTGCACTTAAGAATCATTTCCTTAACGATTTCGTATACAAATTGATCAAAGCAAATGGTTATGGAAATTTAAGATATATGCAAACTGCACCTTCCGTACAGCGAACTACCACTTGTACGTGAAAGAAGCCAATGAATTGCCTTTTTACAGTAAATTCCAATCCTTAAATTACCCTTCTTGAACTACTGTATGGTTAAGCCAACCTGATTGCTCTAACACGCTAGAATTATGAACTGTTAGTATTTCTTTAAACATGCTATGAGGTACAAGTAATTATGAATGAGAGTATTCCGTTCCACTCACAATTTTCTACTTTCTGATATGCTTTCTGCTTTTCCTTTTACCTGCCACATACTCATGCTCGAACCCACTTTTGTCATGCCACCAAGAACTAGCGACGCGCCTAAAGAACGTCACCATAGGTATAGACAAGTAGAACGAAATTGTAAAATCACGATTTTCACAGTTAAGATACAGTGCTGCCATTTTGTTTGTCTTGTTATATTTGCCGATAACTGTTAGCTCTGATGAACATGACGTGGCTTATTATTTTGTATCCAGAGAGGAGCACCGTAGTGTGCGAATTTTCAAATATCCTCTATCCCTGTAGCAACTACAACGAATTCGGCAGTGAGATTACTTCTGTGAAGTGGTATGCTAAATTTGGAATTGTTGGGAAGATAAATCGTTGTGAATGAGTGATTTGAGATTGTAGTGTGATATTAAATACGTTAAGTTACTCACATACCAGACAATATTTTAGTATACAGTTATATGCCAGGAAAAACATGTTGGCTCAGAAAAAATAGAAGTTCCAGTTGCTGTCCACAGATGGCACTACCGATAATAGCGTATACTAGATAAGACGAATTGCAATTATCTAAGAAGTTTTATAAGATATGTAACTGTGTTCATTAGGTTTAGCATAGATTTAAGTATGTTACAGTTCGTGAAAATTGGGGACAGCTAAGGGCGTACAGATACATATGCCGGAGAGATAAGTAGTCGTGCGTGAGAATGGAAGCGCTCTAAAATGTATATATAGAAGATTGTAGCTTATGTGAGATATATGGGATTTCCAATTCTTGAATATGGCGCTGATTTTTCAAATGATACTTGCATGTAATAATGACAAGTGAAATGCTAGATGTATATTTAGGGCCAATAACTATAAATCTATAAACAAAGTTTGATTTCACTTTGGAATTATGTTATTCGCAACCCACAGATAACCCTATAATGAGATTTTGCAGAAAACTGTTTTATTTCTTCAGAGATTTTCAAAAGTAGGTTTCTGCTATTTCCCGGGGTCGAATTTTCGTGTGGAACACAATCCTTCTCCTTACTAACTAGAAGTAAGTAAGGTTTAAATGATAGAGCGAAACATTGCAGCAGAAAATAAGAGTTGACAATAAGACTTAAAATGTGATTTCTACATCCAGAAGATATCCTTTTTGGGTTTTTCTTAACTGTGTACATTATATCTAGCGATCTGGCTATTATGTGTATGTTCTGTATATCTCCATAAGGAAACGTGTAGCTTGATTATTTTGGGAAAGGTCTGTGAGGTAGCTTATTCTGACTAACTTTTTCAGACTTCTTTCAACTGTAGCTCATAAAATATAATAAAGCAGTCTGCATTATATAAGCTTATGTTATCTCATTAAATAATTTAGATATGTTCTCTGCTATTAGTTTTAATTTTAGAATATGGTTATATCCTGAAAATGCTACTCCCCATTCTTGATTTTCTAGTGATTGCAAAGGCTCAGCATCGAACTTAAAGGATGCCAAGATCCAACCAAATTTTTACACGTGTGACAATACCTAAGTTTTATCTATAGCGGACTATAATTACTTCCTTAATTCTGTATGTTAAGTCTGGAATGTGGAGCAATGATACGAGAATGTAGTGTGATCGTAGTACCTTAGGCTACTTATAAACATATTTCAGATACCAGATATTTAGCGCAATGCATCAGGAGGTTTTTTCTTCGGTCTGCATTCATGAGTTTCGGGTTCGATTCCCGTGGCCGACTTACCTAACGCAAGGGTTATTTCGTGGATTCTCCCTGGCGAATGCTAGAGTTGTTAATTACATCTCCCGATATTTCTGTTCCTCCGTTTCTTCTTCAATATTAGTAGGGATGAAATGGCTGTTGTCCTTGGAGGGAGGGGGGGGGGGGGTTGTGTTTAAATAAAAAAGCAAGGACTGTGCCCACTGTTCTGTCCCCTCTCCTTGGGGCGGCCACCCTGTGTTTCCTCGGCCTTACTCACGGGGATGCCCCAATTGGGTCATACGTACACGAGGTCAAGACTGGTCGCACCGTCGAATCAGCTCCACAGTAATCCTAAATTAAAGCTGCTCCGTAATGCGAGACAATATTTCACTTACCGATTTACTGCAAGGAAAATGCACTGATTTAAATTACGGATAATGCTTTATAAAAATTTTGAAGCAAGGGTCATAGTGTTACTATATATTTAGACGATACGAGTAGCGTGACTGTCGATTGATACGCAAATGTTCTTTTATCGCACTTTTGAAAAATCATATGAAAAGCGCTAAAAGTTAACATTGCCTTAGTTCAGACAACGGACCGTTGCCTATCACAAAAGCAAATAACAGACGCAACTGCTAAACAGTTGAGATTCAAAAAAACTAAAGTTAATGTGTGGAATTGACTAAACGTAAACCTACTCCGGAGAGACAATATATCGGATAGCGATTCTCTGCCCGAAAATACGTTTTCCCTCAATAGCAATAAAAATACCAAACACTACTTTTGCCGTCCATAGATGGCTCTTCTTGTAACCTCTCATACCAATACACAAGAATTGGAAGACTTTACAGTGTCTTATAAAATATTCTAGTGTATTATTTAGAATTACAGTGGATCTAAGCGCGCTTTATTTTCTGAACATTAAGGGTAGCTAGAGTGTAGACACACAACGTCCAAGAAACAAATAATTGTTCGTGAGTATTGAAGCGTTCCACAATAGGTAACTATTAACAATTTTAGGTTACTTAAAATATGAATTTAATATTAAATTTGGAAAATATTTTGTTGGTGCTTTAATTCAAAGATGATCGTGATTATATCCATGTGATTCTTGTGCAATGTGGCGTTTGTTGGGAGAGTTTATTAGCATTTCAAGAATACTTAATCTTTGGCTACTTCATTTGGTAATTCCTCATTGACAAGTCAGTGCATATGGCAGCCTCTCTAACGTAGATGGTAGCGTGTTTGTCTCACGTTCAAGAGGTCGCGAGTTGAATCTCGTTCTAGTTGAGTTCCCTGGATAAGGTTTTTTCGGAGTTTTCCCTTATCCTGAAAGACGAATGACGTGTAACTCTGAGCTCCAAGGACCCCGTACTCGTTTGAGCAGAATTTCACCCATTTCAACGCCCGATATGGCTTAACGTCGAAGGACGTAAATTACAAAAAAATGAGTAAGTGTAATGAATTTACGGGTAATTATTTATGAAATTTGTGACGCAAGGCCCAAACAGCTACTATAAACTAAGACGATACGAGTAGCATGACTGCCGATTGATATGCAAATATATTTTTACCGTACACTTTTGAAAAAGCATATGAAAAGCGCCGAAAGTTGACATTCGTCTAGTCCTGACAACGGACCGTCACATATTACAAAAACAAATAACAACTGCATCTGCAAAACGGTTTTGTTTCGAGAAACTAAAGTTTGTTGTGTGGAATCGTCTAAAGCTTTCAGATCAAGTAAACAAATATTTAAAAACTTTTTTCCTCTATTCACGTAAATTGCATGGAAAAAGATAATTGCCGCGTTGTGGCTGAGTGCTTTGGACGATGGACTCTCACCAAGGTGGGCTCGGTTCGCTCCCAAAAGACCGCAATTTGATATATATTGTGGACAACACGGTGCTACGGCAGGTTTTCTCAAAATAATTTGTGCACAACATACATCCATAGACGGTATAGGAGAAATTGCATTGTATACTAATTTAGTTTGGAAATTTTACTGGGCGTATGTATTTTGCGGTTTCATGTCATCTAAAAACAGCTTCCCAAAAAAAATTGAAAACTGCAAAGTTGGTTAAATACCAAACAGTTTTGTATATTCAGGGATGACACATGAAGATTTTGAAGAAACTTCTGCAGTAACGCAGTAACGCACTACCGCTTAAACAAAGATAATTTAGCGTCTGACGTCTCTAATGTTTTTATTTAAAGATTTTATAAGTTCTTTTTCTTTCAGTTGGGATTTCTTGATGATATATTATGTCTATTATTTTTATTATGTTGTGTAGCTTTGGAATAAACAGTCACGCAATGTAATTTATAATATTAGTAACATTGATATCTCCATGTAATTCTTCTTTGTATAGCAACTATGGCAAATTCTTATTTTATATCTTATTAATACAACATAAAATTAACACATCTCTCTACAACTACAACATAAATCATCACTTTGTGCTGTAGTAAGGGAGTTAATCTTATCTTAAACATATCTTATAGACCTTTGCATCACCTATATTTTCTAGCTACAGCCTTCTGAGTTGAATATCTATCAATTTACTCTGATTTATTGTCTCCTTTTAAAATGGATACACTTTACATTTTACAGTGATAGTGCTTAAGTCAAGCGTTCCTGACGAATCTGATAATTATTCCTGAGGCATTTTCTGTTTAATTCCCTTTATGCTGTACTAATGCTATGATAGAATTCAGGAATTAAGTAGGCAAGATTTTTTTATGCAAAGGGCAATATCTGCATGGGAATATTGAAAGTTATCATTCATTAGAACCACTAAATATGTTGAAATCCGGAGTATTACAAAAGTTACAGATATTAAAAGATTAACTCAATGCCCGAAATAGCAAACAAATCTTGACGGAATTCTCACAAACCACAATCAACTTTCTAAACCTTTCTGATATAGCTAACGTGTGATGGAATCTTAGATGGGAACTGCGGCGATTTATTTACATGTTACAAAGATGGCAATCAACAGGAATTCATCCAGATTTATACATTTGCCGATTTGCCTCTCGATTTCCATGCGAAAAGATGCCTTCTGTTATAACTTTTTTAAAATATAGGAAGTCTCTAATGCATTTAATGTCTACTGCTAAATCTGAGTACCCAATATTCTTAAACGACAAAAACGAATGCCACAAATGGAGCCAAACTTTCACTTCGCTCTTGTTGCCGTCTCACACCATTTTTAAAATTCCTATTTATTGATTTAGATTTATACCACAACTGTATATGCTAAATGGCTTAACTGTTGACAAGCTTCACATTGCAATGAATATACAAGGAAGGAATTAATCTTATTTGAGTTTCAAGACTTTGTGAAGAAGTTTGTTCTGAAATATGATAGTTTCTGTTACTTTCTATGAAATATCTGTGAAATACTATTCTCACTTTTAAAAGTTAGAATTTCTCGATTGGTTTGCATAAAAATAAAATATCAATATTCCTGTTTTTTGGAACACATTCTTCATAACTAAGAAATTTTGATATATACATGGCTATTAAAACTTGCGCGACATCTGTAACTCTCCATGGGAACTTCGTGTTTAAGGAGATTTTCCACTGTATAACACTATGGTGGGAGCAAACCGCGGGACATTTAAACCTCAGGTTTGATAACATGGTAGCTTCGCCCGGTTTTCTTCTCAGTGTTAAATAATAATTGGTACAAGACGTACATACATAGTAGGTAGAGGAGGAATTGCATTCTATGCAAATTATATTTGAACATTTTACTGGATATACATTTTGCGATCCCATGTTGTCTAAGAAAGCTTTACAGCAAAATTCAAAACTGGAAAGTCGGTTAAACACTCATATGATATTTTAGTTAGGTATATATTTAAGGATGACTCATGAATATTTAACAGATAATTCAGCAATGCTACTCTACCTCTTAAACCATTTTACCTGGATAAGGTTTTTGCCAACCATTTTCCTTATCCTAAGAAGACGAATATCGGGTAACTCTGAACTCTAGGGAACTTGGCGTCATTTGAATATTATATCATCTGCTTCATTCATTCACACATTCATTTATTCATTCATTGTTCAAAGTGACGTACACTGTTAAAAAGACAAAAAGGAAAATCTGCTTGTTTACTAAAATGTTTTGAATCTAATAATGTTATTAATTTGATATTCATTTATTAAACTACATTAAGTTATGTATCTTCACAGAGAAACACCAGATTGCAATATATAGTTTGTATTTATCCGTCATTTAGTGTTAACATTCATTGAAACAAACTACAAGAGCTATCGTATCTACACACCAGGAGAAAATAGGCACCTTTGTATTACGTGGGTACGACCCAACCCTCAAGTAGTATATATAACTGCCAGTAGAAAGAGCCCTCAAAGCTGCTGTCAGCAGATCAAGTAAGATCGTAAGATGGTAGGAGAATCGTCTATAAACTCGCTCCATCAGCCATGTTAATGATGACAAATTTTGCGCGGTAAAACCACAGATAAAAATGAACACCGTGTATAGCGGCCGTTTCTGTTGATACAGGAAACCAACAATGACGATAACTATAGACCGGATTTTGTGTAATTACATATTCTGTTGCTGTTAATTATAAAACAAATCTGAAATGTCGACAAATTAAGCTGTAAAGACCCTTATTTCAACATTTTAAATTACATATTTTACATACTTTGAGTTATAATATATATATCACACTATAGTACATAATTTTACATATTTTAAAATTTTTTTATGAATTATTATATATTTTCCTAAGTTTCTTTAATTTTCGGTACACAGAAAGAAGGGAGGGACCATTGAAATCTCTATTATTGTGCTTCTCTTTCACTGTCATCAATTCTACACATTTCAACTGCATTCAAAGCTAAATTGTACGATTCCGATTCCGACAACAATGGTTTGTTTTAAACATTTTTTCTTCCATGTTCTCAAAAAGCGGAACGTTTCGGAATTTATAACAGTCAACTGCTTTTAATTAAGCCATCGCACCAGTTGCGTCTTAGTTGTCTTTATAGCTAATAGCGTGGATTTCTGTAGAGAGTTCTTTAATAACTGATTGAAAAACAATCCTCTGCCAAACTTCTGATTGGCTCTGATGAATGTTAAGGTTACTTATTATTTTTTTCCTGAGAGGAGAACCGTAGTGCGTAATTTTTTATGTATCCTGTATGCCTGTTTCATCCACAGCGAAATACGCAGTGAGACTACCATTGTGGTGGTGTATGATAAATTTGGAATATTTGGTTGGATAAGTCGTTGTGAATGACTGATTCGGTAATGTTGTGTGATTTTAAATACGTTAAGTTACACACATACTAGACAATACTTTAGTTTAGAGATATCCGCAAGAAAAAACATGTTGGTTCAGAAACAACGGAAGTTCCAGTTGCTGTCCACAGATGGCATCACCTGTAATATCGTATACTAGAGAAGATGAACTGCAATTATTCACGTCGTTTAATTATATATATATATATATATATATATATATATATATATATATATATATATATATATATATATATATATATATATAATTGTGTGCTGGCACCTTGGGGGCGGCCACCATTTGTTTCGTCCTTACTCATGGGGATGCCCGAATTGGGGCTTAGGCACACGAGGCCAAGACTGGTCACACTGTCAAATCACATCCACAGTAACCCTAAATTAAAGCTACTCCTAATGAAGGACAATATTTCACTTACCGATTCTCTGCAAGGAAGAAGCACGGATTTAAATTACAGATGATTCAGTATAAAATTTATGAAGCAGGAGTCATACTGCAACTATATATTTAGACGATACGATTGGCATGATTGTCGAATGGTACGCAAATCTTCTTTTACCACACTTTTGAAAAAGAATATGAACAGCACCTAAACTGAACATTGCCTTAGTTCAGGCAACGGACCGTTGCATAATACAGAAAAATAAGAAATGCAACTACTAAACAGCTGAGTTTCGATAAACTAAATTTAATATGTGGAACTGACTAAACGTAAACCTACTCCGGAGAGACAATATATCATTTGCCGATTCTCTGCCGGAAATACGTTTTCTCTCAGTAGCAATAAAAATACCATACAACTGCCTTTTGCCGTCCATAGATGGCTCTACTTGTAATCTCCCATACTGAGAAACAAGAATTGGAAGACTTCACAGTTTTTATAAGATATTTAAGTGTATTGTTTTGATTTATAGTGGATTTAAGCACGTTTCATTTTCTGAAACCTAAGTGTAGCGAGATGTATAGACAAAACGTCAAAGAAACAAATAATTGTGTGTGAGAATTGAAGCCTTTTAAATGGGTAACTATCAACGGTTTTAGCTTACTTAAAATATGAATTCAATGTTAAATTTGGAAAATATTTTGTTTGTACTTGAATTCGAAAATGATAATGATTATATCCATGTGGTTCTAGCAATATGGCATTTGTTAGGACAGTTCATTAGCATTTCAAGTGTACTTAATCTTTGATTACTTCATTTGATAATTTCTCCCTGGCAACTCAGTCCATGTGTCAGCCTCTCTAGCGTAGATGGTAGCGTATCTTCCTCACGATCAAGAGTTCGCGAGTTCCATCTCGCTCTGTTTGAATTTAAGGTTAAGGTTTTTCCGGAGATATCCGTTTATCCTGAATGACGAATGAGGGATAACTCTGAGCTCCAAGGAAGCCATACCCTACTGAACATAATTTTGCCAATTTCAAGGTCCGATATGGCTTAACGATGTAGGACGTCAATTAAAAAAATGAGAACATTAACTAATTTACGGATAATTATTTATAACATTTGTGACGAAAGCTACAGTCATCTACTATACATTTATACGATACGAGCAGCATGACTGCCGATTGATATGCAAATAAATTTTTACCTCACACTTTTGAAAAAACATATGACAAGCGCCAAAAGTTAAGATTCGCTGAGTCCTCACAACGGACCGTAACATATTACAAAAACAAATAACCACTGCATCTACAAAACGGTTTAGTTTCGAGAAACTAAAGATAATTGTGTGGAATCGCCTTATGTTTTCAGATCAAGTAAACAAATATAAAAAAGAATTTTTATATTTACGTAAATTGCACCGATAAAGATAACTGTCGCGTTTTGTCTGAGTATTTTGGAGGATTGACTCTCACCAAGGAGACTGGGTTTGATCCCAAAAGACCGCAATTTGAGATATGTAGTGGACAACACGGTGCTACGTCAGGCTTTCTACAGGTCCTCCTGTTTCCCTCACAAGCTTTCCATCAATTTCTCCATTATCATCCATCCTGTCATTTCATCTCACCCTGCTTCTGTCATCCACTTCTCTCGCACTCATACTAGACACTGGGCTGATCTCCCATTTTGCAATCTCTCTCTATCTCTCTTTCTCCCTTTCTCTCTCTCTCTCTCTCTCTCTCTCTCTCTTTCTCGCTGATACAGAGATTCCTTTCCTCAAGCTGCATAAGGGTTAAGAAGAATAACAATACACGGACACCACTTAGGGACATAACAGGACAGTTAAAGAAGAGGATGAACAAGAAGAAGAGACAGATAATTGTGATATACATATTTTAATAATTTATTAAAAGGTACAACAGTTATACTGGAATGCAGAAGGCTTTGGGCAATTTTCAAATGTTTAGCCTGTTGGTTCCATGCAATGCTTTGCAATTCAGAAATCTTTGCTTCGTTATGCTTTGCTTTGCTATGATAGAATTAGGCCGACTTATGTATGCAAACAGTAACATAAGCAGGGAAATATTGCCGTTTTTCAATTATATGAATCATTAATTATGTTAACAACCAAAGTTCTTGGAGAAAGCCAAATGTTACAGATTTTGAAAGATTAACTCAATGTCCGAAATAGAAAATAAATTTTGACTGCATTCTCACAAACCACAATCAAATTACCGAACATGTCCGATTAAATTAACGTCTGACTCAATTTTAAAGGACAGCTGGAGCGATTAAATTACATTTTAGAAAGATAACAATCAACAGGATATCATCATGATCTGTCGTTTTGCATTTTCAAGTGAACAGATTCCTTCAGTTTTACATTTTTCTAAATGTAAGAGGCCTCTAATGCTCTTAATATCTACTTATAAACTTGGATACCCGGTATTTATAAAAAAGGCGAAAGCCACAAACGGACACAAACATGCACTTCGCTATTGTTACTGTCTCACATACATTTTGTAAATTGTTTTACATTATTTAGATATATTTCACATCTACAAATGCTAATTAACATGAAATAACAGCTCCAGAAATAGGCAACAAATATACGAACAGCGAATTAATTATATAGGAGTTTTAAATATTACTGAAGAACTTGGTTCCGAAATATGATCTGCCTTGTCGCTTTGTTTTGATCTATCTGTGAAATATATACCCAAATTATTAAAGTTCCAATTTTATAATAGCTTTGCATTAAGGAAAAACATCAGTAATCCACTGTTTGGAAATATATTTTTCAATACTAAAAGATATTAGTGTTTACAAAGTGTTTGCAACTTGCGCGACATCTGTAACTCCCCAAGTGTACTTCGTGTTTCAGGAGATTTCCACCGCGTGTCGCTGTTGCGGTGGAAACCGGCGTGACATTTAAAGCTCAACCTTGCAAGCCGTGTATCTTAACGGTGATTTCTTCTTATTGTTCAAATTACTTTGTGCAACACCTATATACAGAGTAGGTAGAGGAGCAATAGTATTCAACACAAATTAAATTTGAAAATATTACTGGATATATATTCTGCATTTCCATGTATTCTAAGAGAGGTTCAGAGCAAAATTCAAAACTGAAAATTCGATTAAGTACCAAACTGGTATTTTAATTGAGTATATTCATGGATGCCTAATGAATATTTTGAAGAAAACTCCGCAATGCAACTCCACCGCTAAAACCGTGTTGATATAGCCTTTGCCTTCTGCCAGATAATTATTTAAATGACAAATGCGCTTTCAGGAATTATTTTCTCTTTGGGATTCTTGATTTGTATTATACTTTTTATGTTTTAGTATGTTGGTCAGTTTGCGAAAAGGTAGTTGAGAATTTCAATGTATAAAGTTAGTAACTTTTATTTGTCCATGTTAGAATTTTATGTATAAAATCTATTATTATTTGTTATTTTCTTTCTTATTAATTCATCGATCAGATAACACATTTCATAACGACTTCAAAATAGATCATCGCTTTGTACATTAATAAGCTAGTTAATCTGATCTTTAAATTGACTCAGACATCCCGGCTTCTCCAAAATTTCCCTCCTACAGCCTTCTGATTTAAATTTCCACCAAGTTATTGTCATTCCTTGTCTCCTTTTAAAATAGATACACCTTATAGCTTACAGAGCGAGCGCTTTGGCAAAGGGGTCCCGATGAGTTTGATAATTAACCTTTCCAGAATGATCCCTGTTTTACCTCAGTTTCTTTTGTACTAGTGCTATGACAGAATTCAGGCGTATATTAGGCAGACTTTTTTATGCAAACAGTAACCTAGGCACGGAAATTTTGCCAGTTTTCAATTATATGAACCATTAATTATGTTAGCAACCAAAGTTCTTAGAGAATGCCAAATGTTACAGATTTTGAAAGACTAACTCAATGTCCGAAATTGCAAATAAAATTTTACAGCATTCTCACAAACCACAATCAAATTATTAAACATGTCTGATAATTTAACGTCTGATTGAATTTTAAAGGACAGCTGGGGCGATTAAATAACATTTTAGAAAGATGACAATCAACAGGAATCCGTCATGTCCTATATATCTGTCGTTTTGCATTTCCATGTGAACAGATTCCTTCAGTTTTACATTTTTTAAATGTAGCAGATCTCTAATGCTATTAATATCTACCTATAAACTTGGATACCCGGTATTTATAAAAACATCCAAAGGCACAAACAGACACAGACATGAACTTCGCCTTTGTTACCGACTCACATACATTTTTAAAATTGTTTTAAATTATTTAGATTTCTATCACATCTATATATGCTAATAAACAAGGAATCAAAGCTATCAGAAGAGGCAGGAAATATACAAACAAGGAATTAATTTTAAACGAGTTATAAAAATTTCTGAAGACCTCTGTTCCGAAGTATGATCGGTCTTGTCGCTTTGTTTTGATTTCTGTGTGAAATATGGACCGAAATTATTAAAGCTCCATATGTGTAATAGCTTTGCAGGAAGAAAAAACATCAATAGTCCCCTGTTTGGGAATACCTTTTTCAATAATAAAAGATATTTATATTTACAAAGCGTTTGCAGCTTGCCCGAGATCTGTAACTCCCCACGGGTACCTCGTGTTTCAGGAGATTTTCACTGTGTGCCGCTGTTGTGCGAGAAACCACCGCTACATTTAAACCTCAACTGTGCAGTCTGCGTATATTCGCCGTGATTTCTTATTATTGCTCAATATTACTTTGTGCATCACGTGCACACAGAGTATTTCGAGGAGGAATAGTATTCTACACAGATTAAAATTGACAATGTAAGTGGATATATATTCTGCGTTTCCATGTTTTCTAAGAAAGTTTTACAGAAGCATTCAAACCTGGAAATTCGATGAAATACAAACTGGTATTTTATTTCAGTATATTCGTGGATGTCTCACGACTATATCAATGAACATTTTTCAATGCTTCTCCGACGCTTTAATCAAGTTGATATAGCCTTGCCTACTGCAAGATAATTATTTAAATGAAAACTGCGCTTTCAGTAATTATTTTCAATTTGGTATTCTTGATTTATATCATACTTTTTATATTTTAGCATGTTGGGTAGTTTGCGAAAAGAAAGTTGAGGTTTGTAATTTATAATATTAGTATTTTTAACTTGTCCATGTTAGATTTGTTTGTATCAAAAATGTTGTAGCTTATTGTTTTCTTTCTTATTAATACAACAAACACATAAAACATTTCAAAAGACTGCAAATTACATCATCACTTTGTACAGTAATAAGATGGTTAATCTGATCTTGAAAATGACTTGGAGAACTCTGGTTCCCCTAAATTTTCCTTACAGCCTTCTGATTTACATAACTACCATTTTACTCTCATTTCTTGTCTCCTATTAAAATAGATACACTTTACAGCTTACAGGGCGACTGCTTTGTTCAGGGATCCAGATGTGTTTGATAATTAACCTTTGCCGAATTATCCCTGTTTTACCTAAGTTTCTTTTGTACTAGTGCTATGATAGAATTCAGGCATATATTAGGCAGACTTTTTTACGATAATAGTAACCTAAGCACGGAAATATTGCTATTTTTCAATTATATGAAACATTAATTGTCTAAACAACCGAAGTTCTTAGAGAATGCCAAATGTTACAGATTTAGAAAGACTAACTCAGTGTCCGAAATGGCAAATATAATTTTAAAGCATTCTCACAAACCACAATGAAATTACCAAACATGTTTGATAATATAAGGTGTAATTCAATTTTAAAGGACAGCTGGGGCGATAAAATTACAATTTAGAAAGATGACAATTAACAGGAATCCGTGTAGCCTTATATATTTGTCCTTTTGCATTTCCATGTGAACAGATTCCTTCAGTTTTAGATTTTTTTAAATGTAGGAGATCTCTAATGCTAGTGATATCTACCTATAAGCTTGGATACCCGGTATTTATAAAAAAAAAAGTCGAAAGCCACAAGCGGACAGAAACATTCATTTCGCCTTTGTTACCGTCTCAGATATATTTTTAAAAGTTGTTTTAATTTATTTCGATTTATATCATATATATATAGATATATGCTGATTCACAGGAAACGGAACTTGAAATGGGCAACGTATTAATTTTATACGAGTTATAATAATTTCTGAAGACCTTTGTTCCGAAATGTGATGTATCTTGTCGCTTTGTTTTGATCTATCTGTGAAATATGGACCCAAATTATTAATGTTCGAATTGTATTAATGCTTTCCGTGTACAAAAAACATCAGTGGTCCTCTGTTTCGGATTACCCTTTTAAATACTAAAAGATATTAATATTTACAAAGTGTTTGCAACTTGCGCGACATCTGTAACTCCCCACGCGTACTTCGTGTTTCAGGAGATTACCACCGCGTGCCGCTGTTATGGGGGAAACCCGCGCGACATTTAAACCTCTCCTTTGCTAGCCGTGTATCTTCACCGTAATTTGTTCTTAATGTTCAATATTACTTTGTGCACCACCTACATTACAGAGTAGGTAGAGCAGGAATAGTATTCTACACAAATTAAATTTGAAACTATTACTGGATATATAATCTGCATTTCCATGGTTTCTAAGAAGGTTTTACAGCAAAATTCAAAACTGGAAATTCCATTAAACACCAAACTGGTAGTTTAATTAATTATATTCATCAAAGTCAAATGAATATTTTGAAGAAAACTCCGCAATGCTACTCCACCGCTTAATCCAAGTTGATATAGCCTTTGCCTTCTGCAAGTTAATTATTAAAACGTAAAATGCGCTTTCAGTAATTATTTTCACTTTGGAAATCTTGATTTATATTCCACTTTTTATATTTCAGTATGTGGAGTAGTTTGCGAAAAGAAAGTTGAGGTTTGTAATTTATAATATTAGTAATTTTTATTTGTCCATGCATTATTTCTTTGTATCAAAAGCGTTGGAACTACTTATTTTCTTTCTTATTAATACAACATCACATAAAACATTTCAAAACGACTGAAAATTAGATCATCACTTTTAACAGTAATAAGATGGTTAATCTGATCTTGAAAATGACTTAGAGAACTCTGCTTCCCCTAAATTTTCCTGCTACAGCCTTCTGATTTACATAACTCCCATTTTATTCTCATGTCTGGTCTCCCATTAAAATAGATACACTTTACAGCTTACAGGGCGACTGCTATGTCCAGGGTACCAGATGTGTCTGATAAATAACCTTTCCCGAATTATCCCTGTTGTACCTCAGTTTCTTTGGTACTAGTGCTATGATAGATTTCAGGCATATATAAGGCAGGCTTTTTTACGCAAACAGTAACCTTAGCACGGAAATTTTACCATTTTTCAATTACACCAAACATTAATTGTATTAACATTCGAAGTTCTTAGAGAATGACAAATGTTACAGGTTTAGAAAGACTAACTCAGTGTCCGAAATGGCAAATAAAATTTGAGTGCAATCTCACAAACCACAATCAAATTACCAAACATGTTTGACTATTTAAGGTCTGATTGAATTTTAAAGGACAGCTGGGGCGATAAAATTACATTTTAGAAAATGACAATCAACAGGAATCCGTTTTGCCTTATATGTTTGTCGTTTTGCATTTCCATGTGAACAGATTCCTTCAGTTTTACATTTTTTAAATGTAGCAGATCTTTAATGCTAGTGATATATACCTATAAACTTGGATACCCGGTACTTATAAAAAAAAGGCGAAAGCAACAAACGGACACAAATGTGCCCTTCGCCTTTGTTACCGTCTCATGTACACTTTTAAATTTGTTTTAAATTATTTCAATCTAAATCACATGTATATATTCTAATTATAAGAAAAGAGCATCTCTAATTAGGCAAGAAATACACAAACAACGTATTAATTGTATACGAGTTATAAAAGTTTCTGAAGACCTTTGTTCCGAAATGCTATCTGCCTTATCGCTTTGTTTTGATATATCTGTGAAATATGGACCCAAGTTGTTAAAGTTCGAATTGCCTGAATGCTTTGCATGAAGAAAAAACATCATCGGCCCCCTGTTTCGGATTACCTTTTTAAATACTAAAAGATATAAATATTTACAAAGTGTTTGCAACTTGCGCGACATCTGTAACTCCCCAGGCGTAATTCGTTTTTCAGGAGATTACCACCGCGTGCCGCTGTTGTGGGGGAAACCCGCGTGACATTTAAATCTCTACTTTGCTTACCGTGTAATTTCACCGTGATTTGTTCTTATTGTTCAATATTGATTTGTGCACCACCCACATACAGAGTAGGTAGAGTAGGATTAGTGTTCTACACAAATTAAATTTGAAAATATTACTGGATATATATTCGGCATTTCCATGTTTTCTGAGAAAGTTTTCCAGCAAAATTCAAAACTGAAAATTCCATTAAATAACAAACTTATATTTTAATTAAGTATAAACATGGATGTCTAACGAATATTTTGAAGAAAACTCCGCAATGCTACTCCACCGCTTAAACCGCGTTGATATAGCTTTTGCCTCTGCCAGCTAATTATATAAATGAAAAATGCGCTTTCAGTAATTATTTTCACTTTGTGATTCCTGATTTATATTATACTTTTTAAATTTTAGTATGTTGGTCAGTTTGTAAAAGGTAATGAATGTTTTTAATGTATAAAAATAGTAATTTTAATTTCTCCCTGTTAGACGTCTTTGTATAAAAGCTGTTGTTACTTGTTATTTTCTTTCTTATTAATTCATCGATCAGATAACACCTTTCATAACGATTTCGAAGTAGATCATCGCTTTGTGCATTAATAAGCTAGCTAATCCGTTCTTTAAAGTTACTTAGACATCTCGGTTTCTCCAAAATTTTCTGCTACTGCCTTCTGATTTAAGTATCTACCAATTTACATTCATTTCTTGTCTCCTATAAAAATAGATGCACCTTACAGTTTACAAGCCCAGTGCTCTGACAATTGATCCAGAAGAGTTTGGTAATTAACCATTACCGAATTATCTCTGTAGTACCTCAGTTTCATTTGTACTAATGCTATGATAAAATTCAGGGATATGTAAGACAGACTTTTTATGCAAACAGTAACATAAGCACGGAAATATTACCATTTTTTAATTATTAGAACCATTTATTATGTTAACAACCGAAGTTCTTGTAGAATACCAAATTTTACAAATTTTGAAGGATTAAGTCAATGTCCGAAATGGCAAATAAATTTTGACTGCATTCTAACATTCCACCATGAAATTATCAATCATCTCTAACTAAATAATCTTAAAGTACAGCTGGGACGCTAAAATTACATTTTAAAAAGATGACAATCAACAGCAATTCATCATGGTTTATATATGTATCGTTTTGCATTTCCATGTGAACATGTTCCTTCAGTTTTACATCTCTTAAATGTAGGAGATCTCTAATGCTTGTGATATCTACATATAAGCTTGGATACCCGGTATTAATAAACAGAAGGGCGAAAGCAACAAACGGACACAAACATGCCCTTCGTTTTTGTTACCCTCTTACATACATATTTATATTTGTTTTAAGTTCTTTCAATTTATATCACATGTATATATGCAAATTCACAAAAAAGAAGATTCTTGAATTAGGCAAGATATACACAAACAACGTATTAATTTTGTATGAGTTATAAAAATTTCTGAAGACCTTTGTTCCAAAATGTGATCTGCCTTATCGCTTTGTTTTGATCTGTCTGTGAAATATGGACGCAAATTATTAAAGATCTAATTGTATGAAAGCTTTGCATGAAGAGAAAGCATCAATGGTCCTCTGTTTTGGATTACCTTTTTAAATACTAAAAGATATTAATATTTAGACATATGTTTGCAGTTTGCGCGACATCTGTAACTCCCCACGCGTACTTCGTGTTTCAGGAGATTACCACCACGTGCCGCTGTTGTGGAGGAAACCCGCGCGACATTTAAACCGCTACTTTGCTACAAGTGTATCTTCACCGTAATTTCTTCTTATTGTTTAATATTACTTTTGCACCACTTACATACAGAGTAGATAGAGGAGGAATAGTATTCTACACAAATTAAATTTGAAAATATTACTGGATATATATTCTGCATTTCCATTTTTTCTAAGAAAGTTTTCCAGCAAGATTCAAAACTGGAAATTTGATTAAATGCCAAACTGGTATTTTAATTAGGTATATTCAACAAATTCAAATGTATATGTTGAAGAAATCTCCGCAATGCTACTTCACCGCTTAATCCAAGTTGATATAGTCTTTGCCTTCTGCCTAGTTAATTATTTAAACGTAAAATGCGCTTTCAGAGATTATTTTCACTTTGGAATTCTTGATTTGCATTCCACATTTTATTTTGTAGTATTTGGGGTAGTTTTCGAAAGGAAAGTTGAGGTTTGTAATTTATAATATTAGTAATTTTAATTTGTCCATGCTATACGTCTTTGTATCATAAATGTTGCAGCTTCTTAATTTCTTTCTTATTAATACAACATCACATAAAACATTTCAAAACCACTGCAAATTAGATTATCACTTTGTACAGTAATAAGACGGTTAATCTGATCTTGCAAATGACTTAGAAGTTTCGGCTTCTCCTATATTTCCCAGCTACGGCCTTCTGATTTAAATATCTACCGTTTTGCAGTCATTTATTATCTCCTTTTAAAATAGATACACTTTACAGCTTACAGGGTGAGTGCTTTGTCCGGGGATCCAGATGAGTTTGATAATTAACCTTTCCCGGTTTATCTCTGTTTTAGCTCAGTTTCTTTTGTACTAGTGCTATGATAGAATTCAGGCATATATTAGGCAGAATTTTTTACGCAACAGTAACCTAAGCACGCAAATATTGCTATTCTTCAATTATATGGGCCATTAATTATTTTAACAACCGAAGATCTTGGAGAATGCCAAATACTACAGATTTTAAAGACTAACTCAATGTCCGAAATGGCACATAAATTTTGACTGTATTCTCACAAACCACAATCAAAGTACCAAACATGTGTGATTAAATTTACGTCTGATTGAATGTTAAAGAACATCTGGGGCGATTAAATTGAATTTTATAAATATGACAATCAACAGGAACCCATCATGATTTATATATTTGTCGTTTTGCACTTCCAGGTGAACAGATTCCTTCAGTTTCAGATTTTTTTAAATGTGCGAGACCTCTAATGCTATTAATATCTTCCTATAAACTTGTATACCAGGAATTTCTAAAAAAAGGCAAAAGCCACAACGGACACAAATATGCACTTCGCCGTTTTTACAGTCTCACATGCATTATAAGACTTTTATTAATTTATTTACAATTATATCACAACTATAAATGCTTATTAACATCAAATCACAACTTGAGAAATAGCAAAGAGATATACAAACAAAGGAATTAATTTCATACGAGCTATAAAAATTTCTGAAAACCTTTTTTCCGAAATATGATCTGTCTTTCCCCTTTGTTTCGATTTATCTGTGAAATATGGGCTTAAATTATTAAAGTTCGAACCGTATAATTGCTTTGCATAAAGAAAAAACATCAATGGTCCTCTGTTTTGGATTACCTTTTTAAATACTAAAAGATATTAATATTTACAAGGTGTTTGCCACTTGCGCGGCATCTGTAAATCCCCAGGCGTACTTCGTGTTTCAGGAGATTACCGCTGTTGTGGGGGAAATCCGCGTGGCATTTAAACCTCTACTTTGCTAGCCGTGTATCTTTAGCGTGATTTGTTCTTATTGTTCAATATTACTTTCTGCACCATCTACATACAGAGTAGGTGGAGGTGGTCTAGTATTCTACACAAATTACATTAGAAAATATTTTTGCATATATATTCGGCATTTCCATGTTTCCTAAGAAAGTTTTCCAGCAAAATTCAAAACTGAAAATTTCATTTAATAACAAACTTATATTTTAATTAAGTATAAACATGGATGTCTAATGAATATTTTGAAGAAAACTCCACAATGCTACTCCACCGCTTAAACCGCGTTGATATAGCTTTTGCCTCTGCCAGCTAATTATATAAATGAAAAATGCGCCTTCGGTAATCATTTTCACATTTGGATTCCTGATTTATATTATACCTTTTAAATTTTAGTATGTTGGTCAGTTTGCAAAAGGTAATGAATGCCTTTAATGTATGAAATTAGTAATTTTAATTTGTCCCTGTTAGACGTCTTTGTATAAAAGCTGTTGTTACTTGTTATTTTCTTTCTTATTAATTCATCGATCAGATAACACCTTTCATAACGATTTCGAAGTAGATCATCGCTTTGTGCATTAATAAGCTAGCTAATCCGTTCTTTAAAGTTACTTAGACATCTCGGCTTCTCCAAAATTTTCTGCTACTGCCTTCTGATTTAAGTATCTACCAATTTACATTCATTTCCTGTCTCCTATTAAAATAGATGCACCTTACAGTTTACAAGCCCAGTGCTCTGACAATTGATCCAGAAGAGTTTGGTAATTAACCATTACCGAATTATCTCTGTAGTACCTCAGTTTCATTTGTACTAATGCTATGATAAAATTCAGGGATATGTAAGGCAGACTTTTTATGCAAACAGTAACATAAGCACGGAAATATTACCATTTTTTAATTATTAGAACCATTTATTATGTTAGCAACCGAAGTTCTTGTAGAATACCAAATTTTACAAATTTTGAAGGATTAAGTCAATGTCCGAAATGGCAAATAAATTTTGACTGCATTCTAACAATCCACCATGAAATTATCAAACATCTCTAACTAAATAATCTTAAAGTACAGCTGGGACGCTAAAATTACATTTTAAAAAGATTTCAATCAACAGCAATTCATCATGGTTTATATATGTATCGTTTTGCATTTCCATGTGAACATGTTCCTTCAGTTTTACATCTTTTAAATGTAGGAGATCTCTAATTCTAGTGATATCTACCTATAAGCTTGGATACCCGGTATTAATAAACAGAAAGGCGAAAGCAACAAACGGACACAAACATGCCCTTCGTTTTTGTTACCCTCTCACATACATATTTTCATTTGTTTTAAGTTCTTTCAATTTATATCACATGTATATATGCAAATTCACAAAAAAGAGAATCTTGAATTAGGTAAGGTATACACAAACAACGTATTAATTTTGTATGAGTTATAAAAATTTCTGAAGACCTTTGTTCCAAAATGTGATCTGCCTTATCGCTTTGTTTTGATCTGTCTGTGAAATATGGACGCAAATTATTAAAGATCTAATTGTATGAATGCTTTGCATGAAGAGAAAGCATCAATGGTCCTCTGTTTCGGATTACCTTTTTAAATACTAAAAGATATTAATATTTAGAAAGTGTTTGCAGTTTGCGCGACATCTGTAACTGCCCACGCGTACTTCGTGTTTCAGGAGATTACCACCGCGTGCCGCTGTTGTGGAGGAAACCCGCGCGACATTTAAACCGCTACTTTGCTACAAGTGTATCTTCACCGTAATTTCTTCTTATTGTTTAATATTACTTTGTGCACCACTTACATACAGAGTAGATAGAGGAGGAATAGTATTCTACACAAATTAAATTTGAAAATATTACTGGATATATATTCTGCATTTCCATTTTTTCTAAGAAAGTTTTCCAGCAAGATTCAAAACTGGAAATTTGATTAAATGCCAAACTGGTATTTTAATTAGGTATATTCAACAAATTCAAATGTATATGTTGAAGAAATCTCCGCAATGCTACTTCACCGCTTAATCCAAGTTGATATAGTCTTTGCCTTCTGCCTAGTTAATTATTTAAACGTAAAATGCGCTTTCAGAGATTATTTTCACTTTGGAATTCTTGATTTGCATTCCACATTTTATTTTGTAGTATTTGGGGTAGTTTTCGAAAGGAAAGTTGAGGTTTGTAATTTATAATATTAGTAATTTTAATTTGTCCATGCTATACGTCTTTGTATCATAAATGTTGCAGCTTCTTAATTTCTTTTTTATTAATACAACATCACATAAAACATTTCAAAACCACTGAAAATTAGATTATCACTTTGTACAGTAATAAGACGGTTAATCTGATCTTGCAAATGACTTAGAAGTTTCGGCTTCTCCTATATTTCCCAGCTACGGCCTTCTGATTTAAATATCTACCGTTTTGTAGTCATTTATTATCTCCTTTTAAAATAGATACACTTTACAGCTTACAGGGTGAGTGCTTTGTCCGGGGATCCAGATGAGTTTGATAATTAACCTTTCCCGGTTTATCTCTGTTTTAGCTCAGTTTCTTTTGTACTAGTGCTATGATAGAATTCAGGCATATATTAGGCAGAATTTTTTACGCAACAGTAACCTAAGCACGCAAATATTGCTATTCTTCAATTATATGGGCCATTAATTATGTTAACAACCGAAGATCTTGGAGAATGCCAAATACTACAGATTTTAAAGACTAACTCAATGTCCGAAATGGCACATAAATTTTGACTGTATTCTCACAAACCACAATCAAAGTACCAAACATGTGTGATTAAATTTACGTCTGATTGAATTTTAAAGAACATCTGGGGCGATTAAATTGAATTTTAGAAATATGACAATCAACAGGAACCCATCATGATTTATATATTTGTCGTTTTGCACTTCCAGGTGAACAGATTCCTTCAGTTTCAGATTTTTTTAAATGTGCGAGACCTCTAATGCTATTAATATCTTCCTATAAACTTGTATACCAGGAATTTCTAAAAAAAGGCGAAAGCCACAACGGACACAAATATGCACTTCGCCATTTTTACAGACTCACATGCATTATAAGACTTTTATTAATTTATTTACAATTATATCACAACTATAAATGCTTATTAACATCAAATCACAACTTGAGAAATAGCAAAGAGATATACAAACAAAGGAATTAATTTCATACGAGCTATAAAAATTGCTGAAGACCTTTTTTCCGAAATATGATCTGTCTTTCCCCTTTGTTTCGATGTATCTGTGAAATATGGGCTTAAATTATTAAAGTTCGAACCGTATAATTGCTTTGCATAAAGAAAAAACATCAATGGTCTTCTGTTTTGGATTACCTTTTTAAATAATAAAAGATATTAATATTTACAAGGTGTTTGCCACTTGCGCGGCATCTGTAAATCACCAGGCGTACTTCGTGTTTCAGGAGATTACCGCTGTTGTGGGGGAAATCCGCGTGACATTTAAACCTCTATTTTGCTAGCCGTGTATCTTCAGCGTGATTTGTTCTTATTGTTCAATATTACTTTCTGCACCATTTACATACAGAGTAGGTGGAGGTGGTCTAGTATTCTACACAAATTACATTAGAAAATATTTTTGCATATATATTCGGCATTTCCATGTTTTCTAAGAAAGTTTTCCAGCAAAATTCAAAACTGAAAATTTCATTTAATAACAAACTTATATTTTAATTAAGTATAAACATGGATGTCTAATGAATATTTTGAAGAAAACTCCGCAATGCTACTCCACCGCTTAAACCGCGTTGATATAGCTTTTGCCTCTGCCAGCTAATTATATAAATGAAAAATGCGCCTTCGGTAATCATTTTCACTTTTGGATTCCTGATTTATATTATACCTTTTAAATTTTAGTATGTTGGTCAGTTTGCAAAAGGTAATGAATGCCTTTAATGTATGAAATTAGTAATTTTAATTTGTCCCTGTTAGACGTCTTTGTATAAAAGCTGTTGTTACTTGTTATTTTCTTTCTTATTAATTCATCGATCAGATAACACCTTTCATAACGATTTCGAAGTAGATCATCGCTTTGTGCATTAATAAGCTAGCTAATCCGTTCTTTAAAGTTACTTAGACATCTCGGCTTCTCCAAAATTTTCTGCTACTGCCTTCTGATTTAAGTATCTACCAATTTACATTCATTTCTTGTCTCCTATAAAGATAGATGCACCTTACAGTTTACAAGCCCAGTGCTCTGACAATTGATCCAGAAGAGTTTGGTAATTAACCATTACCGAATTATCTCTGTAGTACCTCAGTTTCATTTGTACTAATGCTATGATAAAATTCAGGGATATGTAAGGCAGACTTTTTATGCAAACAGTAACATAAGCACGAAAATATTACCATTTTTTAATTATTAGAACCATTTATTATGTTAACAACCGAAGTTCTTGTAGAATACCCAATTTTACAAATTTTGAAGGATTAAGTCAATGTCCGAAATGGCAAATAAATTTTGACTGCATTCTAACAATCCACCATGAAATTATCAAACATCTCTAACTAAATAATCTTAAAGTACAGCTGGGACGCTAAAATTACATTTTAAAAAGATGACAATAAACAGCAATTCATCATGGTTTATATATGTATCGTTTTGCATTTCCATGTGAACATGTTCCTTCAGTTTTACATCTTTTAAATGTAGGAGATCTCTAATGCTAGTGATATCTACCTATAAGCTTGGATACCCGGTATTAATAAACAGAAAGGCGAAAGCAACAAACGGACACAAACATGCCCTTCGTTTGTGTTACCCTCTCACATACATATTTTCATTTGTTTTAAGTTCCTTCAATTTATATCACATGTATATATGCAAATTCACAAAAAAGAGATTCTTGAATTAGGCAAGACATACACAAACAACGTATTAATTTTGTATGAGTTATAAAAATTTCTGAAGACCTTTGTTCCAAAATGTGATCTGCCTTATCGCTTTGTTTTGATCTGTCTGTGAAATATGGACGCAAATTATTAAAGATCTAATTGTATGAATGCTTTGCATGAAGAAAAAGCATCAATGGTCCTCTGTTTCGAATTACCTTTTTAAATACTAAAAGATATTAATATTTAGAAAGTGTTTGCAGTTTGCGCGACATCTGTAACTCCCGACGCGTACTTCGTGTTTCAGGAGATTACCACCTCGTGCCGCTGTTGTGGGGGAAACCCGCGCGACATTTAAACCGCTACTTTGCTACAAGTGTTTCTTCACCGTAATTTCTTCTTATTGTTTAATATTACTTTGTGCACCACCTACATACAGAGTAGGTAGAGGAGGAATAGTATTCTACACAAATTACATTTGAAAATATTTTTGTATATATATTCGGCATTTCCATGTTTTCTAAGAAAGTTTTCCAGCAAAATTCAAAACTGAAAATTTCATTAAATAAAAACTTATATTTTAATTAAGTATAAACATGGATGTCTAATGAATATTTTGAAGAAAACTCCGCAATGCTACTCCACCGCTTAAACCGCGTTGATATAGCTTTTGCCTCTGCCAGCTAATTATATAAATGAAAAATGCGCTTTCAGTAATTATTTTCACTTTTGGATTCCTGATTTATATTATACTTTTTAAATTTTAGTGTGTTGGTCAGTTTGCAAAAGGTAATGAATGTTTTTAATGTATGCAATTAGTAATTTTAATTTATCCCTGTTAGACGTCTTTGTATAAAAGGTGTTGTTGCTTGTTATTTTCTTTCTTATTAATTCATCGATCAGATAACACCTTTCATAACGATTTCAAAGTAGATCATCGCTTTGTGCATTAATAAGCTAGCTAATCCGTTCTTTAAAGTTACTTAGACATCTCGGCTTCTCCAAAATTTTCTGCTACTGCCTTCTGATTTAAGTATCTACCGATTTACATTCATTTCTTGTCTCCTATTAAAATAGATGCACCTTACTGTTTACAGGCCCAGTGCTCTGACAAGGGATCCAGAAGAGTTTGGTAATTAACCATTACCGAATTATCTTTGTAGTACCTCAGTTTCATTTGTACTAATGCTATGATAAAATTCAGGCATATGTACGGCAGACTTTTTATGCAAACAGTAACATAAGCACGGAAATATTACCATTTTTTAATTATTAGAACCATTTATTATGTTAACAACAGAAGTTCTTGTAGAATACCAAATTTTACAAATTTTGAAGGATTAAGTCAATGTCCGAAATGGCAAATAAATTTTGACTGCATTCTAACAATCCACCATGAAATTATCAAACAACTCTAACTAAATAATAATATTAGACGTCTTTGTATAAAAGGTGTTGTTACTTGTTATTTTCTTTCTTATTAATTCCTTGATCAGATAACACCTTTCATAACGATTTCGAAGTAGATCATCGCTTTGTGCATTAATAAGCTAGCTAATCCGTTCTTTAAAGTTACATAGACATCTCGGCTTCTCCAAAATTTTCTGCTACTGCCTTCTGATTTAAGTATCTACCAATTTACATTCATTTCTTGTCTCCTATTAAAATTGATGCACCTTACTGTTTACAGGCCCAGTGCTCTGACAAGGGATCCAGAAGGGTTTGGTAATTAACCATTACCGAATTATCTTTGTAGTACCTCAGTTTCATTTGTACTAATGCTATGATAAAATTCAGGCATATGTACGGCAGACTTTTTATGCAAACAGTAACATAAGCACGGAAATATTACCATTTTTTAATTATTAGAACCATTTATTATGTTAACAACCGAAGTTCTTGTAGAATACCAAATTTTACAAATTTTGAAGGATTAAGTCAATGTCCGAAATGGCAAATAAATTTTGACTGCATTCTAACAATCCACCACGAAATTATCAAACAACTCTAACTAAATAATATTAAAAATACATTTTAAAAAGATGACAATCAACAGCAATTCATCATGGTTTATATACGTATCGTTTTGCATTTCCATGTGAACATGTTCCTTCAGTTTTACATCTTTTAAATGTGGGAGATCTCTAATGCTAGTGATATCTACCTATAAGCTTGGATACCCGGTATTAATAAACAGAAAGACGAAAGCAACAAACGGACACAAACATGCCCTTCGTTTTTGTTACCCTCTCACATACATATTTACATTTGTTTTAAGTTCTTTCAATTTATATCACATGTATATGTGCAAATTCACAAAAAAGAGATTTTTGAATGAGGCAAGACATAAACAAACAACGTATTAATTTTGTATGAGTTATAAAAATTTCTGAAGACCTTTGTTCCAAAATGTGATCTGCCTTATCTCTTTGTTTTGATCTGTCTGTGAAATATGGACGCAAATTATTAAAGATCTAATTGTATGAATGCTTTGCATGAAGAAAAAGCATCAATGGTCCTCTTTTTCGGATTACCTTTTTAAATACTAAAAGATATTAATATTTAGAAAGTGTTTGCAGTTTGCGCGACATCTGTAACTCCCCACGCGTACTTCGTGTTTCAGGAGATTACCACCGCGTGCCGCTGTTGTGGGGGAAACCCGCGCGACATTTAAACCGCTACTTTGCTACAAGTGTATCTTCACCGTAATTTCTTCTTATTGTTTAATATTACTTTGTGCACCACCTACATACAGAGTAGGTAGAGGAGGAATAGTATTCTACACAAATTAAATTTGAAAATATTACTGGATATATATTCTGCATTTCCATGTTTTCTAAGAAAGTTTTCCAGCAAGATTCAAAACTGGAAATTCGATTAAATGCCAAACTGGTATTTTAATTAGGTATATTCATCAAAGTCAAATGTATATGTTGAAGAAAACTCCGCAATGCTACTTCACCGCTTAATCCAAGTAGATATAGTCTTTGCCTTCTGCCTAGTTAATTATTTAAACGTAAAATGCGCTTTCAGAGATTATTTTCACTTTGGAATTCTTGATTTACATTCCACATTTTATTTTGTAGTATGTGGGGTAGTTTTTCGAAAGGAAAGTTGAGGTTTGAAATTTATAATATTAGTAATTTTAAATTGTCCATGCCATATGTCTTTGTATCATAAATGTTGGAACTTCTTAATTTCTTTCTTATTAATATAACGTCACATAAAACATTTCAAAACCACTGCAAATTAGTTTATCACTTTGTACAGTAATAAGAAGGTTAATCTGATCTTGCAAATGACTAGGAAGTCTCGGCTTCTCCTATATTTCCCAGCAACGGCCTTCTGATTTAAATATCTACCGTTTTGCAGTCATTTATTATCTCCTTTTAAAATAGATACACTTTACAGCTTACAGGGTGAGTGCTTTGTCCGGGGATCCAGATGAGTTTGATAATTAACCTTTCCCGATTTATCTCTGTTTTAGCTCAGTTTCTTTTGTACTAGTGCTATGATAGAATTCAGGCATATATTAGGCAGAATTTTTTACGCAAAAGTAACCTAAGCACGGAAATATTGCTATTCTTCAATTATATGGGCCATTAATTATGTTAACAACCGAAGATCTTGTAGATTGCCAAATACTACAGATTTTAAAGACTAACTCAATATCCGAAATGGCACATAAATTTTGACTGTATTCTCACAAACCACAATAAAAGTACCAAACATGTGTGATTAACTTTACGTCTGATTGAATTTTAAAGAACATCTGGGGCGATTAAATTGAATTTTAGAAATATGACAATCAACAGGAACCCATCATTATTTATATATTTGTCGTTTTGCACTTCCAGGTGAACAGATTCCTTCAGTTTCACATTTTTTTAAATGTGCGAAAACCTCTAATGCTATTAATATCTTCCTATAAACTTGTATACCAGGAATTTATAAAAAAAGGCGAAAGCCACTACGGACACAAATATGCACTTCGCCATTTTTACAGTCTCACATGCATTATAAAACTTTTATTAATTTATTTACAATTATATCACAACTATAAATGCTTATTAACATGAAATCACAACTTTAGAAATAGCAAAGAGATATACAAACAAAGGAATTAAATTCATACGAGTTATAAATATTTCTGAGACTTTTTTTCCGAAATATGATCTGTCTTTCCCCTTTGTTTCGATTTATCTGTGAAATATGGGCTTAAATTATTAAAGTTCGAACCGTATAATTGCTTTGCATAAAGAAAAAACATCAATGGTCCTCTTTTTTGGATTACCTTTTTAAATACTAAAAGATATTAATATTTACAAAGTGTTTGCCACTTGCGCGGCATCTGTAAATCCCCAGGCGTACTTCGTGTTTCAGGAGATTATCACCGCGTGCCGCTGTTGCGGGGGAAACCCGCGTGACATTTAAACCTCTACTTTGCTAGCCGTGTATCCTCAGCGTGATTTGTTCTTATTGTTCAATATTACTTTGTGCACCATCTACATACAGAGTAGCTAGAGGTGGACTAGTATTCTACACAAATTACATTTGAAAATATTTTTGGATATATATTCGGCATTTCCATGTTTTCTAAGAAAGTTTGCAGCAAAATTCAAAACTGAAAATTTCATTAAATAACAAACTTATATTTTAATTAAGTATAAACATGGATGTCTAATGAATATTTTGAAGAAAACTCCGCAATGCTACTCCATCGCTTAAACCGCGTTGATATAGCTTTTGCCTCTGCCAGCTAATTATATAAATGAAAAATGCGCTTTCAGTAATTATTTTCACTTTTGGATTCCTGATTTATATTATACTTTTTAAATTTTAGTATGTTGGTCAGTTTGCAAAAGGTAATGAATGTTTTTAATGTATGAAATTAGTAATTTTAATTTGTCCCTGTTAGACGTCTTTGTATAAAAGCTGTTGTTACTTGTTATTTTCTTTCTTATTAATTCATCGATCAGATAACACCTTTCATAACGATTTCGAAGTAGATCATCGCTTTGTGCATTAATAAGCTAGCTAATCCGTTCTTTAAAGTTACTTAGACATCTCGGCTTCTCCAAAATTTTCTGCTACTGCCTTCTGATTTAAGTATCTACCAATTTACATTCATTTCTTGTCTCCTATTAAAATAGATGCACCTTACTGTTTCCAGGCCCAGTGCTCTGACAAGGGATCCAGAAGAGTTTGGTAATTAAACATTACCGAATTATCTCTGTAGTATCTCAGTTTCATTTGTACTAATGCTATGATAAAATTCAGGCATATATGAGGCAGACTTTTTATGCAAACAGTAACATAAGCACAGAAATATTACCATTTTTTAATTATTAGAACCATTTATTATGTTAACAACCGAAGTTCTTGTAGAATATCAAATTTTACAAATTTTGAAGGATTAAAACAATGTCCGATATGGCAAATAAATTTTGACTGCATTCTAACAATCCACCATGAAGTTATCAAACATCTCTAACTAAATAATCTTAAAGTACAGCTGGGACGCTAAAATTACATTTTAAAAAGCTGACAATCAACAGCAATTCATCATGGTTTATATATGTATCGTTTTGCATTTCCATGTGAACATGTTCCTTCAGTTTTACATCTTTTAAATGTGGGAGATCTCTAATGCTAGTGATATCTACCTATAAGCTTGGATACCCGGTATTAATAAACAGAAAGACGAAAGCAACAAACGGACACAAACATGCCCTTCGTTTTTGTTACCCTCTCACATACATATTTACATTTGTCTTAAGTTCTTTCAATTTATATCACATGTATATGTGCAAATTCACAAAAAAGAGATTCTTGAATTAGGCAAGACATACACAAACAACGTATTAATTTTGTATGAGTTATAGAAATTTCTGAAGACCTTTGTTCCAAAATGTGATCTGCCTTATCTCTTTGTTTTGATCTGTCTGTGAAATATGGACGCAAATTATTAAAGATCTAATTGTATGAATGCTTTGCATGAAGAAAAAGCATCAACGGTCCTCTGTTTCGAATTACCTTTTTAAATACTAAAAGATATTAATATTTAGAAGGTGTTTGCAGTTTGCGAGACATCTGTAACTCCGCACGCGTACTTCGTGTTTCAGGAGATTACCACCGCGTGCCGCTGTTGTGGAGGAACCCGCGAGACATTTAAACCGCTACTTTGCTACAAGTGTATCTTCACCGTAATTTCTTCTTATTGTTTAATATTACTTTTTGCACCACCTACATACAGAGTAGGTAGAGGAGAAATAGTATTCTACACAAACTAAATTTGAAAATATTACTGGATATATATTCTGCATTTCCATGTTTTCTAAGAAAGTTTTCCAGTAAGATTCAAAACTGGAAATTCGATTAAATGACAAACTGGTATTTTAATTAGGTATATTCATCAAAGTCAAATGTATATGTTGAAGAAAACTCCGCAATGCTACTTCACCGCTTAATCCAAGTTGATATAGTCTTTGCCTTCTGCCTAGTTAATTATTTAAACGTAAAATGCGCTTTCAGAGATTATTTTCACTTTGGAATTCTTGATTTACATTCCACATTTTATTTTGTAGTATGTGGGGTAGTTTTCGAAAGGAAAGTTGAGGTCTGTAATTTATAATATTAGTAATTTTAATTTGTCCATGCTATACGTCTTTGTATCATAAATGTTGGAACTTCTTAATTTCTTTCTTATTAATACAACATCACATAAAACATTTCAAAACCACTGCAAATTAGATTATCACTTTGTACAGTAATAAGAAGGTTAATCTGATCTTGCAAATGACTTAGAAGTCTCGGCTTCTCCTATATTTCCCAGCTACGGCCTTCTGATTTAAATATCTACCGTTTTGCTGTCATGTATTATCTCCTTTTAAAATAGATACACTTTACAGCTTACAGGGTGAGTGCTTTGTCCGGGGATCCAGATGAGTTTGATAATTAACCTTTCCCGATTTATCTCTGTTTTAGCTCAGTTTCTTTTGTACTAGTGCTATGATAGAATTCAGGCATATATTAGGCAGAATTTTTTACGCAACAGTAACCTAAGCACGGAAATATTGATATTCTTCAATTATATGGGCCATTAATTATGTTAACAACCGAAGATCTTGGAGATTGCCAAATACTACAGATTTTAAAGACTAACTCAATATCCGAAATGGCACATAAATTTTGACTGTATTCTCACAAACCACAATCAAAGTACCAAACATGTGTGATTAAATTTACGTCTGATTGAATTTTAAAGAACATCTGGGGCGATTAAATTGAATTTTAGAAATATGACAATCAACAGGAACACATCATGATTTATATATTTGTCGTTTTGCACTTCCAGGTGAACAGATTCCTTCAGTTTCACATTTTTCTAATGTGCAAGACCTCTAATGCTATTAATATCTTCCTATAAACTTGTATACCAGGAATTTATAAAAAAAGGCGAAAGCCACTACGGACACAAATATGCACTTCGCCATTTTTACAGTCTCACATGCATTATAAAACTTTTATTAATTTATTTACAATTATATCACAACTATAAATGCTTATTAACATGAAATCACAACTTTAGAAATAGCAAAGAGATATACAAACAAAGGAATTAATTTCATACGAGTTATAAAAATTTCTGAAGACCTTTTTTCCGAAATATGATCTGTCTTTCCCCTTTGTTTCGATTTATCTGTGAAATATGGGCTTAAATTATTAAAGTTCGAACCGTATAATTGCTTTGCATAAAGAAAAAATATCAATGGTCCTCTGTTTTGGATTACCTTTTTAAATACTAAAAGATATTAATATTTACAAAGTGTTTGCCACTTGCGCGGCCTCTGTAAATCCCCAGGCGTACTTCGTGTTTCAGGAGATTTTCACCGCGTGCCGCTGTTGTGGGGGAAACCCGCGTGACATTTGAACCTCTACTTTGCTAGCCGTGTATCCTCAGCGTGATTTGTTCTTATTGTTCAATATTACTTTGTGCACCATCTACATACAGAGTGGCTAGAGGTGGACTAGTATTCTACACAAATTACATTTGAAAATATTTTTGGATATATATTCGGCATTTCCATTTTTTCTAAGAAAGTTTTCCAGCAAAATTCAAAACTGAAAATTTCATTAAATAAAAACTTATATTTTAATTAAGTATAAACATGGATGTCTAATGAATATTTTGAAGAAAACTCCGCAATGCTACTCCACCGCTTAAACCGCGTTGATATAGCTTTTGCCTCTGCCAGCTAATTATATAAATGAAAAATGCGCTTTCAGTAATTATTTTCACTTATGGATTCCTGATTTATATTATACTTTTTAAATTTTAGTGTGTTGGTCAGTTTGCAAAAGGTAATTAATGTTTTTAATGTATGCAATTAGTAATTTTAATTTATCCCTGTTAGACGTCTTTGTATAAAAGGTGTTGTTACTCGTTATTTTCTTTCTTATTAATTCATCGATCAGATAACACCTTTCATAACGATTTCGAAGTAGATCATCGCTTTGTGCATTAATAAGCTAGCTAATCCGTTCTTTAAAGTTACTTAGACATCTCGGCTTCTCCAAAATTTTCTGCTACTGCCTTCTGATTTAAGTATCTACCAATTTACATTCATTTCTTGTCTCCTATTAATATAGATGCACCTTACTGTTTACAGGCCCAGTGCTCTGACAAGGGATCCAGAAGAGTTTGGTAACTAACCATTACCGAATTATCTTTGTAGTACCTCAGTTTCATTTGTACTAATGCTATGATAAAATTCAGGCATATGTACGGCAGACTTTTTATGCAAACAGTAACATAAGCACGGAGTTATTACCAGTTTTTAATTATTATACCCATTTATTATGTTAACAACAGAAGTTCTTGTAGAATACCAAATTTTACAAATTTTGAAGGATTAAGTCAATGTCCGAAACGGCAAATAAATTTTGACTGCATTCTAACAATCCACCATGAAATTATCAAACAACTCTAACTAAATAATATTAAAGTACAGCTGGGACACTAAAATTACATTTTAAAAAGATGACAATCAACAGCAATTCATCATGGTTTATATACGTATCGTTTTGCATTTCCATGTGAACATGTTCCTTCAGTTTTACATCTTTTAAATGTGGGAGATCTCTAATGCTAGTGATATCTACCTATAAGCTTGGATACCCGGTATTAATAAACAGAAAGACGAAAGCAACAAACGGACACAAACATGCCCTTCGTTTTTGTTACCCTCTCACATACATATTTACAGTTGTTTTAAGTTCTTTCAATTTATATCACATGTGTATATGCAAATTCACAAAAAAATGAATCTGGAATTAGTCAAGATATACACAAACAACGCATTAATTTTGTATGAGTTATAAAAAAATCTGAAGACCTTTGTTCCAAAATGTGATCTGCCTTATCGCTTTGTTTTGATCTGTCTGTGAAATATGGACGCAAATTATTAAAGATCTAATTGTATGAATGCTTTGCATGAAGAAAAAGCATCAATGGTCCTCTTTTTCGGATTACCTTTTTAAATACTAAAAGATATTAATATTTAGAAAGTGTTTGCAGTTTGCGCGACATCTGTAACTCCCCACGCGTACTTCGTGTTTCAGGAGATTACCACCGCGTGCCGCTGTTGTGGGGGAAACCCGCGCGACATTTAAACCGCTACTTTGCTACAAGTGTATCTTCACCGTAATTTCTTCTTATTGTTTAATATTACTTTGTGCACCACCTACATACAGAGTAGGTAGAGGAGGAATAGTATTCTACACAAATTAAATTTGAAAATATTACTGGATATATATTCTGCATTTCCATGTTTTCTAAGAAAGTTTTCCAGCAAGATTCAAAACTGGAAATTCGATTAAATGCCAAACTGGTATTTTAATTAGGTATATTCATCAAAGTCAAATGTATATGTTGAAGAAAACTCCGCAATGCTACTTCACCGCTTAATCCAAGTTGATATAGTCTTTGCCTTCTGCCTAGTTATTTATTTAAACGTAAAATGCGCTTTCAGAGATTATTTTCACTTTGGAATTCTTGATTTACATTCCACATTTTATTTTGTAGTATGTGGGGTAGTTTTTCGAAAGGAAAGTTGAGGTTTGAAATTTATAATATTAGTAATTTTAATTTGTCCATGCTATACGTCTTTGTATCATAAATGTTGGAACTTCTTAATTTCTTTCTTATTAATACAACACCACATAAAACATTTCAAAACCACTGCAAATTAGATTATCACTTTGTACAGTAATAAGAAGGTTAATCTGATCTTGCAAATGACTAGGAAGTCTCGGCTTCTCCTATATTTCCCAGCAACGGCCTTCTGATTTAAATATCTACCGTTTTGCAGTCATTTATTATCTCCTTTTAAAATAGATACACTTTACAGCTTACAGGGTGAGTGCTTTGTCCGGGGATCCAGATGAGTTTGATAATTAACCTTTCTCGATTTATCTCTGTATTAGCTCAGTTTCTTTTGTACTAGTGCTATGATAGAATTCAGGCATATATTAGGCAGAATTTTTTACGCAACAGTAACCTAAGCACGGAAATATTGCTATTCTTCAATTATATGGGCCATTAATTATGTTAACAACCGAAGATCTTGGAGATTGCCAAATACTACAGATTTTAAAGACTAACTCAATATCCGAAATGGCACATAAATTTTGACTGTATTCTCACAAACCAAAATCAAAGTACCAAACATGTGTGATTAAATTTACGTCTGATTGAATTTTAAAGAACATCTGGGGCGATTAAATTGAATTTTAGAAATATGACAATCAACAGGAACCCATCATGGTTTATATATTTGTCGTTTTGCACTTCCAGGTGAACAGATTCCTTCAGTTTCACATTTTTTTAAATGTGCGAGACCTCTAGTGCTATTAATATCTTCCTATAAAATTGTATACCAGGAATTTCTAAAAAAAAGGCGAAAGCCACAACGGACACAAATATGCACTTCGGCATTTTTACAGGCTCACATGCATTATAAAACTTTTATTAATTTATTTACAATTATATCACAACTATAAATGCTTATTAACATGAAATCACAACTTTAGAAATAGCAAAGAGATATACAAACAAAGTATTTAATTTCATACGAGTTATAAAAATTTCTGAAGACTTTTTTCCGAAATATGATCTGTCTTTCCCCTTTGTTTCGATTTATCTGTGAAATATGGGCTTAAATTATTAAAGTTCGAACCGTGTAATTGCTTTGCATAAAGAGAAAACATCAATGGTCCTCTGTTTTGGATTACCTTTTTAAATACTAAAAGATATTAATATTTTCAAAGTGTTTGCCACTTGCGCGGCATCTGTAAATCCCCAGGCGTCCTTCGTGTTTCAGGAGATTACCACCGCGTGCCGCTGTTGTGGGGGAAACCCGCGTGACATTTAAACCTCTACTTTACTAGCCGTGTATCTTCAGCGTGATTTGTTCTTATTGTTCAATATTACTGTGTGCACCATCTACATACAGAGGAGGTGGAGATGGTATAGTATTCTACACAAATTACATTTGAAAATATTTTTTCGTATATATTCGGCATTTCCATGTTTTCTAAGAAAGTTTGCAGCAAAATTCAAAACTGAAAATTTCATTAAATAACAAACTTATATTTTAATTAAGTATAAACATGGATGTCTAATGAATATTTTGAAGAAAACTCCGCAATGCTACTCCACCGCTTAAACCGCGTTGATATAGCTTTTGCCTCTGCCAGCTAATTATATAAATGAAAAATGCGCTTTCAGTAATTATTTTCACTTTTGGATTCCTGATTTATATTATACTTTTTAAATTTTAGTATGTTGGTCAGTTTGCAAAAGGTAATGAATGTTTTTAATGTATGAAATTAGTAATTTTAATTTGTCCCTGTTAGACGTCTTTGTATAAAAGCTGTTGTTACTTGTTATTTTCTTTCTTATTAATTCATCGATCAGATAACACCTTTCATAACGATTTCGAAGTAGATCATCGCTTTGTGCATTAATAAGCTAGCTAATCCGTTCTTTAAAGTTACTTAGACATCTCGGCTTCTCCAAAATTTTCTGCTACTGCCTTCTGATTTAAGTATCTACCAATTTACATTCATTTCTTGTCTCCTATTAAAATAGATGCACCTTACTGTTTACAGGCCCAGTGCTCTGACAAGGGATCCAGAAGAGTTTGGTAATTAAACATTACCGAATTATCTCTGTAGTATCTCAGTTTCATTTGTACTAATGCTATGATAAAATTCAGGCATATATAAGGCAGACTTTTTATGCAAACAGTAACATAAGCACGGAAATATTACCATTTTTTAATTATTAGAACCATTTATTATGTTAACAACCGAAGTTCTTGTAGAATATCAAATTTTACAAATTTTGAAGGATTAAAACAATGTCCGATATGGCAAATAAATTTTGACTGCATTCTAACAATCCACCATGAAATTATCAAACATCTCTAACTAAATAATCTTAAAGTACAGCTGGGACGCTAAAATTACATTTTAAAAAGCTGACAATCAACAGCAATTCATCATGGTTTATATATGTATCGTTTTGCATTTCCATGTGAACATGTTCCTTCAGTTTTACATCTTTTAAATGTGGGAGATCTCTAATGCTAGTGATATCTACCTATAAGCTTGGATACCCGGTATTAATAAACAGAAAGGCGAAAACAACAAACGGACACAAACACGCCCTTCGTTTTTGTTACCCTCTCACATACATATTTACATTTCTTTTAAGTTCATTCAATTTATATCACATGTATATGTGCAAATTCACAAAAAAGAGAATCTTGAATTAGGCAAGACATACACAAACAACGTATTAATTTTGTATGAGTTATAAAAATTTCTGAAGACCTTTGTTCCAAAATGTGATCTGCCTTATCTCTTTGTTTTGATCTGTCTGTGAAATATGGACGCAAATTATTAAAGATCTAATTGTATGAATGCTTTGCATGAAGAAAAAGCATCAACGGTCCTCTGTTTCGAATTACCTTTTTAAATACTAAAAGATATTAATATTTAGAAGGTGTTTGCAGTTTGCGAGACATCTGTAACTCCGCACGCGTACTTCGTGTTTCAGGAGATTACCACCGCGTGCCGCTGTTGTGGAGGAAACCCGCGAGACATTTAAACCGCTACTTTGCTACAAGTGTATCTTCACCGTAATTTCTTCTTATTGTTTAATATTACTTTTTGCACCACCTACATACAGAGTAGGTAGAGGAGAAATAGTATTCTACACAAACTAAATTTGAAAATATTACTGGATATATATTCTGCATTTCCATGTTTTCTAAGAAAGTTTTCCAGCAAGATTCAAAACTGGAAATTCGATTAAATGCCAAACTGGTATTTTAATTAGGTATATTCATCAAAGTCAAATGTATATGTTGAAGAAAACTCCGCAATGCTACTTCACCGCTTAATCCAAGTTGATATAGTCTTTGCCTTCTGCCTAGTTATTTATTTAAACGTAAAATGCGCTTTCAGAGATTATTTTCACTTTGGAATTCTTGATTTACATTCCACATTTTATTTTGTAGTATGTGGGGTAGTTTTTCGAAAGGAAAGTTGAGGTTTGAAATTTATAATATTAGTAATTTTAATTTGTCCATGCTATACGTCTTTGTATCATAAATGTTGGAACTTCTTAATTTCTTTCTTATTAATACAACACCACATAAAACATTTCAAAACCACTGCAAATTAGATTATCACTTTGTACAGTAATAAGAAGGTTAATCTGATCTTGCAAATGACTAGGAAGTCTCGGCTTCTCCTATATTTCCCAGCAACGGCCTTCTGATTTAAATATCTACCGTTTTGCAGTCATTTATTATCTCCTTTTAAAATAGATACACTTTACAGCTTACAGGGTGAGTGCTTTGTCCGGGGATCCAGATGAGTTTGATAATTAACCTTTCTCGATTTATCTCTGTATTAGCTCAGTTTCTTTTGTACTAGTGCTATGATAGAATTCAGGCATATATTAGGCAGAATTTTTTACGCAACAGTAACCTAAGCACGGAAATATTGCTATTCTTCAATTATATGGGCCATTAATTATGTTAACAACCGAAGATCTTGGAGATTGCCAAATACTACAGATTTTAAAGACTAACTCAATATCCGAAATGGCACATAAATTTTGACTGTATTCTCACAAACCAAAATCAAAGTACCAAACATGTGTGATTAAATTTACGTCTGATTGAATTTTAAAGAACATCTGGGGCGATTAAATTGAATTTTAGAAATATGACAATCAACAGGAACCCATCATGATTTATATATTTGTCGTTTTGCACTTCCAGGTGAACAGATTCCTTCAGTTTCAGATTTTTTTAAATGTGCGAGACCTCTAATGCTATTAATATCTTCCTATAAAATTGTATACCAGGAATTTCTAAAAAAAAGGCGAAAGCCACAACGGACACAAATATGCACTTCGCCATTTTTACAGGCTCACATGCATTATAAAACTTTTATTAATTTATTTACAATTATATCACAACTATAAATGCTTATTAACATGAAATCACAACTTTAGAAATAGCAAAGAGATATACAAACAAAGTATTTAATTTCATACGAGTTATAAAAATTTCTGAAGACTTTTTTCCGAAATATGATCTGTCTTTCCCCTTTGTTTCGATTTATCTGTGAAATATGGGCTTAAATTATTAAAGTTCGAACCGTGTAATTGCTTTGCATAAAGAGAAAACATCAATGGTCCTCTGTTTTGGATTACCTTTTTAAATATTAAAAGATATTAATATTTTCAAAGTGTTTGCCACTTGCGCGGCATCTGTAAATCCCCAGGCGTCCTTCGTGTTTCAGGAGATTACCACCGCGTGCCGCTGTTGTGGGGGAAACCCGCGTGACATTTAAACCTCTACTTTACTAGCCGTGTATCTTCAGCGTGATGTGTTCTTATTTTTCAATATTACTGTGTGCACCATCTACATACAGAGGAGGTGGAGGTGGACTAGTATTCTACACAAATTACATTTGAAAATATTTTTTCGTATATATTCGGCATTTCCATGTTTTCTAAGAAAGTTTGCAGCAAAATTCAAAACTGAAAATTTCACTAAATAACAAACTTATATTTTAATTAAGTATAAACAAGGATGTCTAATGAATATTTGGAAGAAAACTCCGCAATGCTACTCCACCGCTTAAACCGCGTTGATATAGCTTTTGCCTCTGCCAGCTAATTATATAAATGAAAAATGCGCTTTCAGTAATTATTTTCACTTTTGGATTCCTGATTTATATTATACTTTTTAAATTTTAGTATGTTGGTCAGTTTGCAAAAGGTAATGAATGTTTTTAATGTATGAAATTAGTAATTTTAATTTGTCCCTGTTAGACGTCTTTGTATAAAAGCTGTTGTTACTTGTTATTTTCTTTCTTATTAATTCATCGATCAGATAACACCTTTCATAACGATTTCGAAGTAGATCATCGCTTTGTGCATTAATAAGCTAGCTAATCCGTTCTTTAAAGTTACTTAGACATCTCGGCTTCTCCAAAATTTTCTGCTACTGCCTTCTGATTTAAGTATCTACCAATTTACATTCATTTCTTGTCTCCTATTAAAATAGATGCACCTTACTGTTTACAGGCCCAGTGCTCTGACAAGGGATCCAGAAGAGTTTGGTAATTAAACATTACCGAATTATCTCTGTAGTATCTCAGTTTCATTTGTACTAATGCTATGATAAAATTCAGGCATATATAAGGCAGACTTTTTATGCAAACAGTAACATAAGCACGGAAATATTACCATTTTTTAATTATTAGAACCATTTATTATGTTAACAACCGAAGTTCTTGTAGAATATCAAATTTTACAAATTTTGAAGGATTAAAACAATGTCCGATATGGCAAATAAATTTTGACTGCATTCTAACAATCCACCATGAAATTATCAAACATCTCTAACTAAATAATCTTAAAGTACAGCTGGGACGCTAAAATTACATTTTAAAAAGCTGACAATCAACAGCAATTCATCATGGTTTATATATGTATCGTTTTGCATTTCCATGTGAACATGTTCCTTTAGTTTTACATCTTTTAAATGTGGGAGATCTCTAATGCTAGTGATATCTACCTATAAGCTTGGATACCCGGTATTAATAAACAGAAAGGCGAAAACAACAAACGGACACAAACACGCCCTTCGTTTTTGTTACCCTCTCACATACATATTTACATTTCTTTTAAGTTCTTTCAATTTATATCACATGTATATGTGCAAATTCACAAAAAAGAGATTCTTGAATAAGGCAAGACATACACAAACAACGTATTAATTTTGTATGAGTTATAAAAATTTCTGAAGACCTTTGTTCCAAAATGTGATCTGCCTTATCTCTTTGTTTTGATCTGTCTGTGAAATATGGACGCAAATTATTAAAGATCTAATTGTATGAATGCTTTGCATGAAGAAAAAGCATCAATGGTCCTCTGTTTCGAATTACCTTTTTAAATACTAAAAGATATTAATATTTAGAAGATGTTTGCAGTATGCGAGACATCTGTAACTCCGCACGCGTACTTCGTGTTTCAGGAGATTACCACCGCGTGCCGCTGTTGTGGAGGAAAACCGCGCGACTTTTAAACCGCTACTTTGCTACAAGTGTATCTTCACCGTAATTTCTTCTTATTGTTTAATATTACTTTGTGCACCACCTACATACAGAGTAGGTAGAGGAGGAATAGTATTCTACACAAATTAAATTTGAAAATATTACTGGATATATATTCTGCATTTCCATGTTTTCTAAGAAAGTTTTCCAGCAAGATTCAAAACTGGAAATTCGAATAAATGCCAAACTGGTATTTTAATTAGGTATATTCATCAAAGTCAAATGTATATGTTGAAGAAAACTCCGCAATGCTACTTCACCGCTTAATCCAAGTTGATATAGTCTTTGCCTTCTGCCTAGTTATTTATTTAAACGTAAAATGCGCTTTCAGATATTATTTTCACTTTGGAATTCTTGATTTACATTCCACATTTTATTTTGTAGTATGTGGGGTAGTTTTTCGAAAGGAAAGTTGAGGTTTGAAATTTATAATATTAGTAATTTTAATTTGTCCATGCTATACGTCTTTGTATCATAAATGTTGGAACTTCTTAATTTCTTTCTTATTAATACAACACCACATAAAACATTTCAAAACCACTGCAAATTAGATTATCACTTTGTACAGTAATAAGAAGGTTAATCTGATCTTGCAAATGACTAGGAAGTCTCGGCTTCTCCTATATTTCCCAGCAACGGCCTTCTGATTTAAATATCTACCGTTTTGCAGTCATTTATTATCTCCTTTTAAAATAGATACACTTTACAGCTTACAGGGTGAGTGCTTTGTCCGGGGATCCAGATGAGTTTGATAATTAACCTTTCTCGATTTATCTCTGTATTAGCTCAGTTTCTTTTGTACTAGTGCTATGATAGAATTCAGGCATATATTAGGCAGAATTTTTTACGCAACAGTAACCTAAGCACGGAAATATTGCTATTCTTCAATTATATGGGCCATTAATTATGTTAACAACCGAAGATCTTGGAGATTGCCAAATACTACAGATTTTAAAGACTAACTCAATATCCGAAATGGCACATAAATTTTGACTGTATTCTCACAAACCAAAATCAAAGTACCAAACATGTGTGATTAAATTTACGTCTGATTGAATTTTAAAGAACATCTGGGGCGATTAAATTGAATTTTAGAAATATGACAATCAACAGGAACCCATCATGATTTATATATTTGTCGTTTTGCACTTCCAGGTGAACAGATTCCTTAAGTTTCACATTTTTTTAAATGTGCGAGACCTCTAATGCTATTAATATCTTCCTATAAAATTGTATACCAGGAATTTCTAAAAAAAAGGCGAAAGCAACAACGGACACAAATATGCACTTCGCCATTTTTACAGGCTCACATGCATTATAAAACTTTTATTAATTTATTTACAATTATATCACAACTATAAATGCTTATTAACATGAAATCACAACTTTAGAAATAGCAAAGAGATATACAAACAAAGTATTTAATTTCATACGAGTTATAAAAATTTCTGAAGACTTTTTTCCGAAATATGATCTGTCTTTCCCCTTTGTTTCGATTTATCTGTGAAATATGGGCTTAAATTATTAAAGTTCGAACCATGTAATTGCTTTGCATAAAGAGAAAACATCAATGGTCCTCTATTTTGGATTACCTTTTTAAATACTAAAAGATATTAATATTTACAAAGTGTTTGCCACTTGCGCGGCATCTGTAAATCCCCAGGCGTCCTTCGTGTTTCAGGAGATTACCACCGCGTGCCGCTGTTGTGGGGGAAACCCGCGTGACATTTAAACCTCTACTTTACTAGCCGTGTATCTTCAGCGTGATTTGTTCTTATTGTTCAATATTACTGTGTGCACCATCTACATACAGAGGAGGTGGAGGTGGACTAGTATTCTACACAAATTACATTTGAAAATATTTTTTCGTATATATTCGGCATTTCCATGTTTTCTAAGAAAGTTTGCAGCAAAATTCAAAACTGAAAATTTCATTAAATAACAAACTTATATTTTAATTAAGTATAAACATGGATGTCTAATGAATATTTTGAAGAAAACTCCGCAATGCTACTCCACCGCTTAAACCGCGTTGATATAGCTTTTGCCTCTGCCAGCTAATTATATAAATGAAAAATGCGCTTTCAGTAATTATTTTCACTTTTGGATTCCTGATTTATATTATACTTTTTAAATTTTAGTATGTTGGTCAGTTTGCAAAAGGTAATGAATGTTTTTAATGTATGAAATTAGTAATTTTAATTTGTCCCTGTTAGACGTCTTTGTATAAAAGCAGTTGTTACTTGTTATTTTCTTTCTTATTAATTCATCGATCAGATAACACCTTTCATAACGATTTCGAAGTAGATCATCGCTTTGTGCATTAATAAGCTAGCTAATCCGTTCTTTAAAGTTACTTAGACATCTCGGCTTCTCCAAAATTTTCTGCTACTGCCTTCTGATTTAAGTATCTACCAATTTACATTCATTTCTTGTCTCCTATTAAAATAGATGCACCTTACTGTTTACAGGCCCAGTGTTCTGACAAGGGATCCAGAAGAGTTTGGTAATTAAACATTACCGAATTATCTCTGTAGTATCTCAGTTTCATTTGTACTAATGCTATGATAAAATTCAGGCATATATAAGGCAGACTTTTTATGCAAACAGTAACATAAGCACGGAAATATTACCATTTTTTAATTATTAGAACCATTTATTATGTTAACAACCGAAGTTCTTGTAGAATATCAAATTTTACAAATTTTGAAGGATTAAAACAATGTCCGATATGGCAAATAAATTTTGACTGCATTCTAACAATCCACCATGAAATTATCAAACATCTCTAACTAAATAATCTTAAAGTACAGCTGGGACGCTAAAATTACATTTTAAAAAGCTGACAATCAACAGCAATTCATCATGGTTTATATATGTATCGTTTTGCATTTCCATGTGAACATGTTCCTTCAGTTTTACATCTTTTAAATGTGGGAAATCTCTAATGCTAGTGATATCTACCTATAAGCTTGGATACCCGGTATTAATAAACAGAAAGGCGAAAACAACAAACGGACACAAACACGCCCTTCGTTTTTGTTACCCTCTCACATACATATTTACATTTCTTTTAAGTTCTTTCAATTTTTATCACATGTATATGTGCAAATTCACAAAAAAGAGATTCTTGAATTAGGCAAGACATACACAAACAACGTGTTAATTTTGTATGAGTTATAAAAATTTCTGAAGACCTTTGTTCCAAAATGTGATCTGCCTTATCTCTTTGTTTTGATCTGTCTGTGAAATATGGACGCAAATTATTAAAGATCTAATTGTATGAATGCTTTGCATGAAGAAAAAGCATCAATGGTCCTCTGTTTCGAATTACCTTTTTAAATACTAAAAGATATTAATATTTAGAAGATGTTTGCAGTTTGCGAGACATCTGTAACTCCGCACGCGTACTTCGTGTTTCAGGAGATTACCACCGCGTGCCGCTGTTGTGGAGGAAACCCGCGCGACTTTTAAACCGCTACTTTGCTACAAGTGTATCTTCACCGTAATTTCTTCTTATTGTTTAATATTACTTTGTGCACCACCTACATACAGAGTAGGTAGAGGAGGAATAGTATTCTACACAAATTAAATTTGAAAATATTACTGGATATATATTCTGCATTTCCATGTTTTCTAAGAAAGTTTTCCAGCAAGATTCAAAACTGGAAATTCGATTAAATGCCAAACTGGTATTTTAATTAGGTATATTCATCAAAGTCAAATGTATATGTTGAAGAAAACTCCGCAATGCTACTTCACCGCTTAATCCAAGTTGATATAGTCTTTGCCTTCTGCCTAGTTATTTATTTAAACGTAAAATGCGCTTTCAGAGATTATTTTCACTTTGGAATTCTTGATTTACATTCCACATTTTATTTTGTAGTATGTGGGGTAGTTTTTCGAAAGGAAAGTTGAGGTTTGAAATTTATAATATTAGTAATTTTAATTTGTCCATGCTATACGTCTTTGTATCATAAATGTTGGAACTTCTTAATTTCTTTCTTATTAATACAACACCACATAAAACATTTCAAAACCACTGCAAATTAGATTATCACTTTGTACAGTAATAAGAAGGTTAATCTGATCTTGCAAATGACTAGGAAGTCTCGGCTTCTCCTATATTTCCCAGCAACGGCCTTCTGATTTAAATATCTACCGTTTTGCAGTCATTTATTATCTCCTTTTAAAATAGATACACTTTACAGCTTACAGGGTGAGTGCTTTGTCCGGGGATCCAGATGAGTTTGATAATTAACCTTTCTCGATTTATCTCTGTATTAGCTCAGTTTCTTTTGTACTAGTGCTATGATAGAATTCAGGCATATATTAGGCAGAATTTTTTACGCAACAGTAACCTAAGCACGGAAATATTGCTATTCTTCAATTATATGGGCCATTAATTATGTTAACAACCGAAGATCTTGGAGATTGCCAAATACTACAGATTTTAAAGACTAACTCAATATCCGAAATGGCACATAAATTTTGACTGTATTCTCAGAAACCACAATCAAAGTACCAAACATGTGTGATTAACTTTACGTCTGATTGAATTTTAAAGAACATCTGGGGCGATTAAATTGAATTTTAGAAATATGACAATCAACAGGAACCCATCATGATTTATATATTTGTCGTTTTGCACTTCCAGGTGAACAGATTCCTTCAGTTTCAGATTTTTTTAAATGTGCGAGACCTCTAATGCTATTAATATCTTCCTATAAACTTGTATACCAGGAATTTATAAAAAAAGGCGAAAGCCACTACGGACACAAATATGCACTTCGCCATTTTTACAGTCTCACATGCATTATAAAACTTTTATTAATTTATTTACAATTATATCACAACTATAAATGCTTATTAACATGAAATCACAACTTTAGAAATAGCAAAGAGATATACAAACAAAGGAATTAATTTCATACGAGGTATAAAAATTTCTGAAGGCCTTTTTTCCGAAATATGATCTGTCTTTCCCCTTTGTTTCGATTTATCTGTGAAATATGGGCTTAAATTATTAAAGTTCGAACCGTATAATTGCTTTGCATAAAGAAAAAGCATCAATGGTCCTCTGTTTTGGATTACCTTTTTAAATACTAAAAGATATTAATATTTACAAAGTGTTTGCCACTTGCGCGGCATCTGTAAATCCCCAGGCGTCCTTCGTGTTTCAGGAGATTACCACCGCGTGCCGCTGTTGTGGGGGAAACCCGCGTGACATTTAAACCTCTACTTTACTAGCCGTGTATCTTCAGCGTGATTTGTTCTTATTGTTCAATATTACTGTGTGCACCATCTACATACAGAGGAGGTGGAGGTGGACTAGTATTCTACACAAATTACATTTGAAAATATTTTTGCATATATATTCGGCATTTCCATGTTTTCTAAGAAAGTTTGCAGCAAAATTCAAAACTGAAAATTTCGTTAAATAACAAACTTATATTTTAATTAAGTATAAACATGGATGTCTAATGACTATTTTGAAGAAACCTCCGCAATGCTACTCCACCGCTTAAACCGCGTTGATATAGCTTTTGCCTCTGCCAGCTAATTATATAAATGAAAAATGCGCTTTCAGTAATTATTTTCACTTTTGGATTCCTGATTTATATTATACTTTTTAAATTTTAGTATGTTGGTCAGTTTGCAAAAGGTAATGAATGTTTTTAATGTATGAAATTAGTAATTTTAATTTGTCCCTGTTAGACGTCTTTGTATAAAAGCTGTTGTTACTTGTTATTTTCTTTCTTATTAATTCATCGATTAGATAACACCTTTCATAACGATTTCGAAGTAGATCATCGCTTTGTGCATTAATAAGCTAGCTAATCCGTTCTTTAAAGTTACTTAGACATCTCGGCTTCTCCAAAATTTTCTGCTACTGCCTTCTGATTTAAGTATCTACCAATTTACATTCATTTCTTGTCTCCTATTAAAATAGATGCACCTTACTGTTTACAGCTCCAGTGCTCTGACAAGGGATCCAGAAGAGTTTGGTAATTAAACATTACCGAATTATCTCTGTAGTATCTCAGTTTCATTTGTACTAATGCTATGATAAAATTCAGGCATATATAAGGCAGACTTTTTATGCAAACAGTAACATAAGCACGGAAATATTACCATTTTTTAATTATTAGAACCATTTATTATGTTAACAACCGAAGTTCTTGTAGAATATCAAATTTTACAAATTTTGAAGGATTAAAACAATGTCCGATATGGCAAATAAATTTTGACTGCATTCTAACAATCCACCATGAAATTATCAAACATCTCTAACTAAATAATCTTAAAGTACAGCTGGGACGCTAAAATTACATTTTAAAAAGCTGACAATCAACAGCAATTCATCATGGTTTATATATGTATCGTTTTGCATTTCCATGTGAACATGTTCCTTCAGTTTTACATCTTTTAAATGTGGGAGATCTCTAATGCTAGTGATATCTTCCTATAAGCTTGGTTACCCGGTATTAATAAACAGAAAGGCGAAAACAACAAACGGACACAAACACGCCCTTCGTTTTTGTTACCCTCTCACATACATATTTACAGTTGTTTTAAGTTCTTTCAATTTATATCACATGTATATGTGCAAATTCACAAAAAAATGAATCTGGAATTAGGCAAGATATACACAAACAACGCATTAATTTTGTATGAGTTATAAAAATTTCTGAAGACCTTTGTTCCAAAATGTGATCTGCCTTATCGCTTTGTTTTGATCTGTCTGTGAAATATGGACGCAAATTATTAAAGATCTAATTGTATGAATGCTTTGCATGAAGAAAAAGCATCAATGGTCCTCTTTTTCGGATTACCTTTTTAAATACTAAAAGATATTAATATTTAGAAAGTGTTTGCAGTTTGCGCGACATCTGTGACTCCCCACGCGTACTTCGTGTTTCAGGAGATTACCACCGCGTGCCGCTGTTGTGGGGGAAACCCGCGCGACATTTAAACCGCTACTTTGCTACAAGTGTATCTTCACCGTAATTTCTTCTTATTGTTTAATACTACTTTGTGCACCACCTACATACAGAGTAGGTAGAGGAGGAATAGTATTCTACACAAATTAAACTTGAAAATATTACTGGATATATATTCTGCATTTCCATGTTTTCTAAGAAAGTTTTCCAGCAAGATTCAAAACTGGAAATTCGATTAAATGCCAAACTGGTATTTTAATTAGGTATATTCATCAAAGTCAAATGTATATGTTGAAGAAAACTCCGCAATGCTACTTCACCGCTTAATCCAAGTTGATATAGTCTTTGCCTTCTGCCTAGTTATTTATTTAAACGTAAAATGCGCTTTCAGAGATTATTTTCACTTTGGAATTCTTGATTTACATTCCACATTTTATTTTGTAGTATGTGGGGTAGTTTCTCGAAAGGAAAGTTGAGGTTTGAAATTTATAATATTAGTAATTTTAATTTGTCCATGCTATACGTCTTTGTATCATAAATGTTGGAACTTCTTAATTTCTTTCTTATTAATACAACACCACATAAAACATTTCAAAACCACTGCAAATTAGATTATCACTTTGTACAGTAATAAGAAGGTTAATCTGATCTTGCAAATGACTAGGAAGTCTCGGCTTCTCCTATATTTCCCAGCAACGGCCTTCTGATTTAAATATCTACCGTTTTGCAGTCATTTATTATCTCCTTTTAAAATAGATACACTTTACAGCTTACAGGGTGAGTGCTTTGTCCGGGGATCCAGATGAGTTTGATAATTAACCTTTCTCGATTTATCTCTGTATTAGCTCAGTTTCTTTTGTACTAGTGCTATGATAGAATTCAGGCATATATTAGGCAGAATTTTTTACGCAACAGTAACCTAAGCACGGAAATATTGCTATTCTTCAATTATATGGGCCATTAATTATGTTAACAACCGAAGATCTTGGAGATTGCCAAATACTACAGATTTTAAAGACTAACTCAATATCCGAAATGGCACATAAATTTTGACTGTATTCTCACAAACCACAATCAAAGTACCAAACATGTGTGATTAACTTTACGTCTGATTGAATTTTAAAGAACATCTGGGGCGATTAAATTGAATTTTAGAAATATGACAATCAACAGGAACCCATCATGATTTATATATTTGTCGTTTTGCACTTCCAGGTGAACAGATTCCTTCAGTTTCAGATTTTTTTAAATGTGCGAGACCTCTAATGCTATTAATATCTTCCTATAAACTTGTATACCAGGAATTTATAAAAAAGGCGAAAGCCACTACGGACACAAATATGCACTTCGCCATTTTTACAGTCTCACATGCATTATAAAACTTTTATTAATTTATTTACAATTATATCACAACTATAAATGCTTATTAACATGAAATCACAACTTTAGAAATAGCAAAGAGATATACAAACAAAGGAATTAATTTCATACGAGGTATAAAAATTTCTGAAGACCTTTTTTCCGAAATATGATCTGTCTTTCCCCTTTGTTTCGATTTATCTGTGAAATATGGGCTTAAATTATTAAAGTTCGAACCGTATAATTGCTTTGCATAAAGAAAAAGCATCAATGGTCCTCTGTTTTGGATTACCTTTTTAAATACTAAAAGATATTAATATTTACAAAGTGTTTGCCACTTGCGCGGCATCTGTAAATCCCCAGGCGTCCTTCGTGTTTCAGGAGATTACCACCGCGTGCCGCTGTTGTGGGGGAAACCCGCGTGACATTTAAACCTCTACTTTACTAGCCGTGTATCTTCAGCGTGATTTGTTCTTATTGTTCAATATTACTGTGTGCACCATCTACATACAGAGGAGGTGGAGGTGGACTAGTATTCTACACAAATTACATTTGAAAATATTTTTGCATAAATATTCGGCATTTCCATGTTTTCTAAGAAAGTTTGCAGCAAAATTCAAAACTGAAAATTTCATTAAATAACAAACTTATATTTTAATTAAGTATAAACATGGATGTCTAATGAATATTTTGAAGAAAACTCCGCAATGCTACTCCACCGCTTAAACCGCGTTGATATAGCTTTGCCTCTGCCAGCTAATTATATAAATGAAAAATGCGCTTTCAGTAATTAATTTCACTTTTGGATTCCTGATTTATATTATACTTTTTAAATTTTAGTATGTTGGTCAGTTTGCAAAAGGTAATGAATGTTTTTAATGTATGAAATTAGTAATTTTAATTTGTCCCTGTTAGACGTCTTTGTATAAAAGCTGTTGTTACTTGTTATTTTCTTTCTTATTAATTCATCGATCAGATAACACCTTTCATAACGATTTCGAAGTAGATCATCGCTTTGTGCATTAATAAGCTAGCTAATCCGCTCTTTAAAGTTACTTAGACATCTCGGCTTCTCCAAAATTTTCTGCTACTGCCTTCTGATTTAAGTATCTACCAATTTACATTCATTTCTTGTCTCCTATTAAAATAGATGCACCTTACTGTTTACAGGCCCAGTGCTCTCACAAGGGATCCAGAAGAGTTTGGTAATTAAACATTACCGAATTATCTCTGTAGTATCTCAGTTTCATTTGTACTAATGCTATGATAAAATTCAGGCATATATAAGGCAGACTTTTTATGCAAACAGTAACATAAGCACGGAAATATTACCATTTTTTAATTATTAGAACCATTTATTATGTTAACAACCGAAGTTCTTGTAGAATATAAAATTTTACAAATTTTGAAGGATTAAAACAATGTCCGATATGGCAAATAAATTTTGACTGCATTCTAACAATCCACCATGAAATTATCAAACATCTTTAACTAAATAATCTTAAAGTACAGCTGGGACGCTAAAATTACATTTTAAAAAGCTGACAATCAACAGCAATTCATCATGGTTTATATATGTATCGTTTTGCATTTCCATGTGAACATGTTCCTTCAGTTTTACATCTTTTAATTGTGGGAGATCTCTAATGCTAGTGATATCTTCCTATAAGCTTGGATACCCGGTATTAATAAACAGAAAGGCGAAAACAACAAACGGACACAAACACGCCCCTCGTTTTTGTTACCCTCTCACATACATATTTACATTTGATTTAAGTTCTTTCAATTTATATCACATGTATATGTGCAAATTCACAAAAAAAATGAATCTGGAATTAGGCAAGATATACACAAACAACGCATTAATTTTGTATGAGTTATAAAACTTTCTGAAGACCTTTGTTCCAAAATGTGATCTGCCTTATCGCTTTGTTTTGATCTGTCTGTGAAATATGGACGCAAATTATTAAACATCTAATTGTATGAATGCTTTGCATGAAGAAAAAGCATCAATGGTCCTCTTTTTCGGATTACCTTTTTAAATACTAAAAGATATTAATATTTAGAAAGTGTTTGCAGTTTGCGCGACATCTGTGACTCCCCACGCGTACTTCGTGTTTCAGGAGATTACCACCGCGTGCCGCTGTTGTGGGGGAAACCCGCGCGACATTTAAACCGCTACTTTGCTACAAGTGTATCTTCACCGTAATTTCTTCTTATTGTTTAATATTACTTTGTGCACCACCTACATACAGAGTAGGTAGAGGAGGAATAGTATTCTACACAAATTAAATTTGAAAATATTACTGGATATATATTCTGCATTTCCATGTTTTCTAAGAAAGTTTTCCAGCAAGATTCAAAACCGGAAATTCGATTAAATGCCAAACTGGTATTTTAATTAGGTATATTCATCAAAGTCAAATGTATATGTTGAAGAAAACTCCGCAATGCTACTTCACCGCTTAATCCAAGTTGATATAGTCTTTGCCTTCTGCCTAGTTATTTATTTAAACGTAAAATGCGCTTTCAGAGATTATTTTCACTTTGGAATTCTTGATTTACATTCCACATTTTATTTTGTAGTATGTGGGGTAGTTTTTCGAAAGGATAGTTGAGGTTTGAAATTTATAATATTAGTAATTTTAATTTGTCCATGCTATACGTCTTTGTATCATAAATGTTGGAACTTCTTAATTTCTTTCTTATTAATACAACACCACATAAAACATTTCAAAACCACTGCAAATTAGATTATCACTTTGTACAGTAATAAGAAGGTTAATCTGATCTTGCAAATGACTAGGAAGTCTCGGCTTCTCCTATATTTCCCAGCAACGGCCTTCTGATTTAAATATCTACCGTTTTGCAGTCGTTTATTATCTCCTTTTAAAATAGATACACTTTACAGCTTACAGGGTGAGTGCTTTGTCCGGGGATCCAGATGAGTTTGATAATTAACCTTTCTCGATTTATCTCTGTATTAGCTCAGTTTCTTTTGTACTAGTGCTATGATAGAATTCAGGCATATATTAGGCAGAATTTTTTACGCAACAGTAACCTAAGCACGGAAATATTGCTATTCTTCAATTATATGGGCCATTAATTATGTTAACAACCGAAGATCTTGGAGATTGCCAAATACTACAGATTTTAAAGACTAACTCAATATCCGAAATGGCACATAAATTTTGACTGTATTCTCAGAAACCACAATCAAAGTACCAAACATGTGTGATTAACTTTACGTCTGATTGAATTTTAAAGAACATCTGGGGCGATTAAATTGAATTTTAGAAATATGACAATCAACAGGAACCCATCATGATTTATATATTTGTCGTTTTGCACTTCCAGGTGAACAGATTCCTTCAGTTTCAGATTTTTTTAAATGTGCGAGACCTCTAATGCTATTAATATCTTCCTATAAACTTGTATACCAGGAATTTATAAAAAAAGGCGAAAGCCACTACGGACACAAATATGCACTTCGCCATTTTTACAGTCTCACATGCATTATAAAACTTTTATTAATTTATTTACAATTATATCACAACTATAAATGCTTATTAACATGAAATCACAACTTTAGAAATAGCAAAGAGATATACAAACAAAGGAATTAATTTCATACGAGGTATAAAAATTTCTGAAGACCTTTTTTCCGAAATATGATCTGTCTTTCCCCTTTGTTTCGATTTATCTGTGAAATATGGGCTTAAATTATTAAAGTTCGAACCGTATAATTGCTTTGCATAAAGAAAAAGCATCAATTGTCCTCTGTTTTGGATTACCTTTTTAAATACTAAAAGATATTAATATTTACAAAGGGTTTGCCACTTGCGCGGCATCTGTAAATCCCCAGGCGTCCTTCGTGTTTCAGGAGATTACCACCGCGTGCCGCTGTTGTGGGGGAAACCCGCGTGACATTTAAACCTCTACTTTAGTAGCCGTGTATCTTCAGCGTGATTTGTTCTTATTGTTCAATATTATTGTGTGCACCATCTACATACAGAGGAGGTGGAGGTGGACTAGTATTCTACACAAATTACATTTGAAAATATTTTTGCATAAATATTCGGCATTTCCATGTTTTCTAAGAAAGTTTGCAGCAAAATTCAAAACTGAAAATTTCATTAAATAACAAACTTATATTTTAATTAAGTATAAACATGGATGTCTAATGAATATTTTGAAGAAAACTCCGCAATGCTACTCCACCGCTTAAACCGCGTTGATATAGCTTTGCCTCTGCCAGCTAATTATATAAATGAAAAATGCGCTTTCAGTAATTAATTTCACTTTTGGATTCCTGATTTATATTATACTTTTTAAATTTTAGTATGTTGGTCAGTTTGCAAAAGGTAATGAATGTTTTTAATGTATGAAATTAGTAATTTTAATTTGTCCCTGTTAGACGTCTTTGTATAAAAGCTGTTGTTACTTGTTATTTTCTTTCTTATTAATTCATCGATCAGATAACACCTTTCATAACGATTTCGAAGTAGATCATCGCTTTGTGCATTAATAAGCTAGCTAATCCGCTCTTTAAAGTTACTTAGACATCTCGGCTTCTCCAAAATTTTCTGCTACTGCCTTCTGATTTAAGTATCTACCAATTTACATTCATTTCTTGTCTCCTATTAAAATAGATGCACCTTACTGTTTACAGGCCCAGTGCTCTCACAAGGGATCCAGAAGAGTTTGGTAATTAAACATTACCGAATTATCTCTGTAGTATCTCAGTTTCATTTGTACTAATGCTATGATAAAATTCAGGCATATATAAGGCAGACTTTTTATGCAAACAGTAACATAAGCACGGAAATATTACCATTTTTTAATTATTAGAACCATTTATTATGTTAACAACCGAAGTTCTTGTAGAATATCAAATTTTACAAATTTTGAAGGATTAAAACAATGTCCGATATGGCAAATAAATTTTGACTGCATTCTAACAATCCACCATGAAATTATCAAACATCTCTAACTAAATAATCTTAAAGTACAGCTGGGACGCTAAAATTACATTTTAAAAAGCTGACAATCAACAGCAATTCATCATGGTTTATATATGTATCGTTTTGCATTTCCATGTGAACATGTTCCTTCAGTTTTACATCTTTTAAATGTGGGAGATCTCTAATGCTAGTGATATCTTCCTATAAGCTTGGATACCCGGTATTAATAAACAGAAAGGCGAAAACAACAAACGGACACAAACACGCCCTTCGTTTTTGTTACCCTCTCACATACATATTTACATTTGTTTTAAGTTCTTTCAATTTATATCACATGTATATGTGCAAATTCACAAAAAAAAATGAATCTGGAATTAGGCAAGATATACACAAACAACGCATTAATTTTGTATGAGTTATAAAAATTTCTGAAGACCTTTGTTCCAAAATGTGATCTGCCTTATCGCTTTGTTTTGATCTGTCTGTGAAATATGGACACAAATTATTAAAGATCTAATTGTATGAATGCTTTGCATGAAGAAAAAGCATCAATGGTCCTCTCTTTCGGATTACCTTTTTAAATACTAAAAGATATTAATATTTAGAAAGTGTTTGCAGTTTGCGCGACATCTGTAACTCCCCACGCGTACTTCGTGTTTCAGGAGATTACCACCGCGTGCCGCTGTTGTGGGGGAAACCCGCGCGACATTTAAACCGCTACTTTGCTACAAGTGTATCTTCACCGTAATTTCTTCTTATTGTTTAATATTACTTTGTGCACCACCTACATACAGAGTAGGTAGAGGAGGAATAGTATTCTACACAAATTAAACTTGAAAATATTACTGGATATATATTCTGCATTTCCATGTTTTCTAAGAAAGTTTTCCAGCAAGATTCAAAACTGGAAATTCGATTAAATGCCAAACTGGTATTTTAATTAGGTATATTCATCAAAGTCAAATGTATATGTTGAAGAAAACTCCACAATGCTACTTCACCGCTTAATCCAAGTTGATATAGTCTTTGCCTTCTGCCTAGTTATTTATTTAAACGTAAAATGCGCTTTCAGAGATTATTTTCACTTTGGAATTCTTGATTTACATTCCACATTTTATTTTGTAGTATGTGGGGTAGTTTTTCGAAAGGAAAGTTGAGGTTTGAAATTTATAATATTAGTAATTTTAATTTGTCCATGCTATACGTCTTTGTATCATAAATGTTGGAACTTCTTAATTTCTTTCTTATTAATACAACACCACATAAAACATTTCAAAACCACTGCAAATTAGATTATCACTTTGTACAGTAATAAGAAGGTTAATCTGATCTTGCAAATGACTAGGAAGTCTCGGCTTCTCCTATATTTCCCAGCAACGGCCTTCTGATTTAAATATCTACCGTTTTGCAGTCATTTATTATCTCCTTTTAAAATAGATACACTTTACAGCTTACAGGGTGAGTGCTTTGTCCGGGGATCCAGATGAGTTTGATAATTAACCTTTCTCGATTTATCTCTGTATTAGCTCAGTTTCTTTTGTACTAGTGCTATGATAGAATTCAGGCATATATTAGGCAGAATTTTTTACGCAACAGTAACCTAAGCACGGAAATATTGCTATTCTTCAATTATATGGGCCATTAATTATGTTAACAACCGAAGATCTTGGAGATTGCCAAATACTACAGATTTTAAAGACTAACTCAATATCCGAAATGGCACATAAATTTTGACTGTATTCTCACAAACCACAATCAAAGTACCAAACATGTGTGATTAACTTTACGTCTGATTGAATTTTAAAGAACATCTGGGGCGATTAAATTGAATTTTAGAAATATGACAATCAACAGGAACCCATCATGATTTATATATTTGTCGTTTTGCACTTCCAGGTGAACAGATTCCTTCAGTTTCAGATTTTTTTAAATGTGCGAGACCTCTAATGCTATTAATATCTTCCTATAAACTTGTATACCAGGAATTTATAAAAAAAGGCGAAAGCCACTACGGACACAAATATGCACTTCGCCATTTTTACAGTCTCACATGCATTATAAAACTTTTATTAATTTATTTACAATTATATCACAACTATAAATGCTTATTAACATGAAATCACAACTTTAGAAATAGCAAAGAGATATACAAACAAAGGAATTAATTTCATACGAGGTATAAAAATTTCTGAAGACCTTTTTTCCGAAATATGATCTGTCTTTCCCCTTTGTTTCGATTTATCTGTGAAATATGGGCTTAAATTATTAAATTTCGAACCGTATAATTGCTTTGCATAAAGAAAAAGCATCAATGGTCCTCTGTTTTGGATTACCTTTTTAAATACTAAAAGATATTAATATTTACAAAGTGTTTGCCACTTGCGCGGCATCTGTAAATCCCCAGGCGTCCTTCGTGTTTCAGGAGATTACCACCGCGTGCCGCTGTTGTGGGGGAAACCCGCGTGACATTTAAACCTCTACTTTACTAGCCGTGTATCTTCAGCGTGATGTGTTCTTATTGTTCAATATTACTGTGTGCACCATCTACATACAGAGGAGGTGGAGGTGGACTAGTATTCTACACAAATTACATTTGAAAATATTTTTGCATATATATTCGGCATTTCCATGTTTTCTAAGAAAGTTTGCAGCAAAATCAAAACTGAAAATTTCATTAAATAACAAACTTATATTTTAATTAAGTATAAACATGGATGTCTAATGAATATTTTGAAGAAAACTCCGCAATGCTACTCCACCGCTTAAACCGCGTTGATATAGCTTTTGCCTCTGCCAGCTAATTATATAAATGAAAAATGCGCTTTCGGTAATTATTTTCACTTTTGGATTCCTGATTTATATTATACTTTTTAAATTTTAGTATGTTGGTCAGTTTGCAAAAGGTAATGAATGTTTTTAATGTATGAAATTAGTAATTTTAATTTGTCCCTGTTAGACGTCTTTGTATAAAAGCTGTTGTTACTTGTTATTTTCTTTCTTATTAATTCATCGATCAGATAACACCTTTCATAACGATTTCGAAGTAGATCATCGCTTTGTGCATTAATAAGCTAGCTAATCCGTTCTTTAAAGTTACTTAGACATCTCGGCTTCTCCAAAATTTTCTGCTACTGCCTTCTGATTTAAGTATCTACCAATTTACATTCATTTCTTGTCTCCTATTAAAATAGATGCACCTTACTGTTTACAGCTCCAGTGCTCTGACAAGGGATCCAGAAGAGTTTGGTAATTAAACATTACCGAATTATCTCTGTAGTATCTCAGTTTCATTTGTACTAATGCTATGATAAAATTCAGGCATATATAAGGCAGACTTTTTATGCAAACAGTAACATAAGCACGGAAATATTACCATTTTTTAATTATTAGAACCATTTATTATGTTAACAACCGAAGTTCTTGTAGAATATAAAATTTTACAAATTTTGAAGGATTAAAACAATGTCCGATATGGCAAATAAATTTTGACTGCATTCTAACAATCCACCATGAAATTATCAAACATCTTTAACTAAATAATCTTAAAGTACAGCTGGGACGCTAAAATTACATTTTAAAAAGCTGACAATCAACAGCAATTCATCATGGTTTATATATGTATCGTTTTGCATTTCCATGTGAACATGTTCCTTCAGTTTTACATCTTTTAATTGTGGGAGATCTCTAATGCTAGTGATATCTTCCTATAAGCTTGGATACCCGGTATTAATAAACAGAAAGGCGAAAACAACAAACGGACACAAACACGCCCCTCGTTTTTGTTACCCTCTCACATACATATTTACATTTGATTTAAGTTCTTTCAATTTATATCACATGTATATGTGCAAATTCACAAAAAAAATGAATCTGGAATTAGGCAAGATATACACAAACAACGCATTAATTTTGTATGAGTTATAAAACTTTCTGAAGACCTTTGTTCCAAAATGTGATCTGCCTTATCGCTTTGTTTTGATCTGTCTGTGAAATATGGACGCAAATTATTAAACATCTAATTGTATGAATGCTTTGCATGAAGAAAAAGCATCAATGGTCCTCTTTTTCGGATTACCTTTTTAAATACTAAAAGATATTAATATTTAGAAAGTGTTTGCAGTTTGCGCGACATCTGTGACTCCCCACGCGTACTTCGTGTTTCAGGAGATTACCACCGCGTGCCGCTGTTGTGGGGGAAACCCGCGCGACATTTAAACCGCTACTTTGCTACAAGTGTATCTTCACCGTAATTTCTTCTTATTGTTTAATATTACTTTGTGCACCACCTACATACAGAGTAGGTAGAGGAGGAATAGTATTCTACACAAATTAAATTTGAAAATATTACTGGATATATATTCTGCATTTCCATGTTTTCTAAGAAAGTTTTCCAGCAAGATTCAAAACCGGAAATTCGATTAAATGCCAAACTGGTATTTTAATTAGGTATATTCATCAAAGTCAAATGTATATGTTGAAGAAAACTCCGCAATGCTACTTCACCGCTTAATCCAAGTTGATATAGTCTTTGCCTTCTGCCTAGTTATTTATTTAAACGTAAAATGCGCTTTCAGAGATTATTTTCACTTTGGAATTCTTGATTTACATTCCACATTTTATTTTGTAGTATGTGGGGTAGTTTTCGAAAGGAAAGTTGAGGTTTGTAATTTATAATATTAGTAATTTTAATTTGTCCATGCTATACGTCTTTGTATCATAAATGTTGGAACTTCTTAATTTCTTTCTTATTAATACAACACCACATAAAACATTTCAAAACCACTGCAAATTAGATTATCACTTTGTACAGTAATAAGAAGGTTAATCTGATCTTGCAAATGACTAGGAAGTCTCGGCTTCTCCTATATTTCCCAGCAACGGCCTTCTGATTTAAATATCTACCGTTTTGCAGTCGTTTATTATCTCCTTTTAAAATAGATACACTTTACAGCTTACAGGGTGAGTGCTTTGTCCGGGGATCCAGATGAGTTTGATAATTAACCTTTCTCGATTTATCTCTGTATTAGCTCAGTTTCTTTTGTACTAGTGCTATGATAGAATTCAGGCATATATTAGGCAGAATTTTTTACGCAACAGTAACCTAAGCACGGAAATATTGCTATTCTTCAATTATATGGGCCATTAATTATGTTAACAACCGAAGATCTTGGAGATTGCCAAATACTACAGATTTTAAAGACTAACTCAATATCCGAAATGGCACATAAATTTTGACTGTATTCTCAGAAACCACAATCAAAGTACCAAACATGTGTGATTAACTTTACGTCTGATTGAATTTTAAAGAACATCTGGGGCGATTAAATTGAATTTTAGAAATATGACAATCAACAGGAACCCATCATGATTTATATATTTGTCGTTTTGCACTTCCAGGTGAACAGATTCCTTCAGTTTCAGATTTTTTTAAATGTGCGAGACCTCTAATGCTATTAATATCTTCCTATAAACTTGTATACCAGGAATTTATAAAAAAAGGCGAAAGCCACTACGGACACAAATATGCACTTCGCCATTTTTACAGTCTCACATGCATTATAAAACTTTTATTAATTTATTTACAATTATATCACAACTATAAATGCTTATTAACATGAAATCACAACTTTAGAAATAGCAAAGAGATATACAAACAAAGGAATTAATTTCATACGAGGTATAAAAATTTCTGAAGACCTTTTTTCCGAAATATGATCTGTCTTTCCCCTTTGTTTCGATTTATCTGTGAAATATGGGCTTAAATTATTAAAGTTCGAACCGTATAATTGCTTTGCATAAAGAAAAAGCATCAATTGTCCTCTGTTTTGGATTACCTTTTTAAATACTAAAAGATATTAATATTTACAAAGGGTTTGCCACTTGCGCGGCATCTGTAAATCCCCAGGCGTCCTTCGTGTTTCAGGAGATTACCACCGCGTGCCGCTGTTGTGGGGGAAACCCGCGTGACATTTAAACCTCTACTTTAGTAGCCGTGTATCTTCAGCGTGATTTGTTCTTATTGTTCAATATTATTGTGTGCACCATCTACATACAGAGGAGGTGGAGGTGGACTAGTATTCTACACAAATTACATTTGAAAATATTTTTGCATATATATTCGGCATTTCCATGTTTTCTAAGAAAGTTTGCAGCAAAATTCAAAACTGAAAATTTCATTAAATAACAAACTTATATTTTAATTAAGTATAAACATGGATGTCTAATGAATATTTTGAAGAAAACTCCGCAATGCTACTCCACCGCTTAAACCGCGTTGATATAGCTTTTGCCTCTGCCAGCTAATTATATAAATGCAAAATGCGCTTTCAGTAATTATTTTCACTTTTGGATTCCTGATTTATATTATACTTTTTAAATTTTAGTATGTTGGTCAGTTTGCAAAAGGTAATGAATGTTTTTAATGTATGAAATTAGTAATTTTAATTTGTCCCTGTTAGACGTCTTTGTATAAAAGCTGTTGTTACTTGTTATTTTCTTTCTTATTAATTCATCGATCAGATAACACCTTTCATAACGATTTCGAAGTAGATCATCGCTTTGTGCATTAATAAGCTAGCTAATCCGTTCTTTAAAGTTACTTAGACATCTCGGCTTCTCCAAAATTTTCTGCTACTGCCTTCTGATTTAAGTATCTACCAATTTACATTCATTTCTTGTCTCCTATTAAAATAGATGCACCTTACTGTTTACAGCTCCAGTGCTCTGACAAGGGATACAGAAGAGTTTGGTAATTAAACATTACCGAATTATCTCTGTAGTATCTCAGTTTCATTTGTACTAATGCTATGATAAAATTCAGGCATATATAAGGCAGACGTTTTATGCAAACAGTAACATAAGCACGGAAATATTACCATTTTTTAATTATTAGAACCATTTATTATGTTAACAACCGAAGTTCTTGTAGAATATCAAATTTTACAAATTTTGAAGGATTAAAACAATGTCCGATATGGCAAATAAATTTTGACTGCATTCTAACAATCCACCATGAAATTATCAAACATCTCTAACTAAATAATCTTAAAGTACAGCTGGGACGCTAAAATTACATTTTAAAAAGCTGACAATCAACAGCAATTCATCATGGTTTATATATGTATCGTTTTGCATTTCCATGTGAACATGTTCCTTCAGTTTTACATCTTTTAAATGTGGGAGATCTCTAATGCTAGTGATATCTTCCTATAAGCTTGGATACCCGGTATTAATAAACAGAAAGGCGAAAACAACAAACGGACACAAACACGCCCTTCGTTTTTGTTACCCTCTCACATACATATTTACATTTGTTTTAAGTTCTTTCAATTTATATCACATGTATATGTGCAAATTCACAAAAAAAAATGAATCTGGAATTAGGCAAGATATACACAAACAACGCATTAATTTTGTATGAGTTATAAAAATTTCTGAAGACCTTTGTTCCAAAATGTGATCTGCCTTATCGCTTTGTTTTGATCTGTCTGTGAAATATGGACACAAATTATTAAAGATCTAATTGTATGAATGCTTTGCATGAAGAAAAAGCATCAATGGTCCTCTCTTTCGGATTACCTTTTTAAATACTAAAAGATATTAATATTTAGAAAGTGTTTGCAGTTTGCGCGACATCTGTAACTCCCCACGCGTACTTCGTGTTTCAGGAGATTACCACCGCGTGCCGCTGTTGTGGGGGAAACCCGCGCGACATTTAAACCGCTACTTTGCTACAAGTGTATCTTCACCGTAATTTCTTCTTATTGTTTAATATTACTTTGTGCACCACCTACATACAGAGTAGGTAGAGGAGGAATAGTATTCTACACAAATTAAACTTGAAAATATTACTGGATATATATTCTGCATTTCCATGTTTTCTAAGAAAGTTTTCCAGCAAGATTCAAAACTGGAAATTCGATTAAATGCCAAACTGGTATTTTAATTAGGTATATTCATCAAAGTCAAATGTATATGTTGAAGAAAACTCCACAATGCTACTTCACCGCTTAATCCAAGTTGATATAGTCTTTGCCTTCTGCCTAGTTATTTATTTAAACGTAAAATGCGCTTTCAGAGATTATTTTCACTTTGGAATTCTTGATTTACATTCCACATTTTATTTTGTAGTATGTGGGGTAGTTTTTCGAAAGGAAAGTTGAGGTTTGAAATTTATAATATTAGTAATTTTAATTTGTCCATGCTATACGTCTTTGTATCATAAATGTTGGAACTTCTTAATTTCTTTCTTATTAATACAACACCACATAAAACATTTCAAAACCACTGCAAATTAGATTATCACTTTGTACAGTAATAAGAAGGTTAATCTGATCTTGCAAATGACTAGGAAGTCTCGGCTTCTCCTATATTTCCCAGCAACGGCCTTCTGATTTAAATATCTACCGTTTTGCAGTCATTTATTATCTCCTTTTAAAATAGATACACTTTACAGCTTACAGGGTGAGTGCTTTGTCCGGGGATCCAGATGAGTTTGATAATTAACCTTTCTCGATTTATCTCTGTATTAGCTCAGTTTCTTTTGTACTAGTGCTATGATAGAATTCAGGCATATATTAGGCAGAATTTTTTACGCAACAGTAACCTAAGCACGGAAATATTGCTATTCTTCAATTATATGGGCCATTAATTATGTTAACAACCGAAGATCTTGGAGATTGCCAAATACTACAGATTTTAAAGACTAACTCAATATCCGAAATGGCACATAAATTTTGACTGTATTCTCACAAACCACAATCAAAGTACCAAACATGTGTGATTAACTTTACGTCTGATTGAATTTTAAAGAACATCTGGGGCGATTAAATTGAATTTTAGAAATATGACAATCAACAGGAACCCATCATGATTTATATATTTGTCGTTTTGCACTTCCAGGTGAACAGATTCCTTCAGTTTCAGATTTTTTTAAATGTGCGAGACCTCTAATGCTATTAATATCTTCCTATAAACTTGTATACCAGGAATTTATAAAAAAAGGCGAAAGCCACTACGGACACAAATATGCACTTCGCCATTTTTACAGTCTCACATGCATTATAAAACTTTTATTAATTTATTTACAATTATATCACAACTATAAATGCTTATTAACATGAAATCACAACTTTAGAAATAGCAAAGAGATATACAAACAAAGGAATTAATTTCATACGAGGTATAAAAATTTCTGAAGACCTTTTTTCCGAAATATGATCTGTCTTTCCCCTTTGTTTCGATTTATCTGTGAAATATGGGCTTAAATTATTAAATTTCGAACCGTATAATTGCTTTGCATAAAGAAAAAGCATCAATGGTCCTCTGTTTTGGATTACCTTTTTAAATACTAAAAGATATTAATATTTACAAAGTGTTTGCCACTTGCGCGGCATCTGTAAATCCCCAGGCGTCCTTCGTGTTTCAGGAGATTACCACCGCGTGCCGCTGTTGTGGGGGAAACCCGCGTGACATTTAAACCTCTACTTTACTAGCCGTGTATCTTCAGCGTGATGTGTTCTTATTGTTCAATATTACTGTGTGCACCATCTACATACAGAGGAGGTGGAGGTGGACTAGTATTCTACACAAATTACATTTGAAAATATTTTTGCATATATATTCGGCATTTCCATGTTTTCTAAGAAAGTTTGCAGCAAAATCAAAACTGAAAATTTCATTAAATAACAAACTTATATTTTAATTAAGTATAAACATGGATGTCTAATGAATATTTTGAAGAAAACTCCGCAATGCTACTCCACCGCTTAAACCGCGTTGATATAGCTTTTGCCGCTGCCAGCTAATTATATAAATGAAAAATGCGCTTTCAGTAATTAATTTCACTTTTGGATTCCTGATTTATATTATACCTTTTAAATTTTAGTATGTTGGTCAGTTTGCAAAAGGTAATGAATGTTTTTAATGTATGCAATTAGTAATTTTAATTTATCCCTGTTAGACGTCTTTGTATAAAAGGTGTTGTTACTTGTTATTTTCTTTCTTATTAATTCATCGATCAGATAACACCTTTCATAACGATTTCGAAGTAGATCATCGCTTTGTGCATTAATAAGCTAGCTAATCCGTTCTTTAAAGTTACTTAGACATCTCGGCTTCTCCAAAATTTTCTGCTACTGCCTTCTGATTTAAGTATCTACCAATTTACATTCATTTCTTGTCTCCTATTAAAATAGATGCACCTTACTGTTTACAGGCCCAGTGCTCTGACAAGGGATCCAGAAGAGTTTGGTAATTAACCATTACCGAATTATCTTTGTAGTACCTCAGTTTCATTTGTACTAATGCTATGATAAAATTCAGGCATATGTACGGCAGACTTTTTATGCAAACAGTAACATAAGCACGGAAATATTACCATTTTTTAATTATTAGAACCATTTATTATGTTAACAACCGAAGTTCTTGTAGAATACCAAATTTTACAAATTTTGAAGGATTAAGTCAATGTCCGAAATGGCAAATAAACTTTGACTGCATTCTAACAATCCACCATGAAATTATCAAACAACTCTAACTAAATAATATTAAAGTACAGCTGGGACACTAAAATTACATTTTATAAAGGTGACAATCAACAGCAATTCATCATGGTTTATATACGTATCGTTTTGCATTTCCATGTGAACATGTTCCTTCAGTTTTACATCTTTTAAATGTGGGAGATCTCTAATGCTAGTGATATCTACCTATAAGCTTGGATACCCGGTATTAATAAACAGAAAGACGAAAGCAACAAACGGACACAAACATGCCCTTCGTTTTTGTTACCCTCTCACATACATATTTACAGTTGTTTTAAGTTCTTTCAATTTATATCACATGTATATGTGCAAATTCACAAAAAAGAGATTTTTGAATTAGGCAAGACATACACAAACAACGTATTAATTTTGTATGAGTTATAAAAATTCCTGAAGACCTTTGTTCCAAAATGTGATCTGCCTTATCTCTTTGTTTTGATCTGTCTGTGAAATATGGACGCAAATTATTAAAGATCTAATTGTATGAATGCTTTGCATGAAGAAAAAGCATCAATGGTCCTCTGTTTCGAATTACCTTTTTAAATACTAAAAGATATTAATATTTAGAAAGTGTTTGCAGTTTGCGCGACATCTGTAATTCCCCACGCGTACTTCGTGTTTCAGGAGATTACCACCGCGTGCCGCTGTTGTGGGGGAAACCCGCGCGACATTTAAACCGCTACTTTGCTACAAGTGTATCTTCACCGTAATTTCTTCTTATTGTTTAATATTACTTTGTGCACCACCTACATACAGAGTAGGTAGAGGAGGAATAGTATTCTACACAAATTAAAATTGGAAAAAATTACTGGATATATATTCTGCATTTCCATGTTTTCTAAGAAAGTTTTCCAGCAAGATTCAAAACTGGAAATTCGATTAAATGCCAAACTGGTATTTTAATTAGGTATATTCATCAAAGTCAAATGTATATGTTGAAGAAAACTCCGCAATGCTACTTCACCGCTTAATCCAAGTTGATATAGTCTTTGCCTTCTGCCTAGTTATTTATTTAAAAGTAAAATGCGCTTTCAGAGATTATTTTCACTTTGGAATTCTTGATTTACATTCCACATTTTATTTTGTAGTATGTGGGGTAGTTTTTCGAAGGGAAAGTTGAGGTTTGAAATTTGTAATATTAGTAATTTTAATTTGTCCATGCTATACGTCTTTGTATCATAAATGTTGGAACTTCTTAATTTCTTTCTTATTAATACAACACCACATAAAACATTTCAAAACCACTGCAAATTAGATTATCACTTTGTACAGTAATAAGAAGGTTAATCTGACCTTGCAAATGACTTAGAAGTCTCGGCTTCTCCTATATTTCCCAGCTACGGCCTTCTGATTTAAATATCTACCGTTTTGCTGTCATGTATTATCTCCTTTTAAAATAGATACACTTTACAGCTTACAGGGTGAGTGCTTTGTCCGGGGATCCAGATGAGTTTGATAATTAACCTTTCCCGATTTATCTCTGTTTTAGCTCAGTTTCTTTTGTACTAGTGCTATGATAGAATTCAGGCATATATTAGGCAGAATTTTTTACGCAACAGTAACCTAAGCACGGAAATATTGCTATTCTTCAATTATATGGGCCATTAATTATGTTAACAACCGAAGATCTTGGAGATTGCCAAATACTACAGATTTTAAAGACTAACTCAATATCCGAAATGGCACATAAATTTTGACTGTATTCTCACAAACCACAATCAAAGTACCAAACATGTGTGATTAAATTTACGTCTGATTGAATTTTAAAGAACATCTGGGGCGATTAAATTGAATTTTAGAAATATGACAATCAACAGGAACCCATCATGATTTATATATTTGTCCTTTTGCACTTCCAGGTGAACAGATTCCTTCAGTTTCACATTTTTTAAATGTGCGAGACCTCTAATGCTATTAATATCTTCCTATAAACTTGTATACCAGGAATTTATAAAAAAGGCGAAAGCCACTACGGACACAAATATGCACTTCGCCATTTTTACAGTCTCAATTGCATTATAAAACTTTTATTAATTTATTTACAATTATATCACAACTATAAATGCTTATTAACATGAAATCACAACTTTAGAAATAGCAAAGAGATATACAAACAAAGGAATTAATTTCATACGAGTTATAAAAATTTCTGAAGACCTTTTTTCCGAAATATGATCTGTCTTTCCCCTTTGTTTCGATTTATCTGTGAAATATGGGCTTAAATTATTAAAGTTCGAACCGTTTAATTGCTTTGCATAAAGAAAAAATATCAATGGTCCTCTGTTTTGGATTACCTTTTTAAATACTAAAAGATATTAATATTTACAAAGTGTTTGCCACTTGCGCGGCCTCTGTAAATCCCCAGGCGTACTTCGTGTTTCAGGAGATTATCACCGCGTGCCGCTGTTGTGGGGGAAACCCGCGTGACATTTGAACCTCTACTTTGCTAGCCGTGTATCCTCAGCGTGATTTGTTCTTATTGTTCAATATTACTTTGTGCACCATCTACATACAGAGTAGCTAGAGGTGGATAGTATTCAACGCAAATTACATTTGAAAATATTTTTGGATATATATTCGGCATTTCCATGTTTTCTAAGAAAGTTTTCCAGCAAAATTCAAAACTGAAAATTTCATTAAATAAAAACTTATATTTTAATTAAGTATAAACATGGATGTCTAATGAATATTTTGAAGAAAACTCCGCAATGCTACTCCACCGCTTAAACCGCGTTGATATAGCTTTTGCCGCTGCCAGCTAATTATATAAATGAAAAATGCGCTTTCAGTAATTAATTTCACTTTTGGATTCCTGATTTATATTATACTTTTTAAATTTTAGTGTGTTGGTCAGTTTGCAAAAGGTAATGAATGTTTTTAATGTATGCAATTAGTAATTTTAATTTATCCCTGTTAGACGTCTTTGTATAAAAGGTGTTGTTACTTGTTATTTTCTTTCTTATTAATTCATCGATCAGATAACACCTTTCATAACGATTTCGAAGTAGATCATCGCTTTGTGCATTAATAAGCTAGCTAATCCGTTCTTTAAAGTTACTTAGACATCTCGGCTTCTCCAAAATTTTCTGCTACTGCCTTCTGATTTAAGTATCTACCAATTTACATTCATTTCTTGTCTCCTATTAAAATAGATGCACCTTACTGTTTACAGGCCCAGTGCTCTGACAAGGGATCCAGAAGAGTTTGGTAATTAACCATTACCGAATTATCTTTGTAGTACCTCAGTTTCATTTGTACTAATGCTATGATAAAATTCAGGCATATGTACGGCAGACTTTTTATGCAAACAGTAACATAAGCACGGAAATATTACCATTTTTTAATTATTAGAACCATTTATTATGTTAACAACCGAAGTTCTTGTAGAATACCAAATTTTACAAATTTTGAAGGATTAAGTCAATGTCCGAAATGGCAAATAAACTTTGACTGCATTCTAACAATCCACCATGAAATTATCAAACAACTCTAACTAAATAATATTAAAGTACAGCTGGGACACTAAAATTACATTTTATAAAGGTGACAATCAACAGCAATTCATCATGGTTTATATACGTATCGTTTTGCATTTCCATGTGAACATGTTCCTTCAGTTTTACATCTTTTAAATGTGGGAGATCTCTAATGCTAGTGATATCTACCTATAAGCTTGGATACCCGGTATTAATAAACAGAAAGACGAAAGCAACAAACGGACACAAACATGCCCTTCGTTTTTGTTACCCTCTCACATACATATTTACAGTTGTTTTAAGTTCTTTCAATTTATATCACATGTATATGTGCAAATTCACAAAAAAGAGATTTTTGAATTAGGCAAGACATACACAAACAACGTATTAATTTTGTATGAGTTATAAAAATTCCTGAAGACCTTTGTTCCAAAATGTGATCTGCCTTATCTCTTTGTTTTGATCTGTCTGTGAAATATGGACGCAAATTATTAAAGATCTAATTGTATGAATGCTTTGCATGAAGAAAAAGCATCAATGGTCCTCTGTTTCGAATTACCTTTTTAAATACTAAAAGATATTAATATTTAGAAAGTGTTTGCAGTTTGCGCGACATCTGTAATTCCCCACGCGTACTTCGTGTTTCAGGAGATTACCACCGCGTGCCGCTGTTGTGGGGGAAACCCGCGCGACATTTAAACCGCTACTTTGCTACAAGTGTATCTTCACCGTAATTTCTTCTTATTGTTTAATATTACTTTGTGCACCACCTACATACAGAGTAGGTAGAGGAGGAATAGTATTCTACACAAATTAAAATTGGAAAAAATTACTGGATATATATTCTGCATTTCCATGTTTTCTAAGAAAGTTTTCCAGCAAGATTCAAAACTGGAAATTCGATTAAATGCCAAACTGGTATTTTAATTAGGTATATTCATCAAAGTCAAATGTATATGTTGAAGAAAACTCCGCAATGCTACTTCACCGCTTAATCCAAGTTGATATAGTCTTTGCCTTCTGCCTAGTTATTTATTTAAAAGTAAAATGCGCTTTCAGAGATTATTTTCACTTTGGAATTCTTGATTTACATTCCACATTTTATTTTGTAGTATGTGGGGTAGTTTTTCGAAGGGAAAGTTGAGGTTTGAAATTTGTAATATTAGTAATTTTAATTTGTCCATGCTATACGTCTTTGTATCATAAATGTTGGAACTTCTTAATTTATTTCTTATTAATACAACACCACATAAAACATTTCAAAACCACTGCAAATTAGATTATCACTTTGTACAGTAATAAGAAGGTTAATCTGACCTTGCAAATGACTTAGAAGTCTCGGCTTCTCCTATATTTCCCAGCTACGGCCTTCTGATTTAAATATCTACCGTTTTGCTGTCATGTATTATCTCCTTTTAAAATAGATACACTTTACAGCTTACAGGGTGAGTGCTTTGTCCGGGGATCCAGATGAGTTTGATAATTAACCTTTCCCGATTTATCTCTGTTTTAGCTCAGTTTCTTTTGTACTAGTGCTATGATAGAATTCAGGCATATATTAGGCAGAATTTTTTACGCAACAGTAACCTAAGCACGGAAATATTGCTATTCTTCAATTATATGGGCCATTAATTATGTTAACAACCGAAGATCTTGGAGATTGCCAAATACTACAGATTTTAAAGACTAACTCAATATCCGAAATGGCACATAAATTTTGACTGTATTCTCACAAACCACAATCAAAGTACCAAACATGTGTGATTAAATTTACGTCTGATTGAATTTTAAAGAACATCTGGGGCGATTAAATTGAATTTTAGAAATATGACAATCAACAGGAACCCATCATGATTTATATATTTGTCCTTTTGCACTTCCAGGTGAACAGATTCCTTCAGTTTCACATTTTTTAAATGTGCGAGACCTCTAATGCTATTAATATCTTCCTATAAACTTGTATACCAGGAATTTATAAAAAAAGGCGAAAGCCACTACGGACACAAATATGCACTTCGCCATTTTTACAGTCTCAATTGCATTATAAAACTTTTATTAATTTATTTACAATTATATCACAACTATAAATGCTTATTAACATGAAATCACAACTTTAGAAATAGCAAAGAGATATACAAACAAAGGAATTAATTTCATACGAGTTATAAAAATTTCTGAAGACCTTTTTTCCGAAATATGATCTGTCTTTCCCCTTTGTTTCGATTTATCTGTGAAATATGGGCTTAAATTATTAAAGTTCGAACCGTATAATTGCTTTGCATAAAGAAAAAATATCAATGGTCCTCTGTTTTGGATTACCTTTTTAAATACTAAAAGATATTAATATTTACAAAGGGTTTGCCACTTGCGCGGCCTCTGTAAATCCCCAGGCGTACTTCGTGTTTCAGGAGATTATCACCGCGGGCCGCTGTTGTGGGGGAAACCCGCGTGACATTTGAACCTCTACTTTGCTAGCCGTGTATCCTCAGCGTGATTTGTTCTTATTGTTCAATATTACTTTGTGCACCATCTACATACAGTGTAGCTAGAGGTGGACTAGTATTCTACACAAATTACATTTGAAAATATTTTTGCATATATATTCGGCATTTCCATGTTTTCTAAGAAAGTTTTCCAGCAAAATTCAAAACTGAAAATTTCATTAAATAAAAACTTATATTTTAAATAAGTATAAACATGGATTTCTAATGAATATTTTGAAGAAAACTCTGCAATGCTACTCCACCGCTTAAACCGCGTTGATATAGCTTTTGCCTCTGCCAGCTAATTATATAAATGAAAAATGCGCTTTCAGTAATTATTTTCACTTTTGGATTCCTGATTTATATTATACTTTTTAAATTTTAGTATGTTGGTCAGTTTGCAAAAGGTAATGAATGTTTTTAATGTATGAAATTAGTAATTTTAATTTATCCCTGTTAGACGTCTTTGTATAAAAGCTGTTGTTACTTGTTATTTTCTTTCTTATAAATTCATCGATCAGATAACACCTTTCATAACGATTTCGAAGTAGATCATCGCTTTGTGCATTAATAAGCTAGCTAATCCGTTCTTTAAAGTTACTTAGACATCTCGGCTTCTCCAAAATTTTCTGCTACTGAATTCTGATTTAAGTATCTACCAATTTACATTCATTTCTTGTCTCCTATTAAAATAGATGCACCTTACTGTTTACAGGCCCAGTGCTCTGACAAGGGATCCAGAAGAGTTTGGTAATTAACCATTATCGAATTATCTCTGTAGTACCTCAGTTTCATTTGTACTAATGCTATGATAAAATTCAGGCATATATAAGGCAGACTTTTTATGCAAACAGTAACATAAGTACGGAAATATTACCATTTTTTAATTATTAGAACCATTTATTATGTTAACAACCGAAGTTCGTGTAGAATATCAAATTTTACAAATTTTGAAGGATTAAAACAATGTCCGATATGGCAAATAAATTTTGACTGCATTCTAACAATCCACCATGAAATTATCAAACATCTCTAACTAAATAATCTTAAAGTACAGCTGGGACGCTAAAATTACATTTTAAAAAGCTGACAATCAACAGCAATTCATCATGGTTTATATATGTATCGTTTTGCATTTCCATGTGAACATGTTCCTTCAGTTTTACATCTTTTAAATGTGGGAGATCTCTAATGCTAGTGATATCTACCTATAAGCTTGGATACCCGGTATTAATAAACGGAAAGTCGAAAACAACAAACGGACACAAACACGCTCTTCGTTTTTGTTACCCTCTCACATACATATTTACATTTGTTTTAAGTTCTTTCAATTTATATCACATGTATATGTGCAAATTCATAAAAAAGAGATTTTTGAATTAGGCAAGACATACACAAACAACGTATTAATTTTGTATGAGTTATAAAAATTTCTGAAGACCTTTGTTCCAAAATGTGATCTGCCTTATCTCTTTGTTTTGATCTGTCTGTGAAATATGGACGCAAATTATTAAAGATCTAATTGTATGAATGCTTTGCATGAAGAAAAAGCATCAACGGTCCTCTGTTTCGAATTACCTTTTTAAATACTAAAAGATATTAATATTTAGAAAGTGTTTGCAGTTTGCGCGACATCTGTAACTCCCCACGCGTACTTCGTGTTTCAGGAGATTACCACCGCGTGCCGCTGTTGTGGGGGAAACCCGCGCGACATTTGTACCGCTACTTTGCTACAAGTGTATCTTCACCGTAATTACTTCTTATTGTTTAATATTACTTTTTGCACCACCTACATACAGAGTAGGTAGAGGAGGAATAGTATTCTACACAAATTAAATTTGAAAATATTACTGGATATATATTCTGCATTTCCATGATTTCTAAGAAAGTTTTCCAGCAAGATTCAAAACTGGAAATTCGATTAAATGCCAAACTGGTATTTTAATTAGGTATATTCATCAAAGTCAAATGTATATGTTGAAGAAAACTCCGCAATGCTCCTTCACCGCTTAATCCAAGTTGATATTGTCTTTGCCTTTTGCCTAGTTATTTATTTAAACGTAAAATGCCTTTTCAGAGATTACTTTCACTTTGGAATTCTTGATTTACATTCCACATTTTATTTTGTAGTATGTGGGGTAGTTTTCGAAAGGAAAGTTGAGGTTTGTAATTTATAATATTAGTAATTTTAATTTGTCCATGCTATACGTCTTTGTATCATAAATGTTGGAACTTCTTAATTTCTTTCTTATTAATACAACACCACATAAAACATTTCAAAACCACTGCAAATTAGATTATCACTTTGTACAGTAATAAGAAGGTTAATCTGATCTTGCAAATGACTAGGATGTCTCGGCTTCTCCTATATTTCCCAGCAACGGCCTTCTGATTTAAATATCTACCGTTTTGCAGTCATTTATTATCTCCTTTTAAAATAGATACACTTTACAGCTTACAGGGTGAGTGCTTTGTCCGGGGATGCAGATGAGTTTGATAATTAACCTTTCTCGATTTATCTCTGTATTAGCTCAGTTTCTTTTGTACTAGTGCTATGATAGAATTCAGGCATATATTAGGCAGAATTTTTTACGCAACAGTAACCTAAGCACGGAAATATTGCTATTCTTCAATTATATGGGCCATTAATTATGTTAACAACCGAAGATCTTGGAGATTGCCAAATACTACAGATTTTAAAGACTAACTCAATATCCGAAATGGCACATAAATTTTGACTGTATTCTCACAAACCACAATCAAAGTACCAAACATGTGTGATTAAATTTACGTCTGATTGAATTTTAAAGAACATCTGGGGCGATTAAATTGAATTTTAGAAATATGACAATCAACAGGAACCCATCATGATTTATATATTTGTCGTTTTGCACTTCCAGGTGAACAGATTCCTTCAGTTTCAGATTTTTTTAAATGTGCGAGACCTCTAATGCTATTAATATCTTCCTATAAACTTGTATACCAGGAATTTATAAAAAAAGGCGAAAGCCACTACGGACACAAATATGCACTTCGCCATTTTTACAGTCTCACATGCATTATAAAACTTTTATTAATTTATTTACAATTATATCAAAACTATAAATGCTTATTAACATGAAATCACAACTTTAGAAATAGCAAAGAGATATACAAACAAAGGAATTAATTTCATACGAGGTATAAAAATTTCTGAAGACCTTTTTTCCGAAATATGATCTGTCTTTCCCCTTTGTTTCGATTTATCTGTGAAATATGGGCTTAAATTATTAAAGTTCGAACCGTATAATTGCTTTGCATAAAGAAAAAGCATCAATGGTCCTCTGTTTTGGATTACCTTTTTAAATACTAAAAGATATTAATATTTACAAAGTGTTTGCCACTTGCGCGGCATCTGTAAATCCCCAGGCGTACTTCGTGTTTCAGGAGATTACCACCGCGTGCCGCTGTTGTGGGGGAAACCCGCGTGACATTTAAACCTCTACTTTAGTAGCCGTGTATCTTCAGCGTGATTTGTTCTTATTGTTCAATATTATTGTGTGCACCATCTACATACAGAGGAGGTGGAGGTGGACTAGTATTCTACACAAATTACATTTGAAAATATTTTTGCATATATATTCGGCATTTCCATGTTTTCTAAGAAAGTTTGCAGCAAAATTCAAAACTGAAAATTTCATTAAATAACAAACTTATATTTTAATTAAGTATAAACATGGATGTCTAATGAATATTTTGAAGAAAACTCCGCAATGCTACTCCACCGCTTAAACCGCGTTGATATAGCTTTTGCCTCTGCCAGCTAATTATATAAATGAAAAATGCGCTTTCAGTAATTATTTTCACTTTTGGATTCCTGATTTATATTATACTTTTTAAATTTTAGTATGTTGGTCAGTTTGCAAAAGGTAATGAATGTTTTTAATGTATGAAATTAGTAATTTTAATTTGTCCCTGTTAGACGTCTTTGTATAAAAGCTGTTGTTACTTGTTATTTTCTTTCTTATTAATTCATCGATCAGATAACACCTTTCATAACGATTTCGAAGTAGATCATCGCTTTGTGCATTAATAAGCTAGCTAATCCGTTCTTTAAAGTTACTTAGACATCTCGGCTTCTCCAAAATTTTCTGCTACTGCCTTCTGATTTAAGTATCTACCAATTTACATTCATTTCTTGTCTCCTATTAAAATAGATGCACCTTACTGTTTACAGCTCCAGTGCTCTGACAAGGGATCCAGAAGAGTTTGGTAATTAAACATTACCGAATTATCTCTGTAGTATCTCAGTTTCATTTGTACTAATGCTATGATAAAATTCAGGCATATATAAGGCAGACTTTTTATGCAAACAGTAACATAAGCACGGAAATATTACCATTTTTTAATTATTAGAACCATTTATTATGTTAACAACCGAAGTTCTTGTAGAATATAAAATTTTACAAATTTTGAAGGATTAAAACAATGTCCGATATGGCAAATAAATTTTGACTGCATTCTAACAATCCACCATGAAATTATCAAACATCTCTAACTAAATAATCTTAAAGTACAGCTGGGACGCTAAAATTACATTTTAAAAAGCTGACAATCAACAGCAATTCATCATGGTTTATATATGTATCGTTTTGCATTTCCATGTGAACATGTTCCTTCAGTTTTACATCTTTTAATTGTGGGAGATCTCTAATGCTAGTGATATCTTCCTATAAGCTTGGATACCCGGTATTAATAAACAGAAAGGCGAAAACAACAAACGGACACAAACACGCCCTTCGTTTTTGTTACCCTCTCACATACATATTTACATTTGTTTTAAGTTCTTTCAATTTATATCACATGTATATGTGCAAATTCACAAAAAAAATGAATCTGGAATTAGGCAAGATATACACAAACAACGCATTAATTTTGTATGAGTTATAAAAATTTCTGAAGACCTTTGTTCCAAAATGTGATCTGCCTTATCGCTTTGTTTTGATCTGTCTGTGAAATATGGACGCAAATTATTAAAGATCTAATTGTATGAATGCTTTGCATGAAGAAAAAGCATCAATGGTCCTCTTTTTCGGATTACCTTTTTAAATACTAAAAGATATTAATATTTAGAATGTGTTTGCAGTTTGCGCGACATCTGTGACCCCCACGCGTACTTTGTGTTTCAGGAGATTACCACCGCGTGCCGCTGTTGTGGGGGAAACCCGCGCGACATTTAAACCGCTACTTTGCTACAAGTGTATCTTCACCGTAATTTCTTCTTATTGTTTAATATCACTTTGTGCACCACCTACATACAGAGTAGGTAGAGGAGGAATAGTATTCTACACAAATTAAATTTGAAAATATTACTGGATATATATTCTGCATTTCCATGTTTTCTAAGAAAGTTTTCCAGCAAGATTCAAAATCGGAAATTCGATTAAATGCCAAACTGGTATTTTAATTAGGTATATTCATCAAAGTCAAATGTATATGTTGAAGAAAACTCCGCAATGCTACTTCACCGCTTAATCCAAGTTGATATAGTCTTTGCCTTCTGCCTAGTTATTTATTTAAACGTAAAATGCGCTTTCAGAGATTATTTTCACTTTGGAATTCTTGATTTACATTCCACATTTTATTTTGTAGTATGTGGGGTAGTTTTTCGAAAGGATAGTTGAGGTTTGAAATTTATAATATTAGTAATTTTAATTTGTCCATGCTATACGTCTTTGTATCATAAATGTTGGAACTTCTTAATTTCTTTCTTATTAATACAACACCACATAAAACATTTCAAAACCACTGCAAATTAGATTATCACTTTGTACAGTAATAAGAAGGTTAATCTGATCTTGCAAATGACTAGGAAGTCTCGGCTTCTCCTATATTTCCCAGCAACGGCCTTCTGATTTAAATATCTACCGTTTTGCAGTCATTTATTATCTCCTTTTAAAATAGATACACTTTACAGCTTACAGGGTGAGTGCTTTGTCCGGGGATCCAGATGAGTTTGATAATTAACCTTTCTCGATTTATCTCTGTATTAGCTCAGTTTCTTTTGTACTAGTGCTATGATAGAATTCAGGCATATATTAGGCAGAATTTTTTACGCAACAGTAACCTAAGCACGGAAATATTGCTATTCTTCAATTATATGGGCCATTAATTATGTTAACAACCGAAGATCTTGGAGATTGCCAAATACTACAGATTTTAAAGACTAACTCAATATCCGAAATGGCACATAAATTTTGACTGTATTCTCGGAAACCACAATCAAAGTACCAAACATGTGTGATTAACTTTACGTCGGATTGAATTTTAAAGAACATCTGGGGCGATTAAATTGAATTTTAGAAATATGACAATCAACAGGAACCCATCATGATTTATATATTTGTCGTTTTGCACTTCCAGGTGAACAGATTCCTTCAGTTTCAGATTTTTTTAAATGTGCGAGACCTCTAATGCTATTAATATCTTCCTATAAACTTGTATACCAGGAATTTATAAAAAAAGGCGAAAGCCACTACGGACACAAATATGCACTTCGCCATTTTTACAGTCTCACATGCATTATAAAACTTTTATTAATTTATTTACAATTATATCAAAACTATAAATGCTTATTAACATGAAATCACAACTTTAGAAATAGCAAAGAGATATACAAACAAAGGAATTAATTTCATACGAGGTATAAAAATTTCTGAAGACCTTTTTTCCGAAATATGATCTGTCTTTCCCCTTTGTTTCGATTTATCTGTGAAATATGGGCTTAAATTATTAAAGTTCGAACCGTATAATTGCTTTGCATAAAGAAAAAGCATCAATGGTCCTCTGTTTTGGATTACCTTTTTAAATACTAAAAGATATTAATATTTACAAAGTGTTTGCCACTTGCGCGGCATCTGTAAATCCCCAGGCGTCCTTCGTGTTTCAGGAGATTACCACCGCGTGCCGCTGTTGTGGGGGAAACCCGCGTGACATTTAAACCTCTACTTTAGTAGCCGTGTATCTTCAGCGTGATTTGTTCTTATTGTTCAATATTATTGTGTGCACCATCTACATACAGAGGAGGTGGAGGTGGACTAGTATTCTACACAAATTACATTTGAAAATATTTTTGCATATATATTCGGCATTTCCATGTTTTCTAAGAAAGTTTGCAGCAAAATTCAAAACTGAAAATTTCATTAAATAACAAACTTATATTTTAATTAAGTATAAACATGGATGTCTAATGAATATTTTGAAGAAAACTCCGCAATGCTACTCCACCGCTTAAACCGCGTTGATATAGCTTTTGCCTCTGCCAGCTAATTATATAAATGAAAAATGCGCTTTCAGTAATTATTTTCACTTTTGGATTCCTGATTTATATTATACTTTTTAAATTTTAGTATGTTGGTCAGTTTGCAAAAGGTAATGAATGTTTTTAATGTATGAAATTAGTAATTTTAATTTGTCCCTGTTAGACGTCTTTGTATAAAAGCTGTTGTTACTTGTTATTTTCTTTCTTATTAATTCATCGATCAGATAACACCTTTCATAACGATTTCGAAGTAGATCATCGCTTTGTGCATTAATAAGCTAGCTAATCCGTTCTTTAAAGTTACTTAGACATCTCGGCTTCTCCAAAATTTTCTGCTACTGCCTTCTGATTTAAGTATCTACCAATTTACATTCATTTCTTGTCTCCTATTAAAATAGATGCACCTTACTGTTTACAGCTCCAGTGCTCTGACAAGGGATCCAGAAGAGTTTGGTAATTAAACATTACCGAGTTATCTCTGTAGTATCTCAGTTTCATTTGTACTAATGCTATGATAAAATTCAGGCATATATAAGGCAGACTTTTTATGCAAACAGTAACATAAGCACGGAAATATTACCATTTTTTAATTATTAGAACCATTTATTATGTTAACAACCGAAGTTCTTGTAGAATATAAAATTTTACAAATTTTGAAGGATTAAGTCAATGTCCGAAATGGCAAATAAACTTTGACTGCATTCTAACAATCCACCATGAAATTATCAAACAACTCTAACTAAATAATATTAAAGTACAGCTGGGACACTAAAATTACATTTTATAAAGGTGACAATCAACAGCAATTCATCATGGTTTATATACGTATCGTTTTGCATTTCCATGTGAACATGTTCCTTCAGTTTTACATCTTTTAAATGTGGGAGATCTCTAATGCTAGTGATATCTACCTATAAGCTTGGATACCCGGTATTAATAAACAGAAAGACGAAAGCAACAAACGGACACAAACACGCCCTTCGTTTTTGTTACCCTCTCACATACATATTTACAGTTGTTTTAAGTTCTTTCAATTTATATCACATGTATATGTGCAAATTCACAAAAAAGAGATTTTTGAATTAGGCAAGACATACACAAACAACGTATTAATTTTGTATGAGTTATAAAAATTTCTGAAGACCTTTGTTCCAAAATGTGATCTGCCTTATCTCTTTGTTTTGATCTGTCTGTGAAATATGGACGCAAATTATTAAAGATCTAATTGTATGAATGCTTTGCATGAAGAAAAAGCATCAATGGTCCTCTGTTTCGAATTACCTTTTTAAATACTAAAAGATATTAATATTTAGAAAGTGTTTGCAGTTTGCGCGACATCTGTAACTCCCCACGCGTACTTCGTGTTTCAGGAGATTACCACCGCGTGCCGCTGTTGTGGGGGAAACCCGCGTGACATTTAAACCGCTACTTTGCTACAAGTGTATCTTCACCGTAATTTCTTCTTATTGTTTAATATTACTTTGTGCACCACCTACATACAGAGTAGGTAGAGGAGGAATAGTATTCTACACAAATTAAATTTTAAAATATTACTGGATATATATTCTGCATTTCCATGTTTTCTAAGAAAGTTTTCCAGCAAGATTCAAAACTGGAAATTCGATTAAATGCCAAACTGGTATTTTAATTAGGTATATTCATCAAAGTCAAATGTATATGTTGAAGAAAACTCCGCAATGCTACTTCACCGCTTAATCCAAGTTGATATAGTCTTTGCCTTCTGCCTAGTTATTTATTTAAAAGTAAAATGCGCTTTCAGAGATTATTTTCACTTTGGAATTCTTGATTTACATTCCACATTTTATTTTGTAGTATGTGGGGTAGTTTTTCGAAGGGAAAGTTGAGGTTTGAAATTTGTAATATTAGTAATTTTAATTTGTCCATGCTATACGTCTTTGTATCATAAATGTTGGAACTTCTTAATTTATTTCTTATTAATACAACACCACATAAAACATTTCAAAACCACTGCAAATTAGATTATCACTTTGTACAGTAATAAGAAGGTTAATCTGATCTTGCAAATGACTTAGAAGTCTCGGCTTCTCCTATATTTCCCAGCTACGGCCTTCTGATTTAAATATCTACCGTTTTGCTGTCATGTATTATCTCCTTTTAAAATAGATACACTTTACAGCTTACAGGGTGAGTGCTTTGTCCGGGGATCCAGATGAGTTTGATAATTAACCTTTCCCGATTTATCTCTGTTTTAGCTCAGTTTCTTTTGTACTAGTGCTATGATAGAATTCAGGCATATATTAGGCAGAATTTTTTACGCAACAGTAACCTAAGCACGGAAATATTGCTATTCTTCAATTATATGGGCCATTAATTATGTTAACAACCGAAGATCTTGGAGATTGCCAAATACTACAGATTTTAAAGACTAACTCAATATCCGAAATGGCACATAAATTTTGACTGTATTCTCACAAACCACAATCAAAGTACCAAACATGTGTGATTAAATTTACGTCTGATTGAATTTTAAACAACATCTGGGGCGATTAAATTGAATTTTAGAAATATGACAATCAACAGTAACCCATCATGATTTATATATTTGTCCTTTTGCACTTCCAGGTGAACAGATTCCTTCAGTTTCACATTTTTTAAATGTGCGAGACCTCTAATGCTATTAATATCTTCCTATAAACTTGTATACCAGGAATTTATAAAAAAAGGCGAAAGCCACTACGGACACAAATATGCACTTCGCCATTTTTACAGTCTCAATTGCATTATAAAACTTTTATTAATTTATTTACAATTATATCACAACTATAACTGCTTATTAACATGAAATCACAACTTTAGAAATAGCAAAGAGATATACAAACAAAGGAATTAATTTCATACGAGTTATAAAAATTTCTGAAGACCTTTTTTCCGAAATATGATCTGTCTTTCCCCTTTGTTTCGATTTATCTGTGAAATATGGGCTTAAATTATTAAAGTTCGAACCGTATAATTGCTTTGCATAAAGAAAAAATATCAATGGTCCTCTGTTTTGGATTACCTTTTTAAATACTAAAAGATATTAATATTTACAAAGGGTTTGCCACTTGCGCGGCCTCTGTAAATCCCCAGGCGTACTTCGTGTTTCAGGAGATTATCACCGCGTGCCGCTGTTGTGGGGGAAACCCGCGTGACATTTGAACCTCTACTTTGCTAGCCGTGTATCCTCAGCGTGATTTGTTCTTATTGTTCAATATTACTGTGTGCACCATCTACATACAGAGTAGCTAGAGGTGGACTAGTATTCTACACAAATTACATTTGAAAATATTTTTGGATATATATTCGGCATTTCCATGTTTTCTAAGAAAGTTTTCCAGCAAAATTCAAAACTGAAAATTTCATTAAATAACAAACTTATATTTTAATTAAGTATAAACATGGATGTCTAATGAATATTTTGAAGAAAACTCCGCAATGCTACTCCACCGCTTAAACCGCGTTGATATAGCTTTTGCCTCTGCCAGCTAATTATATAAATGAAAAATGCGCTTTCAGTAATTATTTTCACTTTTGGATTCCTGATTTATATTATACTTTTTAAATTTTAGTATGTTGGTCAGTTTGCAAAAGGTAATGAATGTTTTTAATGTATGAAATCAGTAATTTTAATTTGTCCCTGTTAGACGTCTTTGTATAAAAGCTGTTGTTACTTGTTATTTTCTTTCTTATTAATTCATCGATCAGATAACACCTTTCATAACGATTTCGAAGTAGATCATCGCTTTGTGCATTAATAAGCTAGCTAATCCGTTCTTTAAAGTTACTTAGACATCTCGGCTTCTCCAAAATTTTCTGCTACTGCCTTCTGATTTAAGTATCTACCAATTTACATTCATTTCTTGTCTCCTATTAAAATAGATGCACCTTACTGTTTACAGCTCCAGTGCTCTGACAAGGGATCCAGAAGAGTTTGGTAATTAAACATTACCGAGTTATCTCTGTAGTATCTCAGTTTCATTTGTACTAATGCTATGATAAAATTCAGGCATATATAAGGCAGACTTTTTATGCAAACAGTAACATAAGCACGGAAATATTACCATTTTTTAATTATTAGAACCATTTATTATGTTAACAACCGAAGTTCTTGTAGAATATAAAATTTTACAAATTTTGAAGGATTAAGTCAATGTCCGAAATGGCAAATAAACTTTGACTGCATTCTAACAATCCACCATGAAATTATCAAACAACTCTAACTAAATAATATTAAAGTACAGCTGGGACACTAAAATTACATTTTATAAAGGTGACAATCAACAGCAATTCATCATGGTTTATATACGTATCGTTTTGCATTTCCATGTGAACATGTTCCTTCAGTTTTACATCTTTTAAATGTGGGAGATCTCTAATGCTAGTGATATCTACCTATAAGCTTGGATACCCGGTATTAATAAACAGAAAGACGAAAGCAACAAACGGACACAAACACGCCCTTCGTTTTTGTTACCCTCTCACATACATATTTACAGTTGTTTTAAGTTCTTTCAATTTATATCACATGTATATGTGCAAATTCACAAAAAAGAGATTTTTGAATTAGGCAAGACATACACAAACAACGTATTAATTTTGTATGAGTTATAAAAATTTCTGAAGACCTTTGTTCCAAAATGTGATCTGCCTTATCTCTTTGTTTTGATCTGTCTGTGAAATATGGACGCAAATTATTAAAGATCTAATTGTATGAATGCTTTGCATGAAGAAAAAGCATCAATGGTCCTCTGTTTCGAATTACCTTTTTAAATACTAAAAGATATTAATATTTAGAAAGTGTTTGCAGTTTGCGCGACATCTGTAACTCCCCACGCGTACTTCGTGTTTCAGGAGATTACCACCGCGTGCCGCTGTTGTGGGGGAAACCCGCGTGACATTTAAACCGCTACTTTGCTACAAGTGTATCTTCACCGTAATTTCTTCTTATTGTTTAATATTACTTTGTGCACCACCTACATACAGAGTAGGTAGAGGAGGAATAGTATTCTACACAAATTAAATTTTAAAATATTACTGGATATATATTCTGCATTTCCATGTTTTCTAAGAAAGTTTTCCAGCAAGATTCAAAACTGGAAATTCGATTAAATGCCAAACTGGTATTTTAATTAGGTATATTCATCAAAGTCAAATGTATATGTTGAAGAAAACTCCGCAATGCTACTTCACCGCTTAATCCAAGTTGATATAGTCTTTGCCTTCTGCCTAGTTATTTATTTAAAAGTAAAATGCGCTTTCAGAGATTATTTTCACTTTGGAATTCTTGATTTACATTCCACATTTTATTTTGTAGTATGTGGGGTAGTTTTTCGAAGGGAAAGTTGAGGTTTGAAATTTGTAATATTAGTAATTTTAATTTGTCCATGCTATACGTCTTTGTATCATAAATGTTGGAACTTCTTAATTTATTTCTTATTAATACAACACCACATAAAACATTTCAAAACCACTGCAAATTAGATTATCACTTTGTACAGTAATAAGAAGGTTAATCTGATCTTGCAAATGACTTAGAAGTCTCGGCTTCTCCTATATTTCCCAGCTACGGCCTTCTGATTTAAATATCTACCGTTTTGCTGTCATGTATTATCTCCTTTTAAAATAGATACACTTTACAGCTTACAGGGTGAGTGCTTTGTCCGGGGATCCAGATGAGTTTGATAATTAACCTTTCCCGATTTATCTCTGTTTTAGCTCAGTTTCTTTTGTACTAGTGCTATGATAGAATTCAGGCATATATTAGGCAGAATTTTTTACGCAACAGTAACCTAAGCACGGAAATATTGCTATTCTTCAATTATATGGGCCATTAATTATGTTAACAACCGAAGATCTTGGAGATTGCCAAATACTACAGATTTTAAAGACTAACTCAATATCCGAAATGGCACATAAATTTTGACTGTATTCTCACAAACCACAATCAAAGTACCAAACATGTGTGATTAAATTTACGTCTGATTGAATTTTAAACAACATCTGGGGCGATTAAATTGAATTTTAGAAATATGACAATCAACAGGAACCCATCATGATTTATATATTTGTCCTTTTGCACTTCCAGGTGAACAGATTCCTTCAGTTTCACATTTTTTAAATGTGCGAGACCTCTAATGCTATTAATATCTTCCTATAAACTTGTATACCAGGAATTTATAAAAAAAGGCGAAAGCCACTACGGACACAAATATGCACTTCGCCATTTTTACAGTCTCAATTGCATTATAAAACTTTTATTAATTTATTTACAATTATATCACAACTATAACTGCTTATTAACATGAAATCACAACTTTAGAAATAGCAAAGAGATATACAAACAAAGGAATTAATTTCATACGAGTTATAAAAATTTCTGAAGACCTTTTTTCCGAAATATGATCTGTCTTTCCCCTTTGTTTCGATTTATCTGTGAAATATGGGCTTAAATTATTAAAGTTCGAACCGTATAATTGCTTTGCATAAAGAAAAAATATCAATGGTCCTCTGTTTTGGATTACCTTTTTAAATACTAAAAGATATTAATATTTACAAAGGGTTTGCCACTTGCGCGGCCTCTGTAAATCCCCAGGCGTACTTCGTGTTTCAGGAGATTATCACCGCGTGCCGCTGTTGTGGGGGAAACCCGCGTGACATTTGAACCTCTACATTGCTAGCCGTGTATCCTCAGCGTGATTTGTTCTTATTGTTCAATATTACTGTGTGCACCATCTACATACAGAGTAGCTAGAGGTGGACTAGTATTCTACACAAATTACATTTGAAAATATTTTTGGATATATATTCGGCATTTCCATGTTTTCTAAGAAAGTTTTCCAGCAAAATTCAAAACTGAAAATTTCATTAAATAACAAACTTATATTTTAATTAAGTATAAACATGGATGTCTAATGAATATTTTGAAGAAAACTCCGCAATGCTACTCCACCGCTTAAACCGCGTTGATATAGCTTTTGCCTCTGTCAGCTAATTATATAAATGAAAAATGCGCTTTCAGTAATTATTTTCACTTTTGGATTCCTGATTTATATTATACTTTTTAAATTTTAGTATGTTGGTCAGTTTGCAAAAGGTAATGAATGTTTTTAATGTATGAAATCAGTAATTTTAATTTGTCCCTGTTAGACGTCTTTGTATAAAAGCTGTTGTTACTTGTTATTTTCTTTCTTATTAATTCATCGATCAGATAACACCTTTCATAACGATTTCGAAGTAGATCATCGCTTTGTGCATTAATAAGCTAGCTAATCCGTTCTTTAAAGTTACTTAGACATCTCGGCTTCTCCAAAATTTTCTGCTACTGCCTTCTGATTTAAGTATCTACCAATTTACATTCATTTCTTGTCTCCTATTAAAATAGATGCACCTTACTGTTTACAGCTCCAGTGCTCTGACAAGGGATCCAGAAGAGTTTGGTAATTAAACATTACCGAATTATCTCTGTAGTATCTCAGTTTCATTTGTACTAATGCTATGATAAAATTCAGGCATATATAAGGCAGACTTTTTATGCAAACAGTAACATAAGCACGGAAATATTACCATTTTTTAATTATTAGAACCATTTATTATGTTAACAACCGAAGTTCTTGTAGAATATAAAATTTTACAAATTTTGAAGGATTAAAACAATGTCCGATATGGCAAATAAATTTTGACTGCATTCTAACAATCCACCATGAAATTATCAAACATCTCTAACTAAATAATCTTAAAGTACAGCTGGGACGCTAAAATTACATTTTAAAAAGCTGACAATCAACAGCAATTCATCATGGTTTATATATGTATCGTTTTGCATTTCCATGTGAACATGTTCCTTCAGTTTTACATCTTTTAATTGTGGGAGATCTCTAATGCTAGTGATATCTTCCTATAAGCTTGGATACCCGGTATTAATAAACAGAAAGGCGAAAACAACAAACGGACACAAACACGCCCTTCGTTTTTGTTACCCTCTCACATACATATTTACATTTGTTTTAAGTTCTTTCAATTTATATCACATGTATATGTGCAAATTCACAAAAAAAATGAATCTGGAATTAGGCAAGATATACACAAACAACGCATTAATTTTGTATGAGTTATAAAAATTTCTGAAGACCTTTGTTCCAAAATGTGATCTGCCTTATCGCTTTGTTTTGATCTGTCTGTGAAATATGGACGCAAATTATTAAAGATCTAATTGTATGAATGCTTTGCATGAAGAAAAAGCATCAATGGTCCTCTTTTTCGGATTACCTTTTTAAATACTAAAAGATATTAATATTTAGAAAGTGTTTGCAGTTTGCGCGACATCTGTGACTCCCCACGCGTACTTTGTGTTTCAGGAGATTACCACCGCGTGCCGCTGTTGTGGGGGAAACCCGCGCGACATTTAAACCGCTACTTTGCTACAAGTGTATCTTCACCGTAATTTCTTCTTATTGTTTAATATTACTTTGTGCACCACCTACATACAGAGTAGGTAGAGGAGGAATAGTATTCTACACAAATTAAATTTGAAAATATTACTGGATATATATTCTGCATTTCCATGTTTTCTAAGAAAGTTTTCCAGCAAGATTCAAAACCGGAAATTCGATTAAATGCCAAACTGGTATTTTAATTAGGTATATTCATCAAAGTCAAATGTATATGTTGAAGAAAACTCCGCAATGCTACTTCACCGCTTAATCCAAGTTGATATAGTCTTTGCCTTCTGCCTAGTTATTTATTTAAACGTAAAATGCGCTTTCAGAGATTATTTTCACTTTGGAATTCTTGATTTACATTCCACATTTTATTTTGTAGTATGTGGGGTAGTTTTTCGAAAGGATAGTTGAGGTTTGAAATTTATAATATTAGTAATTTTAATTTGTCCATGCTATACGTCTTTGTATCATAAATGTTGGAACTTCTTAATTTCTTTCTTATTAATACAACACCACATAAAACATTTCAAAACCACTGCAAATTAGATTATCACTTTGTACAGTAATAAGAAGGTTAATCTGATCTTGCAAATGACTAGGAAGTCTCGGCTTCTCCTATATTTCCCAGCAACGGCCTTCTGATTTAAATATCTACCGTTTTGCAGTCATTTATTATCTCCTTTTAAAATAGATACACTTTACAGCTTACAGGGTGAGTGCTTTGTCCGGGGATCCAGATGAGTTTGATAATTAACCTTTCTCGATTTATCTCTGTATTAGCTCAGTTTCTTTTGTACTAGTGCTATGATAGAATTCAGGCATATATTAGGCAGAATTTTTTACGCAACAGTAACCTAAGCACGGAAATATTGCTATTCTTCAATTATATGGGCCATTAATTATGTTAACAACCGAAGATCTTGGAGATTGCCAAATACTACAGATTTTAAAGACTAACTCAATATCCGAAATGGCACATAAATTTTGACTGTATTCTCAGAAACCACAATCAAAGTACCAAACATGTGTGATTAACTTTACGTCGGATTGAATTTTAAAGAACATCTGGGGCGATTAAATTGAATTTTAGAAATATGACAATCAACAGGAACCCATCATGATTTATATATTTGTCGTTTTGCACTTCCAGGTGAACAGATTCCTTCAGTTTCAGATTTTTTTAAATGTGCGAGACCTCTAATGCTATTAATATCTTCCTATAAACTTGTATACCAGGAATTTATAAAAAAAGGCGAAAGCCACTACGGACACAAATATGCACTTCGCCATTTTTACAGTCTCACATGCATTATAAAACTTTTATTAATTTATTTACAATTATATCAAAACTATAAATGCTTATTAACATGAAATCACAACTTTAGAAATAGCAAAGAGATATACAAACAAAGGAATTAATTTCATACGAGGTATAAAAATTTCTGAAGACCTTTTTTCCGAAATATGATCTGTCTTTCCCCTTTGTTTCGATTTATCTGTGAAATATGGGCTTAAATTATTAAAGTTCGAACCGTATAATTGCTTTGCATAAAGAAAAAGCATCAATGGTCCTCTGTTTTGGATTACCTTTTTAAATACTAAAAGATATTAATATTTACAAAGTGTTTGCCACTTGCGCGGCATCTGTAAATCCCCAGGCGTCCTTCGTGTTTCAGGAGATTACCACCGCGTGCCGCTGTTGTGGGGGAAACCCGCGTGACATTTAAACCTCTACTTTAGTAGCCGTGTATCTTCAGCGTGATTTGTTCTTATTGTTCAATATTATTGTGTGCACCATCTACATACAGAGGAGGTGGAGGTGGACTAGTATTCTACACAAATTACATTTGAAAATATTTTTGCATATATATTCGGCATTTCCATGTTTTCTAAGAAAGTTTGCAGCAAAATTCAAAACTGAAAATTTCATTAAATAACAAACTTATATTTTAATTAAGTATAAACATGGATGTCTAATGAATATTTTGAAGAAAACTCCGCAATGCTACTCCACCGCTTAAACCGCGTTGATATAGCTTTTGCCTCTGCCAGCTAATTATATAAATGAAAAATGCGCTTTCAGTAATTATTTTCACTTTTGGATTCCTGATTTATATTATACTTTTTAAATTTTAGTATGTTGGTCAGTTTGCAAAAGGTAATGAATGTTTTTAATGTATGAAATTAGTAATTTTAATTTGTCCCTGTTAGACGTCTTTGTATAAAAGCTGTTGTTACTTGTTATTTTCTTTCTTATTAATTCATCGATCAGATAACACCTTTCATAACGATTTCGAAGTAGATCATCGCTTTGTGCATTAATAAGCTAGCTAATCCGTTCTTTAAAGTTACTTAGACATCTCGGCTTCTCCAAAATTTTCTGCTACTGCCTTCTGATTTAAGTATCTACCAATTTACATTCATTTCTTGTCTCCTATTAAAATAGATGCACCTTACTGTTTACAGCTCCAGTGCTCTGACAAGGGATCCAGAAGAGTTTGGTAATTAAACATTACCGAGTTATCTCTGTAGTATCTCAGTTTCATTTGTACTAATGCTATGATAAAATTCAGGCATATATAAGGCAGACTTTTTATGCAAACAGTAACATAAGCACGGAAATATTACCATTTTTTAATTATTAGAACCATTTATTATGTTAACAACCGAAGTTCTTGTAGAATATCAAATTTTACAAATTTTGAAGGATTAAAACAATGTCCGATATGGCAAATAAATTTTGACTGCATTCTAACCATCCACCATGAAATTATCAAACATCTCTAACTAAATAATCTTAAAGTACAGCTGGGACGCTAAAATTACATTTTAAAAAGCTGACAATCAACAGCAATTCATCATGGTTTATATATGTATCGTTTTGCATTTCCATGTGAACATGTTCCTTCAGTTTTACATCTTTTAAATGTGGGAGATCTCTAATGCTAGTGATATCTTCCTATAAGCTTGGATACCCGGTATTAATAAACAGAAAGGCGAAAACAACAAACGGACACAAACACGCCCTTCGTTTTTGTTACCCTCTCACATACATATTTACATTTGTTTTAAGTTCTTTCAATTTATATCACATGTATATGTGCAAATTCACAAAAAAAATGAATCTGGAATTAGGCAAGATATACACAAACAACGCATTAATTTTGTATGAGTTATAAAAATTTCTGAAGACCTTTGTTCCAAAATGTGATCTGCCTTATCGCTTTGTTTTGATCTGTCTGTGAAATATGGACACAAATTATTAAAGATCTAATTGTATGAATGCTTTGCATGAAGAAAAAGCATCAATGGTCCTCTTTTTCGGATTACCTTTTTAAATACTAAAAGATATTAATATTTAGAACGTGTTTGCAGTTTGCGCGACATCTGTAACTCCCCACGCGTACTTCGTGTTTCAGGAGATTACCACCGCGTGCCGCTGTTGTGGGGGAAACCCGCGCGACATTTAAACCGCTACTTTGCAACAAGTGTATCTTCACCGTAATTTCTTCTTATTGTTTAATATTACTTTGTGCACCACCTACATACAGAGTATGTAGTATGTAGTATGAAAATATTACTGAATATATATTCTGCATTTCCATGTTTTCTAAGAAAGTTTTCCAGCAAGATTCAAAACTGGAAATTCGATTAAATGCCAAACTGGTATTTTAATTAGGTATATTCATCAAAGTCAAATGTATATGTTGAAGAAAACTCCGCAATGCTACTTCACCGCTTAATCCAAGTTGATATAGTCTTTGCCTTCTGCCTAGTTATTTATTTAAACGTAAAATGCGCTTTCAGAGATTATTTTCACTTTGGAATTCTTGATTTACATTCCACATTTTATTTTGTAGTATGTGGGGTAGTTTTTCGAAAGGAAAGTTGAGGTTTGAAATTTATAATATTAGTAATTTTAATTTGTCCATGCTATACGTCTTTGTATCATAAATGTTGGAACTTCTTAATTTCTTTCTTATTAATACAACACCACATAAAACATTTCAAAACCACTGCAAATTAGATTATCACTTTGTACAGTAATAAGAAGGTTAATCTGATCTTGCAAATGACTAGGAAGTCTCGGCTTCTCCTATATTTCCCAGCAACGGCCTTCTGATTTAAATATCTACCGTTTTGCAGTCATTTATTATCTCCTTTTAAAATAGATACACTTTACAGCTTACAGGGTGAGTGCTTTGTCCGGGGATCCAGATGAGTTTGATAATTAACCTTTCTCGATTTATCTCTGTATTAGCTCAGTTTCTTTTGTACTAGTGCTATGATAGAATTCAGGCATATATTAGGCAGAATTTTTTACGCAACAGTAACCTAAGCACGGAAATATTGCTATTCTTCAATTATATGGGCCATTAATTATGTTAACAACCGAAGATCTTGGAGATTGTCAAATACTACAGATTTTAAAGACTAACTCAATATCCGAAATGGCACATAAATTTTGACTGTATTCTCACAAACCACAATCAAAGTACCAAACATGTGTGATTAACTTTACGTCTGATTGAATTTTAAAGAACATCTGGGGCGATTAAATTGAATTTTCGAAATATGACAATCAACAGGTACCCATCATGATTTATATATTTGTCGTTTTGCACTTCCAGGTGAACAGATTCCTTCAGTTTCAGATTTTTTTAAATGTGCGAGACCTCTAATGCTATTAATATCTTCCTATAAACTTGTATACCAGGAATTTATAAAAAAAGGCGAAAGCCACTACGGACACAAATATGCACTTCGCCATTTTTACAGTCTCACATGCATTATAAAACTTTTATTAATTTATTTACAATTATATCACAACTATAAATGCTTATTAACATGAAATCACAACTTTAGAAATAGCAAAGAGATATACAAACAAAGGAATTAATTTCATACGAGTTATAAAAATTTCTGAAGACCTTTTTTCCGAAATATGATCTGTCTTTCCCCTTTGTTTCGATTTATCTGTGAAATATGGGCTTAAATTATTAAAGTTCGAACCGTTTAATTGCTTTGCATAAAGAAAAAATATCAATGGTCCTCTGTTTTGGATTACCTTTTTAAATACTAAAAGATATTAATATTTACAAAGTGTTTGCCACTTGCGCGGCCTCTGTAAATCCCCAGGCGTACTTCGTGTTTCAGGAGATTATCACCGCGTGCCGCTGTTGTGGGGGAAACCCGCGTGACATTTGAACCTCTACTTTGCTAGCCGTGTATCCTCAGCGTGATTTGTTCTTATTGTTCAATATTACTTTGTGCACCATCTACATACAGAGTAGCTAGAGGTGGACTAGTATTCTACACAAATTACATTTGAAAATATTTTTGGATATATATTCGGCATTTCCATGTTTTCTAAGAAAGTTTTCCAGCAAAATTCAAAACTGAAAATTTCATTAAATAAAAACTTATATTTTAATTAAGTATAAACATGGATGTCTAATGAATATTTTGAAGAAAACTCCGCAATGCTACTCCACCGCTTAAACCGCGTTGATATAGCTTTTGCCTCTGCCAGCTAATTATATAAATGAAAAATGCGCTTTCAGTAATTAATTTCACTTTTGGATTCCTGATTTATATTATACTTTTTAAATTTTAGTGTGTTGGTCAGTTTGCAAAAGGTAATGAATGTTTTTAATGTATGCAATTAGTAATTTTAATTTATCCCTGTTAGACGTCTTTGTATAAAAGCTGTTGTTACTTGTTATTTTCTTTCTTATTAATTCATCGATCAGATAACACCTTTCATAACGATTTCGAAGTAGATCATCGCTTTGTGCATTAATAAGCTAGCTAATCCGTTCTTTAAAGTTACTTAGACATCTCGGCTTCTCCAAAATTTTCTGCTACTGCCTTCTGATTTAAGTATCTACCAATTTACATTCATTTCTTGTCTCCTATTAAAATAGATGCACCTTACTGTTTACAGGCCCAGTGCTCTGACAAGGGATCCAGAAGAGTTTGGTAATTAACCATTACCGAATTATCTTTGTAGTACCTCAGTTTCATTTGTACTAATGCTATGATAAAATTCAGGCATATGTACGGCAGACTTTTTATGCAAACAGTAACATAAGCACGGAAATATTACCATTTTTTAATTATTAGAACCATTTATTATGTTAACAACCGAAGTTCTTGTAGAATACCAAATTTTACAAATTTTGAAGGATTAAGTCAATGTCCGAAATGGCAAATAAACTTTGACTGCATTCTAACAATCCACCATGAAATTATCAAACAACTCTAACTAAATAATATTAAAGTACAGCTGGGACACTAAAATTACATTTTATAAAGGTGACAATCAACAGCAATTCATCATGGTTTATATACGTATCGTTTTGCATTTCCATGTGAACATGTTCCTTCAGTTTTACATCTTTTAAATGTGGGAGATCTCTAATGCTAGTGATATCTACCTATAAGCTTGGATACCCGGTATTAATAAACAGAAAGACGAAAGCAACAAACGGACACAAACATGCCCTTCGTTTTTGTTACCCTCTCACATACATATTTACAGTTGTTTTAAGTTCTTTCAATTTATATCACATGTATATGTGCAAATTCACAAAAAAGAGATTTTTGAATTAGGCAAGACATACACAAACAACGTATTAATTTTGTATGAGTTATAAAAATTTCTGAAGACCTTTGTTCCAAAATGTGATCTGCCTTATCTCTTTGTTTTGATCTGTCTGTGAAATATGGACGCAAATTATTAAAGATCTAATTGTATGAATGCTTTGCATGAAGAAAAAGCATCAATGGTCCTCTGTTTCGAATTACCTTTTTAAATTCCAAAAGATATTAATATTTAGAAAGTGTTTGCAGTTTGCGCGACATCTGTAACTCCCCACGCGTACTTCGTGTTTCAGGAGATTACCACCGCGTGCCGCTGTTGTGGGGGAAACCCGCGCGACATTTAAACCGCTACTTTGCTACAAGTGTATCTTCACCGTAATTTCTTCTTATTGTTTAATATTACTTTGTGCACCACCTACATACAGAGTAGGTAGAGGAGGAGTAGTATTCTACACAAATTAAATTTGAAAATATTACTGGATATATATTCTGCATTTCCATGTTTTCTAAGAAAGTTTTCCAGCAAGATTCAAAACTGGAAATTCGATTAAATGCCAAACTGGTATTTTAATTAGGTATATTCATCAAAGTCAAATGTATATGTTGAAGAAAACTCCGCAATGCTACTTCACCGCTTAATCCAAGTTGATATAGTCTTTGCCTTCTGCCTAGTTATTTATTTAAAAGTAAAATGCGCTTTCAGAGATTATTTTCACTTTGGAATTCTTGATTTACATTCCACATTTTATTTTGTAGTATGTGGGGTAGTTTTTCGAAGGGAAAGTTGAGGTTTGAAATTTGTAATATTAGTAATTTTAATTTGTCCATGCTATACGTCTTTGTATCATAAATGTTGGAACTTCTTAATTTATTTCTTATTAATACAACACCACATAAAACATTTCAAAACCACTGCAAATTAGATTATCACTTTGTACAGTAATAAGAAGGTTAATCTGATCTTGCATATGACTTAGAAGTCTCGGCTTCTCCTATATTTCCCAGCTACGGCCTTCTGATTTAAATATCTACCGTTTTGCTGTCATGTATTATCTCCTTTTAAAATAGATACACTTTACAGCTTACAGGGTGAGTGCTTTGTCCGGGGATCCAGATGAGTTTGATAATTAACCTTTCCCGATTTATCTATGTTTTAGCTCAGTTTCTTTTGTACTAGTGCTATGATAGAATTCAGGCATATATTAGGCAGAATTTTTTACGCAACAGTAACCTAAGCACGGAAATATTGCTATTCTTCAATTATATGGGCCATTAATTATGTTAACAACCGAAGATCTTGGAGATTGCCAAATACTACAGATTTTAAAGACTAACTCAATATCCGAAATGGCACATAAATTTTGACTGTATTCTCACAAACCACAATCAAAGTACCAAACATGTGTGATTAAATTTACGTCTGATTGAATTTTAAAGAACATCTGGGGCGATTAAATTGAATTTTAGAAATATGACAATCAACAGGAACCCATCATGATTTATATATTTGTCCTTTTGCACTTCCAGGTGAACAGATTCCTTCAGTTTCACATTTTTTAAATGTGCGAGACCTCTAATGTTATTAATATCTTCCTATAAACTTGTATACCAGGAATTTATAAAAAAAGGCGAAAGCCACTACGGACACAAATATGCACTTCGCCATTTTTACAGTCTCACATGCATTATAAAACTTTTATTAATTTATTTACAATTATATCACAACTATAAATGCTTATTAACATGAAATCACAACTTTAGAAATAGCAAAGAGATATACAAACAAAGGAATTAATTTCATACGAGTTATAAAAATTTCTGAAGACCTTTTTTCCGAAATATGATCTGTCTTTCCCCTTTGTTTCGATTTATCTGTGAAATATGGGCTTAAATTATTAAAGTTCGAACCGTATAATTGCTTTGCATAAAGAAAAAATATCAATGGTCCTCTGTTTTGGATTACCTTTTTAAATACTAAAAGATATTAATATTTACAAAGGGTTTGCCACTTGCGCGGCCTCTGTAAATCCCCAGGCGTACTTCGTGTTTCAGGAGATTATCACCGCTTGCCGCTGTTGTGGGGGAAACCCGCGTGACATTTGAACCTCTACTTTGCTAGCTGTGTATCCTCAGCGTGATTTGTTCTTATTGTTCAATATTACTTTGTGCACCATCTACATACAGAGTAGCTAGAGGTGGACTAGTATTCTACACAAATTACATTTGAAAATATTTTTGGATATATAATCGGCATTTCCATGTTTTCTAAGAAAGTTTTCCAGCAAAATTCAAAACTGAAAATTTCATTAAATAAAAACTTATATTTTAAATAAGTATAAACATGGATTTCTAATGAATATTTTGAAGAAAACTCTGCAATGCTACTCCACCGCTTAAACCGCGTTGATATAGCTTTTGCCTCTGCCAGCTAATTATATAAATGAAAAATGCGCTTTCAGTAATTATTTTCACTTTTGGATTCCTGATTTATATTATACTTTTTAAATTTTAGTATGTTGGTCAGTTTGCAAAAGGTAATGAATGTTTTTAATGTATGAAATTAGTAATTTTAATTTATCCCTGTTAGACGTCTTTGTATAAAAGGTGTTGTTACTTGTTATTTTCTTTCTTATTAATTCATCGATCAGATAACACCTTTCATAACGATTTCGAAGTAGATCATCGCTTTGTGCATTAATAAGCTAGCTAATCCGTTCTTTAAAGTTACTTAGACATCTCGGCTTCTCCAAAATTTTCTGCTACTGAATTCTGATTTAAGTATCTACCAATTTACATTCATTTCTTGTCTCCTATTAGAATAGATGCACCTTACTGTTTACAGGCCCAGTGCTCTGACAAGGGATCCAGAAGAGCTTGGTAATTAACCATTATCGAATTATCTCTGTAGTACCTCAGTTTCATTTGTACTAATGCTATGATAAAATTCAGGCATATATAAGGCAGACTTTTTATGCAAACAGTAACATAAGTACGGAAATATTACCATTTTTTAATTATTAGAACCATTTATTATGTTAACAACCGAAGTTCGTGTAGAATATCAAATTTTAATAATTTTGAAGGATTAAAACAATGTCCGATATGGCAAATAAATTTTGACTGCATTCCAACAATCCACCATGAAATTATCAAACATCTCTAACTAAATAATCTTAAAGTACAGCTGGGACGCTAAAATTACATTTTAAAAAGCTGACAATCAACAGCAATTCATCATGGTTTATATATGTATCGTTTTGCATTTCCATGTGAACATGTTCCTTCAGTTTTACATCTTTTAAATGTGGGAGATCTCTAATGCTAGTGATATCTACCTATAAGCTTGGATACCCGGTATTAATAAACGGAAAGTCGAAAACAACAAACGGACACAAACACGCTCTTCGTTTTTGTTACCCTCTCACATACATATTTACATTTGTTTTAAGTTCTTTCAATTTATATCACATGTATATGTGCAAATTCACAAAAAAGAGATTTTTGAATTAGGCAAGACATACACAAACAACGTATTACTTTTGTATGAGTTATAAAAATTTCTGAAGACCTTTGTTCCAAAATGTGATCTGCCTTATCTCTTTGTTTTGATCTGTCTGTGAAATATGGACGCAAATTATTAAAGATCTAATTGTATGAATGCTTTGCATGAAGAAAAAGCATCAACGGTCCTCTGTTTCGAATTACCTTTTTAAATACTAAAAGATATTAATATTTAGAAAGTGTTTGCAGTTTGCGCGACATCTGTAACTCCCCACGCGTACTTCGTGTTTCAGGAGATTACCACCGCGTGCCGCTGTTGTGGGGGAAACCCGCGCGACATTTGAACCGCTACTTTGCTACAAGTGTATCTTCACCGTAATTACTTCTTACTGTTTAATATTACTTTTTGCACCACCTACATACAGAGTAGGTAGAGGAGGAATAGTATTCTACACAAATTAAATTTGAAAATATTACTGGATATATATTCTGCATTTCCATGATTTCTAAGAAAGTTTTCCAGCAAGATTCAAAACTGGAAATTCGATTAAATGCCAAACTGGTATTTTAATTAGGTATATTCATCAAAGTCAAATGTATATGTTGAAGAAAACTCCGCAATGCTCCTTCACCGCTTAATCCAAGTTGATATTGTCTTTGCCTTCTGCCTAGTTAATTATTTAAACGTAAAATGCCTTTTCAGAGATTACTTTCACTTTGGAATTCTTGATTTACATTCCACATTTTATTTTGTAGTATGTGGGGTAGTTTTCGAAAGGAAAGTTGAGGTTTGTAATTTATAATATTAGTAATTTTAATTTGTCCATGCTATACGTCTTTGTATCATAAATGTTGGAACTTCTTAATTTCTTTCTTATTAATACAACACCACATAAAACATTTCAAAACCACTGCAAATTAGATTATCACTTTGTACAGTAATAAGAAGGTTAATCTGATCTTGCAAATGACTAGGATGTCTCGGCTTCTCCTATATTTCCCAGCAACGGCCTTCTGATTTAAATATCTACCGTTTTGCAGTCATTTATTATCTCCTTTTAAAATAGATACACTTTACAGCTTACAGGGTGAGTGCTTTGTCCGGGGATCCAGATGAGTTTGATAATTAACCTTTCTCGATTTATCTCTGTATTAGCTCAGTTTCTTTTGTACTAGTGCTATGATAGAATGCAGGCATATATTAGGCAGAATTGTTTACGCAACAGTAACCTAAGCACGGAAATATTGCTATTCTTCAATTAAATGGGCCATTAATTATGTTAACAACCGAAGATCTTGGAGATTGCCAAATACTACAGATTTTAAAGACTAACTCAATATCCGAAATGGCACATAAATTTTGACTGTATTCTCACAAACCACAATCAAAGTACCAAACCTGTGTGATTAAATTTACGTCTGATTGAATTTTAAAGAACATCTGGGGCGATTAAATTGAATTTTAGAAATATGACAATCAACAGGAACCCATCATGATTTATATATTTGTCCTTTTGCACTTCCAGGTGAACAGATTCCTTCAGTTTCACATTTTTTTAAATGTGCGAGACCTCTAATGCTATTAATATCTTCCTATAAACTTGTATACCAGGAATTTATAAAAAAAGGCGAAAGCCACTACGGACACAAATATGCACTTCGCCAATTTTACAGTCTCACATGCATTAGAAAACTTTTATTAATTTATTTACAATTATATCACAACTATAAATGCTTATTAACATGAAATCACAACTTTAGAAATAGCAAAGAGATATACAAACAAAGGAATTAATTTCATACGAGTTATAAAAATTTCTGAAGACCTTTTTTCCGAAATATGATCTGTCTTTCCCCTTTGTTTCGATTTATCTGTGAAATATGGGCTTAAATTATTAATGTTCGAACCGTTTAATTGCTTTGCATAAAGAAAAAATATCAATGGTCCTCTGTTTTCGATTACCTTTTTAGATACTAAAAGATATTAATATTTACAAAGTGTTTGCCACTTGCGCGGCCTCTGTAAATCCCCAGGCGTACTTCGTGTTTCAGGAGATTATCACCGCGTGCCGCTGTTGTGGGAGAAACCCGCGTGACATTTGAACCTCTACTTTGCTAGCCGTGTATCCTCAGCGTGATTTGTTCTTATTGTTCAATATTACTTTGTGCACCATCTACATACAGAGTAGCTAGAGGTGGACTAGTATTCTACACAAATTACATTTGAAAATATTTTTGGATATATATTCGGCATTTCCATGTTTTCTAAGAAAGTTTTCCAGCAAAATTCAAAACTGAAAATTTCATTAAATAAAAAATTATATTTTAATTAAGTATAAACATGGATGTCTAATGAATATTTTGAAGAAAACTCCGCAATGCTACTCCACCGCTTAAACCGCGTTGATATAGCTTTTGCCTCTGCCAGCTAATTATATAAATGAAAAATGCGCTTTCAGTAATTAATTTCACTTTTGGATTCCTGATTTATATTATACTTTTTAAATTTTAGTGTGTTGGTCAGTTTGCAAAAGGTAATGAATGTTTTTAATGTATGCAATTAGTAATTTTAATTTATCCCTGTTAGACGTCTTTGTATAAAAGGTGTTGTTACTTGTTATTTTCTTTCTTATTAATTCATCGATCAGATAACACCTTTCATAACGATTTCGAAGTAGATCATCGCTTTGTGCATTAATAAGCTAGCTAATCCGTTCTTTAAAGTTACTTAGACATCTCGGCTTCTCCAAAATTTTCTGCTACTGCCTTCTGATTTAAGTATCTACCAATTTACATTCATTTCTTGTCTCCTATTAAAATAGATGCACCTTACTGTTTACAGGCCCAGTGCTCTGACAAGGGATCCAGAAGAGTTTGGTAATTAACCATTACCGAATTATCTTTGTAGTACCTCAGTTTCATTTGTACTAATGCTATGATAAAATTCAGGCATATGTACGGCAGACTTTTTATGCAAACAGTAACATAAGCACGGAAATATTACCATTTTTTAATTATTAGAACCATTTATTATGTTAACAACCGAAGTTCTTGTAGAATACCAAATTTTACAAATTTTGAAGGATTAAGTCAATGTCCGAAATGGCAAATAAATTTTGACTGCATTCTAACAATCCACCATGAAATTATCAAACATCTCTAACTAAATAATATTAAAGTACAGCTGGGACACTAAAATTACATTTTATAAAGATGACAATCAACAGCAATTCATCATGGTTTATATACGTATCGTTTTGCATTTCCATGTGAACATGTTCCTTCAGTTTTACATCTTTTAAATGTGGGAGATCTCTAATGCTAGTGATATCTACCTATAAGCTTGGATACCCGGTATTAATAAACAGAAAGACGAAAGCAACAAACGGACACAAACATGCCCTTCGTTTTTTTTACCCTCTCACATACATATTTACAGTTGTTTTAAGTTCTTTCAAATTATATCACATGTGTATATGCAAATTCACAAAAAAATGAATCTGGAATTAGGCAAGATATACACAAACAACGCATTAATTTTGTATGAGTTATAAAAATTTCTGAAGACCTTCGTTCCAAAATGTGATCTGCCTTATCGCTTTGTTTTGATCTGTCTGTGAAATATGGACGCCAATTATTAAAGATCTAATTGTATGAATGCTTTGCATGAAGAAAAAGCATCAATGGTCCTCTTTTTCGGATTACCTTTTTAAATACTGAAAGATATTAATATTTAGAAAGTGTTTGCAGTTTGCGCGACATCTGTAACTCCCCACCCGTACTTCGTGTTTCAGGAGATTACCACCGCGTGCCGCTGTTGTGGGGGAAACCCGCGCGACATTTAAACCGCTACTTTGCTACAAGTGTATCTTCACCGTAATTTCTTCTTATTGTTTAATATTACTTTGTGCACCACCTACATACAGAGTAGGTAGAGGAGGAATAGTATTCTACACAAATTAAACTTGAAAATATTACTGGATATATATTCTGCATTTCCATGTTTTCTAAGAAAGTTTTCCAGCAAGATTCAAAACTGGAAATTCGATTAAATGCCAAACTGGTATTTTAATTAGGTATATTCATCAAAGTCAAATGTATATGTTGAAGAAAACTCCGCAATGCTATTTCACCGCTTAATCCAAGTTGATATAGTCTTTGCCTTCTGCCTAGTTATTTATTTAAACGTAAAATGCGCTTTCAGAGATTATTTTCACTTTGGAATTCTTGATTTACATTCCACATTTTATTTTGTAGTATGTGGGGTAGTTTTTCGAAAGGAAAGCTGAGGTTTGAAATTTATAATATTAGTAATTTTAATTTGTCCATGCTATACGTCTTTGTATCATAAATGTTGGAACTTCTTAATTTCTTTCTTATTAATACAACACCACATAAAACATTTCAAAACCACTGCAAATTAGATTATCACTTTGTACAGTAATAAGAAGGTTAATCTGATCTTGCAAATGACTAGGATGTCTCGGCTTCTCCTATATTTCCCAGCAACGGCCTTCTGATTTAAATATCTACCGTTTTGCAGTCGTTTATTATCTCCTTTTAAAATAGATACACTTTACAGCTTACAGGGTGAGTGCTTTGTCCGGGGATCCAGATGAGTTTGATAATTAACCTTTCTCGATTTATCTCTGTATTAGCTCAGTTTCTTTTGTACTAGTGCTATGATAGAATTCAGGCATATATTAGGCAGAATTTTTTACGCAACAGTAACCTAAGCACGGAAATATTGCTATTCTTCAATTATATGGGCCATTAATTATGTTAACAACCGAAGATCTTGGAGATTGCCAAATACTACAGATTTTAAAGACTAACTCAATATCCGAAATGGCACATAAATTTTGACTGTATTCTCAGAAACCACAATCAAAGTACCAAACATGTGTGATTAACTTTACGTCGGATTGAATTTTAAAGAACATCTGGGGCGATTAAATTGAATTTTAGAAATATGACAATCAACAGGAACCCATCATGATTTATATATTTGTCGTTTTGCACTTCCAGGTGAACAGATTCCTTCAGTTTCAGATTTTTTTAAATGTGCGAGACCTCTAATGCTATTAATATCTTCCTATAAACTTGTATACCAGGAATTTATAAAAAAAGGCGAAAGCCACTACGGACACAAATATGCACTTCGCCATTTTTACAGTCTCACATGCATTATAAAACTTTTATTAATTTATTTACAATTATATCACAACTATAAATGCTTATTAACATGAAATCACAACTTTAGAAATAGCAAAGAGATATACAAACAAAGGAATTAATTTCATACGAGGTATAAAAATTTCTGAAGAACTTTTTTCCGAAATATGATCTGTCTTTCCCCTTTGTTTCGATTTATCTGTGAAATATGGGCTTAAATTATTAAAGTTCGAACCGCATAATTGCTTTGCATAAAGAAAAAGCATCAATGGTCCTCTGTTTTGGATTACCTTTTTAAATACTAAAAGATATTAATATTTACAAAGGGTTTGCCACTTGCGCGGCATCTGTAAATCCCCAGGCGTCCTTCGTGTTTCAGGAGATTACCACCGCGTGCCGCTGTTGTGGGGGAAACCCGCGTGACATTTAAACCTCTACTTTGCTAGCCGTGTATCTTCACCGTGATTTGTTCTTATTGTTCAATATTACTGTGTGCACCATCTACATACAGAGGAGGTGGAGGTGGACTAGTATTCTACACAAATTACATTTGAAAATATTTTTGCATAAATATTCGGCATTTCCATGTTTTCTAAGAAAGTTTGCAGCAAAATTCAAAACTGAAAATTTCATTAAATAACAAACTTATATTTTAATTAAGTATAAACATGGATGTCTAATGAATATTTTGAAGAAAACTCCGCAATGCTACTCCACCGCTTAAACCGCGTTGATATAGCTTTTGCCTCTGCCAGCTAATTATATAAATGAAAAATGCGCTTTCAGTAATTATTTTCACTTTTGGATTCCTGATTTATATTATACTTTTTAAATTTTAGTATGTTGGTCAGTTTGCAAAAGGTAATGAATGTTTTTAATGTATGAAATTAGTAATTTTAATTTGTCCCTGTTAGACGTCTTTGTATAAAAGCTGTTGTTACTTGTTATTTTCTTTCTTATTAATTCATCGATCAGATAACACCTTTCATAACGATTTCGAAGTAGATCATCGCTTTGTGCATTAATAAGCTAGCTAATCCGTTCTTTAAAGTTACTTAGACATCTCGGCTTCTCCAAAATTTTCTGCTACTGCCTTCTGATTTAAGTATCTACCAATTTACATTCATTTCTTGTCTCCTATTAAAATAGATGCACCTTACTGTTTACAGCTCCAGTGCTCTGACAAGGGATCCAGAAGAGTTTGGTAATTAAACATTACCGAATTATCTCTGTAGTATCTCAGTTTCATTTGTACTAATGCTATGATAAAATTCAGGCATATATAAGGCAGACTTTTAATGCAAACAGTAACATAAGCACGGAAATATTACCATTTTTTAATTATTAGAACCATTTATTATGTTAACAACCGAAGTTCTTGTAGAATATCAAATTTTACAAATTTTGAAAGATTAAAACAATGTCCGATATGGCAAATAAATTTTGACTGCATTCTAACAATCCACCATGAAATTATCAAACATCTCTAACTAAATAATCTTAAAGTACAGCTGGGACGCTAAAATTACATTTTAAAAGCTGACAATCAACAGCAATTCATCATGGTTTATATATGTATCGTTTTGCATTTCCATGTGAACATGTTCCTTCAGTTTTACATCTTTTAAATTTGGGAGATCTCTAATGCTAGTGATATCTACCTATAAGCTTGGATACCCGGTATTAATAAACAGAAAGGCGAAAACAACAAACGGACACAAACACGCCCTTCGTTTTTGTTACCCTCTCACATACATATTTACATTTGTTTTAAGTTCTTTCAATTTATATCACATGTATATGTGCAAATTCACAAAAAAAATGAATCTGGAATTAGGCAAGATATACACAAACAGCGCATTAATTTTGTATGAGTTATAAAAATTTCTGAAGACCTTTGTTCCAAAATGTGATCTGCCTTATCGCTTTGTTTTGATCTGTCTGTGAAATATGGACGCAAATTATTAAACATCTAATTGTATGAATGCTTTGCATGAAGAAAAAGCATCAATGGTCCTCTTTTTCGGATTACCTTTTTAAATACTAAAAGATATTAATATTTAGAAAGTGTTTGCAGTTTGCGCGACATCTGTAACTCCCCACGCGTACTTCGTGTTTCATGAGATTACCACCGCGTGCCGCTGTTGTGGGGGACACCCGCGCGACATTTAAACCGCTACTTTGCTACAAGTGTATCTTCACCGTAATTTCTTCTTATTGTTTAATATTACTTTGTGCACCACCTACATACAGAGTAGGTAGAGGAGTAATAGTATTCTACACAAATTAAATTTGAAAATATTACTGGATATATATTCTGCATTTCCATGTTTTCTAAGAAAGTTTTCCAGCAAGATTCAAAACTGGAAATTCGATTAAATGCCAAACTGGTATTTTAATTAGGTATATTCATCAAAGTCAAATGTATATGTTGAAGAAAACTCCGCAATGCTACTTCACCGCTTAATCCAAGTTGATATAGTCTTTGCCTTCTGCCTAGTTGTTTATTTAAAAGTAAAATGCGCTTTCAGAGATTATTTTCACTTTGGAATTCTTGATTTACATTCCACATTTTATTTTGTAGTATGTGGGGTAGTTTTTCGAAAGGAAAGTTGAGGTTTGAAATTTGTAATATTAGTAATTTTAATTTGTCCATGCTATACGTCTTTGTATCATAAATGTTGGAACTTCTTAATTTATTTCTTATTAATACAACACCACATAAAACATTTCAAAACCACTGCAAATTAGATTATCACTTTGTACAGTAATAAGAAGGTTAATCTGATCTTGCAAATGACTAGGAAGTCTCGGCTTCTCCTATTTTTCCCAGCAACGGCCTTCTGATTTAAATATCTACCGTTTTGCAGTCATTTATTATCTCCTTTTAAAATAGATATACTTTACAGCTTACAGGGTGAGTGCTTTGTCCGGGGATCCAGATGAGTTTGATAATTAACCTTTCTCGATTTATCTCTGTATTAGCTCAGTTTCTTTTGTACTAGTGCTATGATAGAATTCAGGCATATATTAGGCAGAATTTTTTACGCAACAGTAACCTAAGCACGCAAATATTGCTATTCTTCAATTATATGGGCCATTAATTATGTTAACAACCGAAGATCTTGGAGATTGCCAAATACTACAGATTTTAAAGACTAACTCAATATCCGAAATGGCACATAAATTTTGACTGTATTCTCACAAACCACAATCAAAGTACCAAACATGTGTGATTAACTTTACGTCTGATTGAATTTTAAAGAACATCTGGGGCGATTAAATTGAATTTTAGAAATATGACTATCAACAGGAACCCATCATGATTTATATATTTGTCCTTTTGCACTTCCAGGTGAACAGATTCCTTCAGTTTCAGATTTTTTTAAATGTGCGAGACCTCTAATGCTATTAATATCTTCCTATAAACTTGTATACCAGGAATTTATAAAAAAAGGCGAAAGCCACTACGGACACAAATATGCACTTCGCCATTTATACAGTCTCACATGCATTATAAAACTTTTATTAATTTATTTACAATTATATCACAACTATAAATGCTTATTAACATGAAATCACAACTTTAGAAATAGCAAAGAGATATACAAACAAAGGAATTAATTTCATACGAGGTATAAAAATTTCTGAAGACCTTTTTTCCGAAATATGATCTGTCTTTCCCCTTTGTTTCGATTTATCTGTGAAATATGGGCTTAAATTATTAAAGTTCGAACCGTATAATTGCTTTGCATAAAGAAAAAACATCAATGGTCCTCTTTTTTGGATTACCTTTTTAAATACTAAAAGATATTAATATTTACAAAGTGTTTGCCACTTGCGCGGCATCTGTAAATCCCCAGGCGTACTTCGTGTTTCAGGAGATTATCACCGCGTGCCGCTGTTGCGGGGGAAACCCGCGTGACATTTAAACCTCTACTTTGCTAGCCGTGTATCCTCAGCGTGATTTGTTCTTATTGTTCAATATTACTTTGTGCACCATCTACATACAGAGTAGCTAGAGGTGGACTAGTATTCTACACAAATTACATTTGAAAATATTTTTGGATATATATTCGGCATTTCCATGTTTTCTAAGAAAGTTTTCCAGCAAAATTCAAAACTGAAAATTTCATTAAATAAAAACTTATATTTTAATTAAGTATAAACATGGATGTCTAATGAATATTTTGAAGAAAACTCCGCAATGCTACTCCACCGCTTAAACCGCGTTGATATAGCTTTTGCCTCTGCCAGCTAATTATATAAATGAAAAATGCGCTTTCAGTAATTATTTTCACTTTTGGATTCCTGATTTATATTATACTTTTTAAATTTTAGTATGTTGGTCAGTTTGCAAAAGGTAATGAATGTTTTTAATGTATGAAATTAGTAATTTTAATTTATGCCTGTTAGACGTCTTTGTATAAAAGCGTTTGTTACTTGTTATTTTCTTTCTTATTAATTCATCGATCAGATAACACCTTTCATAACGATTTCGAAGTAGATCATCGCTTTGTGCATTAATAAGCTAGCTAATCCGTTCTTTAAAGTTACTTAGACATCTCGGCTTCTCCAAAATTTTCTGCTACTGAATTCTGATTTAAGTATCTACCAATTTACATTCATTTCTTGTCTCCTATTAAAATAGATGCACCTTACTGTTTACAGGCCCAGTGCTCTGACAAGGGATCCAGAAGAGTTTGGTAATTAACCATTATCGAATTATCTCTGTAGTACCTCAGTTTCATTTGTACTAATGCTATGATAAAATTCAGGCATATATAAGGCAGACTTTTTATGCAAACAGTAACATAAGTACGGAAATATTACCATTTTTTAATTATTAGAACCATTTATTATGTTAACAACCGAAGTTCGTGTAGAATATCAAATTTTACAAATTTTGAAGGATTAAAACAATGTCCGATATGGCAAATAAATTTTGACTGCATTCCAACAATCTACCATGAAATTATCAAACATCTCTAACTAAATAATCTTAAAGTACAGCTGGGACGCTAAAATTACATTTTAAAAAGCTGACAATCAACAGCAATTCATCATGGTTTATATATGTATCGTTTTGCATTTCCATGTGAACATGTTCCTTCATTTTTCATCTTTTAAATGTGGGAGATCTCTAATGCTAGTGATATCTACTTATAAGCTTGGATACCCAGTATTAAGAAACAGAAAGACCGAAGCAACAAACGGACACAAACATGCCCTTCGTTTTTGTTACCCTCTCACATACATATTTACATTTGTTTTAAGTTCATTCAATTTATATCACATGTGTATATGCAAATTCACAAAAAAAATGAATCTTGAATTAGGTAAGATATACACAAGCAACGCATTAATTTTGTATGAGTTATAAAAATTTCTGAAGACCTTTGTTCCAAAATGTGATCTACCTTATCGCTTTGTTTTGATCTGTCTGTGAAATATGGACGCAAATTATTAAAGATCTAATTGTGTGAATGCTTTGCATGAAGAAAAAGCATCAATGGTCCTCTTTTTCGAATTACCTTTTTAAATACTAAAAGATATTAATATTTAGAAAGTGTTTGCAGTTTGCGCGGCATCTGTAACTCCCCACGCGTACTTCGTGTTTCAGGAGATTACCACCGCGTGCAGCTGTTGTGGGTGAAACCCGCGCGACATTTAAACCGCTACTTTGCTACAAGTGTATCTTCACCGTAATTTCTTCTTATTGTTTAATATTACTTTGTGCACCACCTACATACAGAGTAGGTAGAGGAGGAATAGTATTCTACACAAACTAAATTTGAAAATATTACTGGATATATATTCTGCATTTCCACGTTTTCTAAGAAAGTTTTCCAGCAAGATTCAACACTGGAAATTCGATTAAATGCCAAATTGGTATTTTAATTAGGTATATTCATCAAAGTCAAATGTATATGTTGAAGAAAACTCCGCAATGCCGCTTCACAGCTTATTCCAAGTTGATATAGTCTTTGCCTTCTGCCTAGTTAATTATTTAAACGTAAAATGCGCTTTCAGAGATTATTTTCACTTTGGAATTCTTGATTTACATTCCACATTTTATCTTGTAGTATGTGGGGTAGTTTTCGAAAGGAAAGTTGAGGTTTGTAATTTATAAAATTAGTAATTTTAGTTTTTCCATGCTATACGTCTTTGTATCATAAATGTTGGAACTTCTTAATTTCTTTCTTATTAATACAACATCACATAAAACATTTCAAAACCACTGCAAATTAGATTATCACTTTGTACAGTAATAAGGCGGTTAATCTGATATTGCAAATGACTTAGAAGTCTCGGCTTCTCCTATATTTCCCAGCTACGGCCTTCTGATTTAAATATCTACCGTTTTGCTGTCATTTATTATCTCCTTTTAAAATAGATACACTTTACAGCTTACAGGGTGAGTGCTTTGTCCGGGGATCCAGATGAGTTTGATAATTAACTTTTCCCGATTTATCTCTGTTTTAGCTCAGTTTCTTTTGTACTAGTGCTATGATAGAATTCAGGCATATATTAGGCAGAATTTTTTACGCAACAGTAACCTAAGCACGGAAATATTGCTATTCTTCAATTATATGGGCCATTAATTATGTTAACAACCGAAGATCTTGGAGATTGCCAAATACTACAGATTTTAAAGACTAACTCAATGTCCGAAATGGCACATAAATTTTGACTGTATTCTCACAAACCACAATCAAAGTACCAAACATGTGTGATTAAATTTACGTCTGATTGAATTTTAAAGAACATCTGGGGCGATTAAATTGAATTTTAGAAATATGACAATCAACAGGAACCCATCATGATTTATATATTTGTCGTTTTGCACTTCCAGGTGAACAGATTCCTTCAGTTTCAGATTTTTTTAAATGTGCGAGACCTCTAATGCTATTAATATCTTCCTATAAACTTGTATACCAGGAATTTATAAAAAAAGGCGAAAGCCACTTCGGACACAAATATGCACTTCGCCATTTTTACAGGCTCACATGCATTATAAAACTTTTATTAATTTATTTACAATTATATCACAACTATAAATGCTTATTAACATGAAATCACAACTTTAGAAATAGCAAAGAGATATACATAATCCTCTGTCCATCACAAACGAGATCCGGCAGCTGCTAAAAGCCAAGGCAGCTGTTCGGAAGCTATGGCAGCGTTTCCGTCATCCCAGGATAGGAGCAGTTTACCAGCGGTTCAAATCCCTGGCAAGGCGGCTGCTCCGTGCCCACCGTAAGGTGGCCTGGGAGAACACTTTCCGAAACGTCGACCTCCAGGAAAAGCACCCCTGGAAGATCATCAAGTCCCTCAGGAGGGACAAAACTCTGTACCAGCATCCGCTGCATGGCACTCGAGGGAGACTCGCTTACGAGCCCCAAGACAAGGCCACAGCTTTCGCGGATCATTTGGAAAGTCAATTTGAGCCGAGGGAGGACCCCCAGGACGAAGACTTCACTGACCTCGTGGAGGCTGCTGTGGAAGACCTCTATGAGGAGCCACAGCGGCGCCATGAGGCGATCCATATCCCAATAGTCACCCCAAAGGCGGTGACTACTGAAATCCGAAAAATGAAACCTAACAAATCCCCTGGACATGACGGTGTCAGCGCACTCATGCTCCAGCGCCTTCCCAAGAGGGCCGTTATCCATTTGACGCGGATCTTCAATGCGTGCCTCCACCTCCGCCACTTCCCAGCCTGCTGGAAAGAGGCGAGAGTGGTGTGCATTCTGAAGCCCGGCAAGGATCCGGTCTTTCCGTCTAGCTACCGATCCATAAGTCTTCTCCCAACCGTCTCAAAACTATTTGAGCGGTTGCTCCTATCCCGCCTGACCCCTCTCTTCGAGGAAAGGCCGCTCCTACCCGATCACCAGTTTGGTTTTCGTCATGGACACTCCACGACCCTACAGCTACTGCGCCTGTCCGAGAGGACAGCCCTGGGTTTCCAGGAAAACCTTCAGACAGTCGCGGTGCTATTAGACGTAGAGAAAGCCTTTGCTACAACCTGACACCAAGGCCTACTGTACAAACTCAGGGAGGCCAACCTACCTCCTCCCTATCTTGCCCTGATTAGCAGTTTCCTCAGAAACCGCACTTTCAGGGTAAGAGTGGAAGGAAGGATGTCATCTATCAGACCAATAGCCGCGGGAGACCCGGAGGGCAGTGTACTGTCCCCGATACTCTTTGCGGCCTACATGTCTGACTTACCCCTGGAACCACAGACTGTTACGTGCCAATATGCTGACGACGTCCTCATAATGGCACGTAACAAAAACTTACGATATTGTCATCCTCCGCTGCAGCGCCAACTCCGAGCCATTGGCCGTTGGAGTGAGATGTGGAGAATGGCCATTAGCCCCGAGAAGAGCTCTGCACTTCTCCTGGCTAAGGTCCGAGCTAGGCGACCAGACTGGTCGCTGAGGTTGAGGCAGAGGCAAATCCCTTGGGTTCCCACTGCCAAATACCTTGGCGTCCACCTGGATCGCGGACTCACCTACGCACCTCATATCCGGGTCAAAGCCGGACAAGGGCATGCAGCATTAACTCAGCTATACTCCATTTTCAAGTCCACCATGCCTACTCACCTCAAACTACGCCTGTATCGGGCGATCATACCGCCCCTGATTCTGTACGGCTGCGAAGTCTGGGGATCAGCGGCTCCAACCAATATTCGCAGACTCCAGTACGTCCAGAACAGGGCATTGCGCATGATCTACGATACCGGGTGGAGATTTCCGTCCCACATCCTACATACTCACTCTGGAGTCCCGTATATCGTCGACGTGGTGCGGGAGAGATCCCGCACCATCTACGATAAGCTGGACTCCCACCCCAACATACTGGTATATACCCTAGGCCGTTACGACCATAGGGTTCCTCGCCGGAGACCAAGCTATCGGCTACCCAAAGATGCCTTGGGTACCTAGCACTAAACAGGGCCACACTCCCCTGACTCCAACTTCCTAAGCCCAGTAATGGGCTAGGAAATACCCTATACAATAACACAGATCCTTTCCCTCTAGCCTGTTTAACGGACTGTGCTCAGAAGCCTCCCAGCAGGCGGAAGTGCGCAGCCAGCATTGGCGCATCACCCCTCCACGGGGCGACGGCGCTCACCAAGGCTAGACATATCCACTGCCCAAAACAATCGCCTGTGACATTAAAAATTCTTCTACACTGCCCAGATAAAGACGCTAGAAGCGGCTAGGTGCTGGGCAGCATACACTCCGTCCAGGAAAACCTGGACGACTCGACTCTTCTACTGGTCAAACAAAGGAATTAATTTCATACGAGTTATAAAAATTTCTGAAGACCTTTTTTCCGAAATATGATCTGTCTTTCCCCTTTGTTTCGATTTATCTGTGAAATATGGGCTTAAATTATTAAAGTTCGAACCGTATAATTGCTTTGCATAAAGAAAAAACATCAATGGTCCTCTGTTTTGGATTACCTTTTTAAATACTAAAAGATATTAATATTTACAAAGTGTTTGCCACTTGCGCGGCATCTGTAAATACCCAGGCGTACTTCGTGTTTCAGGAGATTATCACCGCGTGCCGCTGTTGTGGGGGTAACCCGCGTGACATTTGAACCCCTGCTTTGCTAGCCGTGTATCCTCAGCGTGATTTGTTCTTATTGTTCAATATTACTTTGTGCACCATCTACATACAGAGTAGCTAGAGGTGGACTAGTATTCTACACAAATTACATTTGAAAATATTTTTGGATATATATTCGGCATTTCCATGTTTTCTAAGAAAGTTTTCCAGCAAAATTCAAAACTGAAAATTTCATTAAATAAAAACTTATATTTTAATTAAGTATAAACATGGATGTCTAATGAATATTTTGAAGAAAACCCCGCAATGCTACTCCACCGCTTAAACCTCGTTGATATAGCTTTTGCCTCTGCCAGCTAATTATATAAATGAAAAATGCGCTTTCAGTAATTATTTTCACTTTTGGATTCCTGATTTATATTATACTTTTTAAATTTTAGTATGTTGGTCAGTTTGCAAAAGGTAATGAATGTTTTTAATGTATGAAATTAGTAATTTTAATTTATCCCTGTTAGACGTCTTTGTATAAAAGCTGTTGTTACTTGTTATTTTCTTTCTTATTAATTCATCGATCAGATAACACCTTTCATAACGATTTCGAAGTAGATCATCGCTTTGTGCATTAATAAGCTAGCTAATCCGTTCTTTAAAGTTACTTAGACATCTCGGCTTCTCCAAAATTTTCTGCTACTGAATTCTGATTTAAGTATCTACCAATTTACATTCATTTCTTGTCTCCTATTAAAATAGATGCACCTTACTGTTTACAGGCCCAGTGCTCTGACAAGGGATCCAGAAGAGTTTGGTAATTAACCATTACCGAATTATCTTTGTAGTACCTCAGTTTCATTTGTACTAATGCTATGATAAAATTCAGGCATATGTACGGCAGACTTTTTATGCAAACAGTAACATAAGCACGGAAATATTACTATTTTTTAATTATTAGAACCATTTATTATGTTAACGACCGAAGTTCTTGTAGAATACCAAATTTTACAAATTTTGAAGGATTAAGTCAATGTCCGAAATGGCAAATAAATTTTGACTGCATTCTAACAATCCACCATGAAATTATCAAACAACTCTAACTAAATAATATTAAATTACAGCTGGGACACTAATATTACATTTTAAAAAGATGACAATCAACAGCAATTCATCATGGTTTATATATGTATCGTTTTGCATTTCCATGTGAACATGTACCTTCAGTTTTACATCTTTTAAATGTAGGAGATCTCTAATGCTATTGATATCTACCTATCAGCTTGGATACCCGGTATTAATAAACAGAAAGACGAAAGCAACAAACGGACACAAACATGCCCTTCGTTTTTGTTACCCTCTCACATACATATTTACATTTGTTTTAAATTCTTTCAATTTATAACACATGTGTATATGCAAATTCACAAAAAAAAATGAATCTGGAATTAGGCAAGATATACACAAACAACGCATTAATTTTGTATGAGTTATAAAAATTTCTGAAGACCTTTGTTCCAAAATGTGATCTGCCTTATCGCTTTGATTTGATCTGTCTGTGAAATATGGACGCAAATTATTAAAGATCTAATTGTATGAATGCTTTGCAAGAAGAAAAAGCATCAATGGTCCTCTTTTTCGGATTACCTTTTTAAATACTAAAAGATATTAATATTTAGAAAGTGTTTGCAGTTTGCGCGACATCTGTAACTCCCCACGCGTACTTCGTGTTTCAGGAGATTACCACCGCGTGCCGCTGTTGTGGGGGAAACCCGCGCGACATTTAAACCGCTACTTTGCTACAAGTGTATCTTCACCGTAATTTCTTCTTATTGTTTAATATTACTTTGTGCACCACCTACATACAGAGTAGGTAGAGGAGGAATAGTATTCTACACAAATTAAATTTGAAAATATTACTGGATATATATTCTGCATTTCCATGTTTTCTAAGAAAGTTTTCCAGCAAGATTCAAAACTGGAAATTCGATTAAATGCCAAACTGGTATTTTAATTAGGTATATTCATCAAAGTCAAATGTATATGTTGAAGAAAACTCCGCAATGCTATTTCACCGCTTAATCCAAGTTGATATAGTCTTTGCCTTCTGCCTAGTTAATTATTTAAACGTAAAATGCGCTTTCAGAGATTATTTTCACTTTGGAATTCTTGATTTATATTCCACATTTTATTTTGTAGTATGTGGGGTAGTTTTCGAAAGGAAAGTTGAGGTTTGAAATTTATAATATTAGTAATTTTAATTGTCCATGCTATACGTCTTTGTATCATAAATGTTGGAACTTCTTAATTTCTTTCTTATTAATACAACATCACATAAAACATTTCAAAACCACTGCAAATTAGATTATCACTTTGTACAGTAATAAAAAGGTTAATCTGATCTTGCAAATGACTAGGAAATCTCGGCTTCTGCTATATTTCCCAGCTACGGCCTTCTGATTTAAATATCTACCGTTTTGCAGTCATTTATTATCTCCTTTTAAAATAGATATACTTTACAGCTTACAGGGTGAGTGCTTTGTCCGGGGATCCAGATGAGTTTGATAACTAACCTTTCCCGATTTATCTCTGTTTTAGCTCAGTTTCTTTTGTACTAGTGCTATGATAGAATTCAGGCATATATTAGGCAGAATTTTTTACGCAACAGTAACCTAAGCGCGGAAATATTGCTATTCTTCAATAATATGGGCCATTAATTAAGTTAAGAACCGAAGATCTTGGAGAATGCCAAATACTACAGATTTTGAAGACTAACTCAATGTCCGAAATGGCACATAAATTTTGACTGTATTCTCACAAACCACAATCAAAGTACCAAACATGTGTGATTAAATTTACGTCTGATTGAATTTTAAAGAACATCTGGGGCGATTAAATTAAATTTTAGAAATATGACAATCAACAGGAACCCATCATGATTTATATATTTGTCGTTTTGCACTTCCAGGTGAACAGATTCCTTCAGTTTCACATTTTTTAAATGTGCGAGACCTCTAATGCTATTAATATCTTCCTATAAACTTGTATACCAGGAATTTATAAAAAAAAAAGGCGAAAGCCACAACGGACACAAATATGCACTTCGCCATTTTTACAGTCTCACATGCATTATAAAACTTTTATTAATTTATTTACAATTATATCACAACTATAAATGCTTATTAACATGAAATCACAACTAGAGAAATAGCACAGAGATATACAAACAAAGGTCCAGAGGTCCAGAGGTAGTCCTAGTCGGGCGGTTCTTTCCCCGTCCGGGTGTCATATGTCGCAGTACCTAGCCGCTTTGCGGCTTAACCTGCGAAATGAACTAGTAGATCCATGTTCTGCTGGGTGTTTGAAATTGTTGGCTGTTGAAATTTTTAAAGGGTTAGGAATGGGTTGCCCCTCTTTGTCGTGGGCAGCTGTACTTAATCGTTCTCCCGTTTTGGGAGACACGATTTAGTTTTTGCTCGGTTTTGGGTACGGGTTGTGTAGCGCTTGGTCCTTTGGCGTAGAAGTTGTTCCCAGAGACACCTGGGGTTTTCCTTGGGTTACCCAAGGGGTCCCAGGACGTCTCTCGGCAGTCTGAAGGACGGCAAGCGTCTTTGATCTCTCGGGTCATACCTTCCCAAGGAGTTCACTAAAGGGTTGGGGTGCATTTGGATTTTCTCGTACATTGATCGTGACCTCTCGCGAATGACATCGACAATGTACGGGATCTGGAATTAATTTCATACGAGTTATAAAAATTTCTGAAGACCTTTTTTCCGAAATATGATCGCTCTTGCCCCTTTGTTTCGATTTATCTGTGAAATATGGGCCTAAATTATTAAAGTTCGAACCGTATAATTGCTTTGCATAAAGAAAAAACATCAATGGTCCTCTGTTTTGGATTACCTTTTTAACTTCTAAAAGATATTAATATTTACAAAGTGTTAGCCACTTGCGCGGCATCTGTAAATCCCCAGGCGTACTTCGTGTTTCAGGAGATTACCACCACGTGCCGCTGTTGTGGGGGAAATCCGCGTGACATTTAAACCTCTACTTTGCTAGCCGTGTATCTTCACCGTGATTTGTTCTTATTGTTCAATATTACTTTGTGCACCATCTACATACAGAGTAGGTAGAGGTGGACTAGTATTCTACACAAATTACATTTGAAAATATTTTGGGATATATATTCGGCATTTCCATGTTTTCTAAGAAAGTTTTCCAGCAAAGTTCAAAACTGGAAATTCGATTAAATAACAAACTGGTATTTTAATCAAGTTTAAACATGAATGTCTTATGAATATTTTGAAGAAAACTCCCCAATGCTACTCCACCGCTTAAACCGCGTTGATATAGCTTTTGCCTCTGCCAGTTATTTATTTAAATGAAAAATGCGCTTTCAGTAGTTATTTTCACTTTGGGATTCCTGATTTATATTATACTTTTTAAATTTTAGTATGTTGGTCAGTTTGCAAAAGGTAATGGATGTTTTTAATGTATGAAATTAGTAATTTTAATTTGTCCCTGTATGACGTCTTTGTATAAAAACTGTTGTTACTTGTTATTTTCTTTCTTATTAATTCATCGATCAGATAACACCTTTCATAACGATTTCGAAGTAGATCATCGCTTTGTACATTAATAAGCTAGCTAATCCGATCTTTAAAATCACTTAGACATCTCGGCTTCTCCAAAATTTTCTGCTACTGCCTTCTGATTTAAGAATCTACCAATTTTCTATCATTTCTTGTCTCCTTTTAAAATAGATACCCCTTATAGTTTACAGGGCCAGTGCTCTGTCCAGGGATACAGATGAGTTTGGCAATTAACCATTACCGAATTATCTCTGTAGGACCTCAGTTTCATTTGTACTAATGCTACGATAAAGTTCAGGCAACAAACGGACACAGACATGCCGTTCGCCTTTGTTACCGTCTCGCATACATATTTAAATTTGAATTAAAATATTTCGATTTATATCACATGTATATATGCTACTTAATAAAAAAGAGAATCTGGAATTAGGCAAGAAATACACAAACAATGCATTAATTTTGTATGAGTTATATCAATTTCTGAAGTCCTTTATTCCGAAATATGAAATGCCTAATCGCTTTGATTTGATCTATCTGTGACATATGGACCCAAATTATTAAAGTTCGAATTGTATGAATCTTTTGCATAAAGAAAAAGCATCAATGTTCCTCTGTTTCGGATTACCTTTTAAATACTAAAAGATATTAATATTTAGAAAGTGTTTGCAACTTGCGCGACATCTGTAAATCCCCACGCGTACTTCGTGTTTCAGGAGATTACCACAGCGTGCCGCTGTTTTGGGGGAAACCCGCGCGACATTTAAACCTCTACTTAGCTAGAAGTGTATCTTCACCGTAATTTCTTCTTATTGTTCAATATTACTTTGTGCACCACCTACATACAGAGTAGGCAGAGGAGGAATAGTATTCTACACAAATTAAATGCACTTTCAGAGAGACTGCCCACACCAGGAAGGGCAGCGGGAAGAACGAGTAAGGCCCGGCGTGGAGAGGGGTACGCTGGCGCCATTACCACAATCCCCTCAAGTGAAAATCCGCGCCGTCAGCCGGCGGATGGATGACAACCTCATTGCGGACGGCTGGGTAAGAGGAAAGCCGTGCCGCGTGCTGGTGGACACCGGGGCGGCCGTGACCATCATCAGACCTGACCTGGCGAAGGGTTTGCCGACGAGGAAGCCGAGCTGCCCATACGAGCTTGTGACGGCATCGGGCGACAACATGCCTGTGGAGAAGGAGGCCCTGCTGGAGCTGACCTTGGGACGGAGTGCCGTGCGTCTGTGGGTGTTCGTCGTGAAGGTGACTGAAGAGCTGATTCTGGGACTGGATGCCCTCAGGAGCCACGAGGCGACGGTCAACGTCGGCAGGAAGGTCCTGAGGCCCAAAAGAGTAGAGGTTATACTCCGGCAACCAGAAGAGCGCCTTGGAATTTGTAGCGTCATCTTGATCGAAGACGTGGTTGTCCCCGCCAGGAGCGAGGTGATGGTGACGGCGCGACCGGAAGGCCAGACAGCACGTTGGTTCCAGAGGCAGCAGGAGTACGACTGCACCTCGGAACATCGCAGAGGGAAGAGTCACGGTAACGCGGACGCCATGTCCCTAAGACCTTGTCCAGAAGAGTGCGGCCAATGCACAAGAGTGGAGGGGAAGGAGCGCGCCGCAGCAGTTGCAGTAGTAACGGCAGTGCCTGCGGAGGGCTGGGGGAGCGCAGGCATGAAGAGAGAGCAGCTGGCGGACGCAGACTTAAGGCCACTCTTGAGGGATGTAGAGAAACTGATGGACAACCTCCACGACATGCACAAGATGGCTCGCCAGACAATCCAGAAGGGGAGCGACCGCATGTAAGCCCGATACGACAGGCAAGCCAACAGCCAAGGGTTCCAGCAAGGTGACCTGGTCTGGTTGTACCGCCCGACCTGGACCAAGGGACGCTGCCCGTAGCTTCAGCAGCCATGGCAAGGACCGTACCGTGTGGTGAAGAGGATTAATGACGAGGTCATCCAGAAGGTGCCCCGAGGAAAGATGTTGGTGGTACACCTGGATCGCCTGGCCCGCTACGGAGGCGCTGTTTGGGACGACCAGCCTTGAGGAGGGAGCACTGTTACCCTGGCGGTAGACTCGCGAAGCCGATGAATAAATGATGGCCGGTGTGGATTCGGGAAAATTCGCGGCCGATCGTGACCGGAAGCGAGAGAGAGTTCAGAATAGTGTTTGAGAAGAATAAACAGTTTTTGAGGTGATCTAGCAATTTGTAATGGTAAACGGTGTATTGCTAGGAAAATGAAGTGTAGTTTTTGCGATTGTAACCTCGTCTTGTCATTTCACGAACCCACAAAGACACAATATCTACTAATTTACTGTCTTCTTGTCTCCTTTTAAAAGTAGGTACACTTTAAAGTTTACAGGGCCAGTGTTCTGTCCAGGGATCCAGATTATTTTTTTAACTAACCCCTCCAGAATTATCTCTGTTTATCTCAGTTTCCTTTCTACTAGTGCTATGATAAAATTCAGGCATATATTAGGCAGAAGTTTTTAAGCAAACAGTAACCTAAGCACGGAAATATTGTCATTTTTCAATTATATGAACCATTATATTAACAGCCGAAATCCTTGGAGAATGCCAAATGCTACAGATTTTGAAAGATTAACTCAATGTCCGAAATGCCAAATAAATTTTGACTGCATTCTCACAAACCACAATCATATTACCAAACATTTCTGATTCAATTTACGTCTGATTGAATTTTAAAGAACAGTAGGGTCGACTAAATTACATTTTAGAAAGATGACGATCAACAGGAATCCTTCATGATTTATATATCTGTCGTTTTGCATTTCCATGTGAACAGATTTCTTCAGTTTTACATTTTTTAGTGTAGGATGTCTCTAATTCTCTTCATAACTACTTATAAATCTAGAAACCCGGTATTTTTAAACAAATAAAAACCGAAAGCAGCAAACGGACACGAATATGGACTTCACCTTTGTTACAGTCTCACTGAATTTGATACATTAATTTAATTATTTTGCTTTATGTAACATCTATATATGCTAACTAATACGAATACAAGACCGGAGAAATAGGCAAGGAATATACAAACACGGAAGCAATTTTATTCAAGTTATACAAATTTCTCAAGATCTTTATTCAGAGATATGATAGGTCTTGTCGCTTTATTTTGACCTATCTGTGGAATATACAGCCAAACTGTTAAAGATCGAATTGTATAATTGCTTTCCATGAAGACAAAAAATCATTGGTCCCCTGTTTTTGGAATACATTTTACATAACTAAAAGATTTTGATATGTACATTGTAATTACAACTTGCGCGACATCTGCAACTTCAAACGGGTACTTCGTCTTTTAGGAGATTTCCACTGCGTGCTGCTGTTGTGTAAGAAACCCGCGCGAAATTTAAACCTTAGCTTTGCTAAACGGGCGTTTTCGCCGTGATTTCTTCCTTTTGTTCAATATTACTTTATGCATAACGTATATACAGAGTCGGTAGAGGAGGAATAGTATTCCACACAAAATAAATTTGGAAATGTTACTGGATATACATTCTGCGTTTCCATATATTTTGTCAACAGCACTTGATGTAAAATTCACATTCAGTAGTAACTTGAGATCATACAATTGGTTCACCTGTCATCAGAAAACTAAACTTCGGCAAGGCCAATGACAGCTACAAAGGAATATTTTAATGGTCAGCTATGAGTGCTTCAAGCGGGAAAAAGCAAACACCGCTTGGTCACTTAAAAGAGCAAGAATCTGACTGAGTGCCGAGGATAATGGTATATGAGCTGTCTATTGCTCATTGAAACTGGACAAACGTTTAAACAAAACAATTATGGATGGAGA